>CAXARH010000008.1:0-320094 GCA_963971285.1 Astropecten irregularis
CTGTAGAGTACATCTGGGGCTACATTTCGTGCAAGTTTCAGCTCGATTGCCTCTGTATTGAGGGAGAAATTTCAAACTCTAACAGAAAAAAGTGTCTCATAGTCTAAGTGCAGGTTTTTTTTTGCCGCGTGCTCTGCCGTTTTGTCGCATAGCGTGTGGTGCTATACTTGGATTTTCGGCCATGAACATGACTTTGGAATTTGGCACTGCTCATACTTTCCTGTAGAGTACATCTGGGGCTACATTTCGTGCAGGTTTCAGCTCGATTGCCTCAGTATTGAGGGAGAAATTTCAAACTCTAACAGAAAAAAGTGTCTCATAGTCTAAGTGCAGGGTTTTTTTTGCCGCGTGCTCTGCCGTTTTGTCGCATAGCGTGTGGTGCTATACTTGGATTTTCGGCCATGAACATGACTTTGGAATTTGGAACTGCTCATACTTTCCTGTAGAGTACATCTGGGGCTACATTTCGTGCAAGTTTCAGCTCGATTGCTTAAGTATTGAGGGAGAAATTTCAAACTCTAACAGAAAAAAGTGTCTCATAGTCTAATTGCAGGGTTTTTTTTGCCGCGTGCTCTGCCGTTTTGTCGCATAGCGTGTGGTGCTATACTTGGATTTTCGGCCATGAACTTGACCTTGGAATTTGGCACAGCTCATACTTTCATTTAGAGTACATCTGGGGCTACATTTCGTGCAAGTTTCAGCTCGATTGCCTCAGTATTGAGGGAGAAATTTCAAACTCTAACAGAAAAAAGTGTCTCATAGTCTAAGTGCAGTTTTTCTGCCGACTGCTCTGCCGTTTTGTCGCATAGCGTGTGGTGCTATACTTGGATTTTCGGCCAAGAACATGACTTTGGAATTTGGCAGAGCTCATACTTTCATTTAGAGTACATCTGGGGCTACATTTCGTGCAAGTTTCAGCTCGATTGCCTCAGTATTGAGGGAGAAATTTCAAACTCTAACAGAAAAAAGTGTCTCATAGTCTAAGTGCAGGGTTTTTTTTTCCGCGTGCTCTGCCGTTTTGTCGCATAGCGTGTGGTGCAATACTTGGATTTTCGGCCATGAACATGACTTTGGAATTTGGAACTGCTCATACTTTCCTGTAGAGTACATCTGGGGCTACATTTCGTGCAAGTTTCAGCTCGATTGCCTAAGTATTGAGGGAGAAATTTCAAACTCTAACAGAAAAAAGTGTCTCATAGTCTAAGTGCAGGTTTTTTTTTGCCGTGTGCTCTGCCGTTTTGTCGCATAGCGTGTGGTGCTATACTTGGATTTTCGGCCATGAACATGACTTTGGAATTTGGCACTGCTCATACTTTCCTGTAGAGTACATCTGGGGCTACATTTCGTGCAAGTTTCAGCTCGATTGCCTAAGTATTGAGGGAGAAATTTCAAACTCTAACAGAAAAAAGTGTCTCATAGTCTAAGTGCAGGGTTTTTTTTGCCGCGTGCTCTGCCGTTTTGTCGCATAGCGTGTGGTGCTATACTATGATTTTCGGCCATGAACATGACTTTGGAATTTGGAACTGCTCATACTTTCCTGTAGAGTACATCTGGGGCTACATTTCGTGCAAGTTTCAGCTCGATTGCTTAAGTATTGAGGGAGAAATTTCAAACTCTAACAGAAAAAAGTGTCTCATAGTCTAATTGCAGGGTTTTTTTTGCCGCGTGCTCTGCCGTTTTGTCGCATAGCGTGTGGTGCTATACTTGGATTTTCGGCCATGAACTTGACCTTGGAATTTGGCACTGCTCATACTTTCATTTAGAGTACATCTGGGGCTACATTTCGTGCAAGTTTCAGCTCGATTGCCTAAGTATTGAGGGAGAAATTTCAAACTCTAACAGAAAAAAGTGTCTCATAGTCTAAGTGCAGGGTTTTTTTTGCCGCGTGCTCTGCCGTTTTGTCGCATAGCGTGTGGTGCTATACTATGATTTTCGGCCATGAACATGACTTTGGAATTTGGAACTGCTCATACTTTCCTGTAGAGTACATCTGGGGCTACATTTCGTGCAAGTTTCAGCTCGATTGCTTAAGTATTGAGGGAGAAATTTCAAACTCTAACAGAAAAAAGTGTCTCATAGTCTAAGTGCAGGTTTTTTTTTGCCGTGTGCTCTGCCGTTTTGTCGCATAGCGTGTGGTGCTATACTTGGATTTTCGGCCATGAACATGACTTTGGAATTTGGCACTGCTCATACTTTCCTGTAGAGTACATCTGGGGCTACATTTCGTGCAAGTTTCAGCTCGATTGCCTAAGTATTGAGGGAGAAATTTCAAACTCTAACAGAAAAAAGTGTCTCATAGTCTAAGTGCAGGGTTTTTTTTGCCGCGTGCTCTGCCGTTTTGTCGCATAGCGTGTGGTGCTATACTATGATTTTCGGCCATGAACATGACTTTGGAATTTGGAACTGCTCATACTTTCCTGTAGAGTACATCTGGGGCTACATTTCGTGCAAGTTTCAGCTCGATTGCTTAAGTATTGAGGGAGAAATTTCAAACTCTAACAGAAAAAAGTGTCTCATAGTCTAATTGCAGGGTTTTTTTTGCCGCGTGCTCTGCCGTTTTGTCGCATAGCGTGTGGTGCTATACTTGGATTTTCGGCCATGAACTTGACCTTGGAATTTGGCACTGCTCATACTTTCATTTAGAGTACATCTGGGGCTACATTTCGTGGAAGTTTCAGCTCGATTGCCTCAGTATTGAGGGAGAAATTTCAAACTCTAACAGAAAAAAGTGTCTCATAGTCTAAGTGCAGTTTTTCTGCCGACTGCTCTGCCGTTTTGTCGCATAGCGTGTGGTGCTATACTTGGATTTTCGGCCAAGAACATGACTTTGGAATTTGGCACAGCTCATACTTTCATTTAGAGTACATCTGGGGCTACATTTCGTGCAAGTTTCAGCTCGATTGCCTCAGTATTGAGGGAGAAATTTCAAACTCTAACAGAAAAAAGTGTCTCATAGTCTAAGTGCAGGGTTTTTTTTGCCGCGTGCTCTGCCGTTTTGTCGCATAGCGTGTGGTGCAATACTTGGATTTTCGGCCATGAACATGACTTTGGAATTTGGAACTGCTCATACTTTCCTGTAGAGTACATCTGGGGCTACATTTCGTGCAAGTTTCAGCTCGATTGCCTAAGTATTGAGGGAGAAATTTCAAACTCTAACAGAAAAAAGTGTCTCATAGTCTAAGTGCAGGTTTTTTTTTGCCGTGTGCTCTGCCGTTTTGTCGCATAGCGTGTGGTGCTATACTTGGATTTTCGGCCATGAACATGACTTTGGAATTTGGCACTGCTCATACTTTCCTGTAGAGTACATCTGGGGCTACATTTCGTGCAAGTTTCAGCTCGATTGCCTAAGTATTGAGGGAGAAATTTGAAACTCTAACAGAAAAAAGTGTCTCATAGTCTAAGTGCAGGGTTTTTTTTGCCGCGTGCTCTGCCGTTTTGTCGCATAGCGTGTGGTGCTATACTATGATTTTCGGCCATGAACATGACTTTGGAATTTGGAACTGCTCATACTTTCCTGTAGAGTACATCTGGGGCTACATTTCGTGCAAGTTTCAGCTCGATTGCTTAAGTATTGAGGGAGAAATTTCAAACTCTAACAGAAAAAAGTGTCTCATAGTCTAATTGCAGGGTTTTTTTTGCCGCGTGCTCTGCCGTTTTGTCGCATAGCGTGTGGTGCTATACTTGGATTTTCGGCCATGAACTTGACCTTGGAATTTGGCACTGCTCATACTTTCATTTAGAGTACATCTGGGGCTACATTTCGTGCAAGTTTTAGCTCGATTGCCTCTGTATTGAGGGAGAAATTTCAAACTTTAACAGAAAAAAGTGTCTCATAGTCTAAGTGCAGGGTTTTTTTTGCCGCGTGCTCTGCCGTTTTGTCGCATAGCGTGTGGTGCAATACTTGGATTTTCGGCCATGAACATGACTTTGGAATTTGAAACTGCTCATACTTTCCTGTAGAGTACATCTGGGGCTACATTTCGTGCAAGTTTCAGCTCGATTGCCTAAGTATTGAGGGAGAAATTTCAAACTCTAACAGAAAAAAGTGTCTCATAGTCTAAGTGCAGGGTTTTTTTTGCCGCCTGCTCTGCCGTTTTGTCGCATAGCATGTGGTGCTATACTTGGATTTTCGGCCATGAACATGACTTTGGAATTTGGCACTGCTCATACTTTCATTTAGAGTACATCTGGGGCTACATTTCGTGCAAGTTTCAGCTCGATTTCCTCTGTATTGAGGGAGAAATTTCAAACTCTAACAGAAAAAAGCGTCTCATAGTCTAAGTGCAGGTTTTTTTTTGCCGCCTGCTCTGCCGTTTTGTCGCATAGCATGTGGTGCTATACTTGGATTTTCGGCCATGAACTTGACCTTGGAATTTGGCACTGCTCATACTTTCCTGTAGAGTACATCTGGGGCTACATTTCGTGCAAGTTTCAGCTCGATTGCCTCTGTATTGAGGGAGAAATTTCAAACTCTAACAGAAAAAAGCGTCTCATAGTCTAAGTGCAGGGTTTTTTTGGCGCGTGCTCTGCCGTTTTGCCGCATAGCGTGTGGTGCTATACTTGGATTTTCGGCCATGAACATGACTTTGGAATTTGGCACAGCTCATACTTTCCTGTAGAGAACATCTGGGGCTACATTTCGTGGAAGTTTCAGCTCGATTGCCTAAGTATTGAGGGAGAAATTTCAAACTCTAACAGAAAAAAGTGTCTCATAGTCTAAGTGCAGTTTTTCTGCCGACTGCTCTGCCGTTTTGTCGCATAGCGTGTGGTGCTATACTTGGATTTTCGGCCAAGAACATGACTTTGGAATTTGGCACAGCTCATACTTTCATTTAGAGTACATCTGGGGCTACATTTCGTGCAAGTTTCAGCTCGATTGCCTCAGTATTGAGGGAGAAATTTCAAACTTTAACAGAAAAAAGTGTCTCATAGTCTAAGTGCAGGGTTTTTTTTGCCGCGTGCTCTGCCGTTTTGTCGCATAGCGTGTGGTGCAATACTTGGATTTTCGGCCATGAACATGACTTTGGAATTTGAAACTGCTCATACTTTCCTGTAGAGTACATCTGGGGCTACATTTCGTGCAAGTTTCAGCTCGATTGCCTAAGTATTGAGGGAGAAATTTCAAACTCTAACAGAAAAAAGTGTCTCATAGTCTAAGTGCAGGGTTTTTTTTGCCGCCTGCTCTGCCGTTTTGTCGCATAGCATGTGGTGCTATACTTGGATTTTCGGCCATGAACATGACTTTGGAATTTGGCACTGCTCATACTTTCATTTAGAGTACATCTGGGGCTACATTTCGTGCAAGTTTCAGCTCGATTTCCTCTGTATTGAGGGAGAAATTTCAAACTCTAACAGAAAAAAGCGTCTCATAGTCTAAGTGCAGGTTTTTTTTTGCCGTGTGCTCTGCCGTTTTGTCGCATAGCGTGTGGTGCTATACTTGGATTTTCGGCCATGAACATGACTTTGGAATTTGGCACTGCTCATACTTTCCTGTAGAGTACATCTGGGGCTACATTTCGTGCAAGTTTCAGCTCGATTGCCTAAGTATTGAGGGAGAAATTTCAAACTCTAACAGAAAAAAGTGTCTCATAGTCTAAGTGCAGGGTTTTTTTTGCCGCGTGCTCTGCCGTTTTGTCGCATAGCGTGTGGTGCTATACTATGATTTTCGGCCATGACTTTGGAATTTGGAACTGCTCATACTTTCCTGTAGAGTACATCTGGGGCTACATTTCGTGCAAGTTTCAGCTCGATTGCTTAAGTATTAAGGGAGAAATTTCAAACTCTAACAGAAAAAAGTGTCTCATAGTCTAATTGCAGGTTTTTTTTTGCCGCGTGCTCTGCCGTTTTGTCGCATAGCGTGTGGTGCTATACTTGGATTTTCGGCCATGAACTTGACCTTGGAATTTGGCACTGCTCATACTTTCATTTAGAGTACATCTGGGGCTACATTTCGTGGAAGTTTCAGCTCGATTGCCTCAGTATTGAGGGAGAAATTTCAAACTCTAACAGAAAAAAGTGTCTCATAGTCTAAGTGCAGTTTTTCTGCCGACTGCTCTGCCGTTTTGTCGCATAGCGTGTGGTGCTATACTTGGATTTTCGGCCAAGAACATGACTTTGGAATTTGGCACAGCTCATACTTTCATTTAGAGTACATCTGGGGCTACATTTCGTGCAAGTTTCAGCTCGATTGCCTCAGTATTGAGGGAGAAATTTCAAACTCTAACAGAAAAAAGTGTCTCATAGTCTAAGTGCAGGGTTTTTTTTGCCGCGTGCTCTGCCGTTTTGTCGCATAGCGTGTGGTGCAATACTTGGATTTTCGGCCATGAACATGACTTTGGAATTTGGAACTGCTCATACTTTCCTGTAGAGTACATCTGGGGCTACATTTCGTGCAAGTTTCAGCTCGATTGCCTAAGTATTGAGGGAGAAATTTCAAACTCTAACAGAAAAAAGTGTCTCATAGTCTAAGTGCAGGTTTTTTTTTGCCGTGTGCTCTGCCGTTTTGTCGCATAGCGTGTGGTGCTATACTTGGATTCTCGGCCATGAACATGACTTTGGAATTTGGCACTGCTCATACTTTCCTGTAGAGTACATCTGGGGCTACATTTCGTGCAAGTTTCAGCTCGATTGCCTAAGTATTGAGGGAGAAATTTCAAACTCTAACCGAAAAAAGTGTCTCATAGTCTAAGTGCAGTTTTTCTGCCGACTGCTCTGCCGTTTTGTCGCATAGCGTGTGGTGCTATACTTGGATTTTCGGCCAAGAACATGACTTTGGAATTTGGCACAGCTCATACTTTCATTTAGAGTACATCTGGGGCTACATTTCGTGCAAGTTTCAGCTCGATTGCCTCAGTATTGAGGGAGAAATTTCAAACTTTAACAGAAAAAAGTGTCTCATAGTCTAAGTGCAGGGTTTTTTTTGCCGCGTGCTCTGCCGTTTTGTCGCATAGCGTGTGGTGCAATACTTGGATTTTCGGCCATGAACATGACTTTGGAATTTGAAACTGCTCATACTTTCCTGTAGAGTACATCTGGGGCTACATTTCGTGCAAGTTTCAGCTCGATTGCCTAAGTATTGAGGGAGAAATTTCAAACTCTAACAGAAAAAAGTGTCTCATAGTCTAAGTGCAGGGTTTTTTTTGCCGCCTGCTCTGCCGTTTTGTCGCATAGCATGTGGTGCTATACTTGGATTTTCGGCCATGAACATGACTTTGGAATTTGGCACTGCTCATACTTTCATTTAGAGTACATCTGGGGCTACATTTCGTGCAAGTTTCAGCTCGATTTCCTCTGTATTGAGGGAGAAATTTCAAACTCTAACAGAAAAAAGTGTCTCATAGTCTAATTGCAGGGTTTTTTTTGCCGCCTGCTCTGCCGTTTTGTCGCATAGCATGTGGTGCTATACTTGGATTTTCGGCCATGAACATGACTTTGGAATTTGGCACTGCTCATACTTTCATTTAGAGTACATCTGGGGCTACATTTCGTGCAAGTTTCAGCTCGATTTCCTCTGTATTGAGGGAGAAATTTCAAACTCTAACAGAAAAAAGCGTCTCATAGTCTAAGTGCAGGTTTTTTTTTGCCGCCTGCTCTGCCGTTTTGTCGCATAGCATGTGGTGCTATACTTGGATTTTCGGCCATGAACTTGACCTTGGAATTTGGCACTGCTCATACTTTCATTTAGAGTACATCTGGGGCTACATTTCGTGCAAGTTTTAGCTCGATTGCCTCTGTATTGAGGGAGAAATTTCAAACTCTAACAGAAAAAAGCGTCTCATAGTCTAAGTGCAGGGTTTTTTTGGCGCGTGCTCTGCCGTTTTGCCGCATAGCGTGTGGTGCTATACTTGGATTTTCGGCCATGAACATGACTTTGGAATTTGGCACAGCTCATACTTTCCTGTAGAGAACATCTGGGGCTACATTTCGTGGAAGTTTCAGCTCGATTGCCTAAGTATTGAGGGAGAAATTTCAAACTCTAACAGAAAAAAGTGTCTCATAGTCTAAGTGCAGTTTTTTTGCCGCGTGCTCTGCCGTTTTGTCGCATAGCGTGTGGTGCTATACTTGGATTTTCGGCCAAGAACATGACTTTGGAATTTGGCACAGCTCATACTTTCATTTAGAGTACATCTGGGGCTACATTTCGTGCAAGTTTCAGCTCGATTGCCTCAGTATTGAGGGAGAAATTTCAAACTTTAACAGAAAAAAGTGTCTCATAGTCTAAGTGCAGGGTTTTTTTTGCCGCGTGCTCTGCCGTTTTGTCGCATAGCGTGTGGTGCAATACTTGGATTTTCGGCCATGAACATGACTTTGGAATTTGAAACTGCTCATACTTTCCTGTAGAGTACATCTGGGGCTACATTTCGTGCAAGTTTCAGCTCGATTGCCTAAGTATTGAGGGAGAAATTTCAAACTCTAACAGAAAAAAGTGTCTCATAGTCTAAGTGCAGGGTTTTTTTTGCCGCCTGCTCTGCCGTTTTGTCGCATAGCATGTGGTGCTATACTTGGATTTTCGGCCATGAACATGACTTTGGAATTTGGCACTGCTCATACTTTCATTTAGAGTACATCTGGGGCTACATTTCGTGCAAGTTTCAGCTCGATTTCCTGTGTATTGAGGGAGAAATTTCAAACTCTAACAGAAAAAAGCGTCTCATAGTCTAAGTGCAGGTTTTTTTTTGCCGTGTGCTCTGCCGTTTTGTCGCATAGCGTGTGGTGCTATACTTGGATTTTCGGCCATGAACATGACTTTGGAATTTGGCACTGCTCATACTTTCCTGTAGAGTACATCTGGGGCTACATTTCGTGCAAGTTTCAGCTCGATTGCCTAAGTATTGAGGGAGAAATTTCAAACTCTAACAGAAAAAAGTGTCTCATAGTCTAAGTGCAGGGTTTTTTTTGCCGCGTGCTCTGCCGTTTTGTCGCATAGCGTGTGGTGCTATACTATGATTTTCGGCCATGACTTTGGAATTTGGAACTGCTCATACTTTCCTGTAGAGTACATCTGGGGCTACATTTCGTGCAAGTTTCAGCTCGATTGCTTAAGTATTAAGGGAGAAATTTCAAACTCTAACAGAAAAAAGTGTCTCATAGTCTAATTGCAGGGTTTTTTTTGCCGCGTGCTCTGCCGTTTTGTCGCATAGCGTGTGGTGCTATACTTGGATTTTCGGCCATGAACTTGACCTTGGAATTTGGCACTGCTCATTCTTTCATTTAGAGTACATCTGGGGCTACATTTCGTGGAAGTTTCAGCTCGATTGCCTCAGTATTGAGGGAGAAATTTCAAACTCTAACAGAAAAAAGTGTCTCATAGTCTAAGTGCAGTTTTTCTGCCGACTGCTCTGCCGTTTTGTCGCATAGCGTGTGGTGCTATACTTGGATTTTCGGCCAAGAACATGACTTTGGAATTTGGCACAGCTCATACTTTCATTTAGAGTACATCTGGGGCTACATTTCGTGCAAGTTTCAGCTCGATTGCCTCAGTATTGAGTGAGAAATTTCAAACTCTAACAGAAAAAAGTGTCTCATAGTCTAAGTGCAGGGTTTTTTTTGCCGCGTGCTCTGCCGTTTTGTCGCATAGCGTGTGGTGCTATACTTGGATTTTCGGCCATGAACTTGACCTTGGAATTTGGCACTGCTCATACTTTCATTTAGAGTACATCTGGGGCTACATTTCGTGCAAGTTTCAGCTCGATTGCCTCTGTATTGAGGGAGAAATTTCAAACTCTAACAGAAAAAAGCGTCTCATAGTCTAAGTGCAGGGTTTTTTTGCCGCGTGCTCTGCCGTTTTGCCGCATAGCGTGTGGTGCTATACTTGAATTTTCGGCCATGAACATGACTTTGGAATTTGGCACAGCTCATACTTTCCTGTAGAGAACATCTGGGGCTACATTTCGTGGAAGTTTCAGCTCGATTGCCTAAGTATTGAGGGAGAAATTTCAAACTCTAACAGAAAAAAGTGTCTCATAGTCTAAGTGCAGTTTTTCTGCCGACTGCTCTGCCGTTTTGTCGCATAGCGTGTGGTGCTATACTTGGATTTTCGGCCAAGAACATGACTTTGGAATTTGGCACAGCTCATACTTTCATTTAGAGTACATCTGGGGCTACATTTCGTGCAAGTTTCAGCTCGATTGCCTCAGTATTGAGGGAGAAATTTCAAACTTTAACAGAAAAAAGTGTCTCATAGTCTAAGTGCAGGGTTTTTTTTGCCGCGTGCTCTGCCGTTTTGTCGCATAGCGTGTGGTGCAATACTTGGATTTTCGGCCATGAACATGACTTTGGAATTTGAAACTGCTCATACTTTCCTGTAGAGTACATCTGGGGCTACATTTCGTGCAAGTTTCAGCTCGATTGCCTAAGTATTGAGGGAGAAATTTCAAACTCTAACAGAAAAAAGTGTCTCATAGTCTAAGTGCAGGGTTTTTTTTGCCGCCTGCTCTGCCGTTTTGTCGCATAGCATGTGGTGCTATACTTGGATTTTCGGCCATGAACATGACTTTGGAATTTGGCACTGCTCATACTTTCATTTAGAGTACATCTGGGGCTACATTTCGTGCAAGTTTCAGCTCGATTTCCTCTGTATTGAGGGAGAAATTTCAAACTCTAACAGAAAAAAGTGTCTCATAGTCTAAGTGCAGGGTTTTTTTTGCCGCGTGCTCTGCCGTTTTGTCGCATAGCGTGTGGTGCAATACTTGGATTTTCGGCCATGAACATGACTTTGGAATTTGAAACTGCTCATACTTTCCTGTAGAGTACATCTGGGGCTACATTTCGTGCAAGTTTCAGCTCGATTGCCTAAGTATTGAGGGAGAAATTTCAAACTCTAACAGAAAAAAGTGTCTCATAGTCTAAGTGCAGGGTTTTTTTTGCCGCCTGCTCTGCCGTTTTGTCGCATAGCATGTGGTGCTATACTTGGATTTTCGGCCATGAACATGACTTTGGAATTTGGCACTGCTCATACTTTCATTTAGAGTACATCTGGGGCTACATTTCGTGCAAGTTTCAGCTCGATTTCCTCTGTATTGAGGGAGAAATTTCAAACTCTAACAGAAAAAAGTGTCTCATAGTCTAAGTGCAGGGTTTTTTTTGCCGCGTGCTCTGCCGTTTTGTCGCATAGCGTGTGGTGCTATACTTGGATTTTCGGCCATGAACTTGACCTTGGAATTTGGCACTGCTCATACTTTCCTGTAGAGTACATCTGGGGCTACATTTCGTGCAAGTTTCAGCTCGATTGCCTAAGTATTGAGGGAGAAATTTCAAACTCTAACAGAAAAAAGTGTCTCATAGTCTAAGTGCAGGGTTTTTTTTGCCGCCTGCTCTGCCGTTTTGTCGCATAGCATGTGGTGCTATACTTGGATTTTCGGCCATGAACATGACTTTGGAATTTGGCACTGCTCATACTTTCATTTAGAGTACATCTGGGGCTACATTTCGTGGAAGTTTCAGCTCGATTTCCTCTGTATTGAGGGAGAAATTTCAAACTCTATTTGGAATTTGGCACAGCTCATACTTTCCTGTAGAGAACATCTGGGGCTACATTTCGTGGAAGTTTCAGCTCGATTGCCTAAGTATTGAGGGAGAAATTTCAAACTCTAACAGAAAAAAGTGTCTCATAGTCTAAGTGCAGTTTTTCTGCCGACTGCTCTGCCGTTTTGTCGCATAGCGTGTGGTGCTATACTTGGATTTTCGGCCAAGAACATGACTTTGGAATTTGGCACAGCTCATACTTTCATTTAGAGTACATCTGGGGCTACATTTCGTGCAAGTTTCAGCTCGATTGCCTCAGTATTGAGGGAGAAATTTCAAACTTTAACAGAAAAAAGTTTCTCATAGTCTAAGTGCAGGTTTTTTTTTGCCGCGTGCTCTGCCGTTTTGTCGCATAGCGTGTGGTGCAATACTTGGATTTTCGGCCATGAACATGACTTTGGAATTTGAAACTGCTCATACTTTCCTGTAGAGTACATCTGGGGCTACATTTCGTGCAAGTTTCAGCTCGATTGCCTAAGTATTGAGGGAGAAATTTCAAACTCTAACAGAAAAAAGTGTCTCATAGTCTAAGTGCAGGGTTTTTTTTGCCGCCTGCTCTGCCGTTTTGTCGCATAGCATGTGGTGCTATACTTGGATTTTCGGCCATGAACATGACTTTGGAATTTGGCACTGCTCATACTTTCATTTAGAGTACATCTGGGGCTACATTTCGTGGAAGTTTCAGCTCGATTTCCTCTGTATTGAGGGAGAAATTTCAAACTCTATTTGGAATTTGGCACAGCTCATACTTTCCTGTAGAGAACATCTGGGGCTACATTTCGTGCAAGTTTCAGCTCGATTGCCTAAGTATTGAGGGAGAAATTTCAAACTCTAACAGAAAAAAGTGTCTCATAGTCTAAGTGCAGGGTTTTTTTTGCCGCCTGCTCTGCCGTTTTGTCGCATAGCATGTGGTGCTATACTTGGATTTTCGGCCATGAACATGACTTTGGAATTTGGCACTGCTCATACTTTCATTTAGAGTACATCTGGGGCTACATTTCGTGCAAGTTTCAGCTCGATTTCCTCTGTATTGAGGGAGAAATTTCAAACTCTAACAGAAAAAAGCGTCTCATAGTCTAAGTGCAGGTTTTTTTTTGCCGTGTGCTCTGCCGTTTTGTCGCATAGCGTGTGGTGCTATACTTGGATTTTCGGCCATGAACATGACTTTGGAATTTGGCACTGCTCATACTTTCCTGTAGAGTACATCTGGGGCTACATTTCGTGCAAGTTTCAGCTCGATTGCCTAAGTATTGAGGGAGAAATTTCAAACTCTAACAGAAAAAAGTGTCTCATAGTCTAAGTGCAGGGTTTTTTTTGCCGCGTGCTCTGCCGTTTTGTCGCATAGCGTGTGGTGCTATACTATGATTTTCGGCCATGACTTTGGAATTTGGAACTGCTCATACTTTCCTGTAGAGTACATCTGGGGCTACATTTCGTGCAAGTTTCAGCTCGATTGCTTAAGTATTGAGGGAGAAATTTCAAACTCTAACAGAAAAAAGTGTCTCATAGTCTAATTGCAGGGTTTTTTTTGCCGCGTGCTCTGCCGTTTTGTCGCATAGCGTGTGGTGCTATACTTGGATTTTCGGCCATGAACATGACTTTGGAATTTGGCACAGCTCATACTTTCCTGTAGAGAACATCTGGGGCTATATTTCGTGGAAGTTTCAGCTCGATTGCCTAAGTATTGAGGGAGAAATTTCAAACTCTAACAGAAAAAAGTGTCTCATAGTCTAAGTGCAGTTTTTCTGCCGACTGCTCTGCCGTTTTGTCGCATAGCGTGTGGTGCTATACTTGGATTTTCGGCCAAGAACATGACTTTGGAATTTGGCACAGCTCATACTTTGATTTAGAGTACATCTGGGGCTACATTTCGTGCAAGTTTCAGCTCGATTGCCTAAGTATTGAGGGAGAAATTTCAAACTTTAACAGAAAAAAGTGTCTCATAGTCTAAGTGCAGGGTTTTTTTTGCCGCGTGCTCTGCCGTTTTGTCGCATAGCGTGTGGTGCTATACTTGGATTTTCGGCCATGAACTTGACCTTGGAATTTGGCACTGCTCATACTTTCATTTAGAGTACATCTGGGGCTACATTTCGTGCAAGTTTCAGCTCGATTGCCTCTGTATTGAGGGAGAAATTTCAAACTCTAACAGAAAAAAGCGTCTCATAGTCTAAGTGCAGGTTTTTTTGCCGCGTGCTCTGCCGTTTTGCCGCATAGCGTGTGGTGCTATACTTGGATTTTCGGCCATGAACATGACTTTGGAATTTGGCACAGCTCATACTTTCCTGTAGAGAACATCTGGGGCTACATTTCGTGGAAGTTTCAGCTCGATTGCCTAAGTATTGAGGGAGAAATTTCAAACTCTAACAGAAAAAAGTGTCTCATAGTCTAAGTGCAGTTTTTCTGCCGACTGCTCTGCCGTTTTGTCGCATAGCGTGTGGTGCTATACTTGGATTTTCGGCCAAGAACATGACTTTGGAATTTGGCACAGCTCATACTTTCATTTAGAGTACATCTGGGGCTACATTTCGTGCAAGTTTCAGCTCGATTGCCTCAGTATTGAGGGAGAAATTTCAAACTTTAACAGAAAAAAGTGTCTCATAGTCTAAGTGCAGGGTTTTTTTTGCCGCGTGCTCTGCCGTTTTGTCGCATAGCGTGTGGTGCAATACTTGGATTTTCGGCCATGAACATGACTTTGGAATTTGAAACTGCTCATACTTTCCTGTAGAGTACATCTGGGGCTACATTTCGTGCAAGTTTCAGCTCGATTGCCTAAGTATTGAGGGAGAAATTTCAAACTCTAACAGAAAAAAGTGTCTCATAGTCTAAGTGCAGGGTTTTTTTTGCCGCCTGCTCTGCCGTTTTGTCGCATAGCATGTGGTGCTATACTTGGATTTTCGGCCATGAACATGACTTTGGAATTTGGCACTGCTCATACTTTCATTTAGAGTACATCTGGGGCTACATTTCGTGCAAGTTTCAGCTCGATTTCCTCTGTATTGAGGGAGAAATTTCAAACTCTAACAGAAAAAAGCGTCTCATAGTCTAAGTGCAGGTTTTTTTTTGCCGTGTGCTCTGCCGTTTTGTCGCATAGCGTGTGGTGCTATACTTGGATTTTCGGCCATGAACATGACTTTGGAATTTGGCACTGCTCATACTTTCCTGTAGAGTACATCTGGGGCTACATTTCGTGCAAGTTTCAGCTCGATTGCCTAAGTATTGAGGGAGAAATTTCAAACTCTAACAGAAAAAAGTGTCTCATAGTCTAAGTGCAGGGTTTTTTTTGCCGCCTGCTCTGCCGTTTTGTCGCATAGCATGTGGTGCTATACTTGGATTTTCGGCCATGAACATGACTTTGGAATTTGGCACTGCTCATACTTTCATTTAGAGTACATCTGGGGCTACATTTCGTGCAAGTTTCAGCTCGATTTCCTCTGTATTGAGGGAGAAATTTCAAACTCTAACAGAAAAAAGCGTCTCATAGTCTAAGTGCAGGTTTTTTTTTGCCGTGTGCTCTGCCGTTTTGTCGCATAGCGTGTGGTGCTATACTATGATTTTCGGCCATGACTTTGGAATTTGGAACTGCTCATACTTTCCTGTAGAGTACATCTGGGGCTACATTTCGTGCAAGTTTCAGCTCGATTGCTTAAGTATTGAGGGAGAAATTTCAAACTCTAACAGAAAAAAGTGTCTCATAGTCTAAGTGCAGGGTTTTTTTGCCGCGTGCTCTGCCGTTTTGCCGCATAGCGTGTGGTGCTATACTTGGATTTTCGGCCATGAACATGACTTTGGAATTTGGCACAGCTCATACTTTCCTGTAGAGAACATCTGGGGCTACATTTCGTGGAAGTTTCAGCTCGATTGCCTAAGTATTGAGGGAGAAATTTCAAACTCTAACAGAAAAAAGTGTTTCATAGTCTAAGTGCAGTTTTTCTGCCGACTGCTCTGCCGTTTTGTCGCATAGCGTGTGGTGCTATACTTGGATTTTCGGCCAAGAACATGACTTTGGAATTTGGCACAGCTCATACTTTCATTTAGAGTACATCTGGGGCTACATTTCGTGCAAGTTTCAGCTCGATTGCCTCAGTATTGAGGGAGAAATTTCAAACTTTAACAGAAAAAAGTGTCTCATAGTCTAAGTGCAGGGTTTTTTTGGCGCGTGCTCTGCCGTTTTGCCGCATAGCGTGTGGTGCTATACTTGGATTTTCGGCCATGAACATGACTTTGGAATTTGGCACAGCTCATACTTTCCTGTAGAGAACATCTGGGGCTACATTTCGTGGAAGTTTCAGCTCGATTGCCTAAGTATTGAGGGAGAAATTTCAAACTCTAACAGAAAAAAGTGTCTCATAGTCTAAGTGCAGTTTTTCTGCCGACTGCTCTGCCGTTTTGTCGCATAGCGTGTGGTGCTATACTTGGATTTTCGGCCAAGAACATGACTTTGGAATTTGGCACAGCTCATACTTTGATTTAGAGTACATCTGGGGCTACATTTCGTGCAAGTTTCAGCTCGATTGCCTAAGTATTGAGGGAGAAATTTCAAACTTTAACAGAAAAAAGTGTCTCATAGTCTAAGTGCAGGGTTTTTTTTGCCGCGTGCTCTGCCGTTTTGTCGCATAGCGTGTGGTGCAATACTTGGATTTTCGGCCATGAACATGACTTTGGAATTTGAAACTGCTCATACTTTCCTGTAGAGTACATCTGGGGCTACATTTCGTGCAAGTTTCAGCTCGATTGCCTAAGTATTGAGAGAGAAATTTCAAACTCTAACAGAAAAAAGTGTCTCATAGTCTAAGTGCAGGGTTTTTTTTGCCGCCTGCTCTGCCGTTTTGTCGCATAGCATGTGGTGCTATACTTGGATTTTCGGCCATGAACATGACTTTGGAATTTGGCACTGCTCATACTTTCATTTAGAGTACATCTGGGGCTACATTTCGTGCAAGTTTCAGCTCGATTTCCTCTGTATTGAGGGAGAAATTTCAAACTCTAACAGAAAAAAGCGTCTCATAGTCTAAGTGCAGGTTTTTTTTTGCCGTGTGCTCTGCCGTTTTGTCGCATAGCGTGTGGTGCTATACTATGATTTTCGGCCATGACTTTGGAATTTGGAACTGCTCATACTTTCCTGTAGAGTACATCTGGGGCTACATTTCGTGCAAGTTTCAGCTCGATTGCTTAAGTATTGAGGGAGAAATTTCAAACTCTAACAGAAAAAAGTGTCTCATAGTCTAAGTGCAGGGTTTTTTTGCCGCGTGCTCTGCCGTTTTGCCGCATAGCGTGTGGTGCTATACTTGGATTTTCGGCCATGAACATGACTTTGGAATTTGGCACAGCTCATACTTTCCTGTAGAGAACATCTGGGGCTACATTTCGTGGAAGTTTCAGCTCGATTGCCTAAGTATTGAGGGAGAAATTTCAAACTCTAACAGAAAAAAGTGTCTCATAGTCTAAGTGCAGTTTTTCTGCCGACTGCTCTGCCGTTTTGTCGCATAGCGTGTGGTGCTATACTTGGATTTTCGGCCAAGAACATGACTTTGGAATTTGGCACAGCTCATACTTTCATTTAGAGTACATCTGGGGCTACATTTCGTGCAAGTTTCAGCTCGATTGCCTCAGTATTGAGGGAGAAATTTCAAACTTTAACAGAAAAAAGTGTCTCATAGTCTAAGTGCAGGGTTTTTTTGGCGCGTGCTCTGCCGTTTTGCCGCATAGCGTGTTGTGCTATACTTGGATTTTCGGCCATGAACATGACTTTGGAATTTGGCACAGCTCATACTTTCCTGTAGAGAACATCTGGGGCTACATTTCGTGGAAGTTTCAGCTCGATTGCCTAAGTATTGAGGGAGAAATTTCAAACTCTAACAGAAAAAAGTGTCTCATAGTCTAAGTGCAGTTATTCTGCCGACTGCTCTGCCGTTTTGTCGCATAGCGTGTGGTGCTATACTTGGATTTTCGGCCAAGAACATGACTTTGGAATTTGGCACAGCTCATACTTTCATTTAGAGTACATCTGGGGCTACATTTCGTGCAAGTTTCAGCTCGATTGCCTCAGTATTGAGGGAGAAATTTCAAACTTTAACAGAAAAAAGTGTCTCATAGTCTAAGTGCAGGGTTTTTTTTGCCGCGTGCTCTGCCGTTTTGTCGCATAGCGTGTGGTGCAATACTTGGATTTTCGGCCATGAACATGACTTTGGAATTTGAAACTGCTCATACTTTCCTGTAGAGTACATCTGGGGCTACATTTCGTGCAAGTTTCAGCTCGATTGCCTAAGTATTGAGGGAGAAATTTCAAACTCTAACAGAAAAAAGTGTCTCATAGTCTAAGTGCAGGGTTTTTTTTGCCGCCTGCTCTGCCGTTTTGTCGCATAGCATGTGGTGCTATACTTGGATTTTCGGCCATGAACATGACTTTGGAATTTGGCACTGCTCATACTTTCATTTAGAGTACATCTGGGGCTACATTTCGTGCAAGTTTCAGCTCGATTTCCTCTGTATTGAGGGAGAAATTTCAAACTCTAACAGAAAAAAGCGTCTCATAGTCTAAGTGCAGGTTTTTTTTTGCCGTGTGCTCTGCCGTTTTGTCGCATAGCGTGTGGTGCTATACTTGGATTTTCGGCCATGAACATGACTTTGGAATTTGGCACTGCTCATACTTTCCTGTAGAGTACATCTGGGGCTACATTTCGTGCAAGTTTCAGCTCGATTGCCTAAGTATTGAGGGAGAAATTTCAAACTCTAACAGAAAAAAGTGTCTCATAGTCTAAGTGCAGGGTTTTTTTTGCCGCCTGCTCTGCCGTTTTGTCGCATAGCATGTGGTGCTATACTTGGATTTTCGGCCATGAACATGACTTTGGAATTTGGCACTGCTCATACTTTCATTTAGAGTACATCTGGGGCTACATTTCGTGCAAGTTTCAGCTCGATTTCCTCTGTATTGAGGGAGAAATTTCAAACTCTAACAGAAAAAAGCGTCTCATAGTCTAAGTGCAGGTTTTTTTTTGCCGTGTGCTCTGCCGTTTTGTCGCATAGCGTGTGGTGCTATACTTGGATTTTCGGCCATGAACATGACTTTGGAATTTGGCACTGCTCATACTTTCCTGTAGAGTACATCTGGGGCTACATTTCGTGCAAGTTTCAGCTCGATTGCCTAAGTATTGAGGGAGAAATTTCAAACTCTAACAGAAAAAAGTGTCTCATAGTCTAAGTGCAGGGTTTTTTTTGCCGCGTGCTCTGCCGTTTTGTCGCATAGCGTGTGGTGCTATACTATGATTTTCGGCCATGACTTTGGAATTTGGAACTGCTCATACTTTCCTGTAGAGTACATCTGGGGCTACATTTCGTGCAAGTTTCAGCTCGATTGCTTAAGTATTGAGGGAGAAATTTCAAACTCTAACAGAAAAAAGTGTCTCATAGTCTAATTGCAGGGTTTTTTTTGCCGCGTGCTCTGCCGTTTTGTCGCATAGCGTGTGGTGCTATACTTGGATTTTCGGCCATGAACATGACTTTGGAATTTGGCACAGCTCATACTTTCCTGTAGAGAACATCTGGGGCTACATTTCGTGGAAGTTTCAGCTCGATTGCCTAAGTATTGAGGGAGAAATTTCAAACTCTAACAGAAAAAAGTGTCTCATAGTCTAAGTGCAGTTTTTCTGCCGACTGCTCTGCCGTTTTGTCGCATAGCGTGTGGTGCTATACTTGGATTTTCGGCCAAGAACATGACTTTGGAATTTGGCACAGCTCATACTTTGATTTAGAGTACATCTGGGGCTACATTTCGTGCAAGTTTCAGCTCGATTGCCTAAGTATTGAGGGAGAAATTTCAAACTTTAACAGAAAAAAGTGTCTCATAGTCTAAGTGCAGGGTTTTTTTTGCCGCGTGCTCTGCCGTTTTGTCGCATAGCGTGTGGTGCTATACTTGGATTTTCGGCCATGAACTTGACCTTGAAATTTGGCACTGCTCATACTTTCATTTAGAGTACATCTGGGGCTACATTTCGTGCAAGTTTCAGCTCGATTGCCTCTGTATTGAGGGAGAAATTTCAAACTCTAACAGAAAAAAGCGTCTCATAGTCTAAGTGCAGGTTTTTTTGCCGCGTGCTCTGCCGTTTTGCCGCATAGCGTGTGGTGCTATACTTGGATTTTCGGCCATGAACATGACTTTGGAATTTGGCACAGCTCATACTTTCCTGTAGAGAACATCTGGGGCTACATTTCGTGGAAGTTTCAGCTCGATTGCCTAAGTATTGAGGGAGAAATTTCAAACTCTAACAGAAAAAAGTGTCTCATAGTCTAAGTGCAGTTTTTCTGCCGACTGCTCTGCCGTTTTGTCGCATAGCGTGTGGTGCTATACTTGGATTTTCGGCCACGAACATGACTTTGGAATTTGGCACAGCTCATACTTTCATTTAGAGTACATCTGGGGCTACATTTCGTGCAAGTTTCAGCTCGATTGCCTCAGTATTGAGGGAGAAATTTCAAACTTTAACAGAAAAAAGTGTCTCATAGTCTAAGTGCAGGGTTTTTTTTGCCGCGTGCTCTGCCGTTTTGTCGCATAGCGTGTGGTGCAATACTTGGATTTTCGGCCATGAACATGACTTTGGAATTTGAAACTGCTCATACTTTCCTGTAGAGTACATCTGGGGCTACATTTCGTGCAAGTTTCAGCTCGATTGCCTCTGTATTGAGGGAGAAATTTCAAACTCTAACAGAAAAAAGTGTCTCATAGTCTAAGTGCAGGGTTTTTTTTGCCGCCTGCTCTGCCGTTTTGTCGCATAGCATGTGGTGCTATACTTGGATTTTCGGCCATGAACATGACTTTGGAATTTGGCACTGCTCATACTTTCATTTAGAGTACATCTGGGGCTACATTTCGTGCAAGTTTCAGCTCGATTTCCTCTGTATTGAGGGAGAAATTTCAAACTCTAACAGAAAAAAGCGTCTCATAGTCTAAGTGCAGGTTTTTTTTTGCCGTGTGCTCTGCCGTTTTGTCGCATAGCGTGTGGTGCTATACTATGATTTTCGGCCATGACTTTGGAATTTGGAACTGCTCATACTTTCCTGTAGAGTACATCTGGGGCTACATTTCGTGCAAGTTTCAGCTCGATTGCTTAAGTATTGAGGGAGAAATTTCAAACTCTAACAGAAAAAAGTGTCTCATAGTCTAATTGCAGGGTTTTTTTTGCCGCGTGCTCTGCCGTTTTGTCGCATAGCGTGTGGTGCTATACTTGGATTTTCGGCCATGAACATGACTTTGGAATTTGGCACAGCTCATACTTTCCTGTAGAGAACATCTGGGGCTACATTTCGTGCAAGTTTCAGCTCGATTGCCTCAGTATTGAGGGAGAAATTTCAAACTCTAACAGAAAAAAGTGTCTCATAGTCTAAGTGCAGGGTTTTTTTTGCCGCGTGTTCTGCCGTTTTGTCGCATAGCGTGTGGTGCTATACTTGGTTTTTCGGCCATGAACATGACTTTGGAATTTGGAACTGCTCATACTTTCCTGTAGAGTACATCTGGGGCTACATTTCGTGCAAGTTTCAGCTCGATTGCTTAAGTATTGAGGGAGAAATTTCAAACTCTAACAGAAAAAAGTGTCTCATAGTCTAATTGCAGGGTTTTTTTTGCCGCGTGCTCTGCCGTTTTGTCGCATAGCGTGTGGTGCTATACTTGGATTTTCGGCCATGAACATGACTTTGGAATTTGGCACAGCTCATACTTTCCTGTAGAGAACATCTGGGGCTACATTTCGTGGAAGTTTCAGCTCGATTGCCTAAGTATTGAGGGAGAAATTTCAAACTCTAACAGAAAAAAGTGTCTCATAGTCTAAGTGCAGTTTTTCTGCCGACTGCTCTGCCGTTTTGTCGCATAGCGTGTGGTGCTATACTTGGATTTTCGGCCAAGAACATGACTTTGGAATTTGGCACAGCTCATACTTTGATTTAGAGTACATCTGGGGCTACATTTCGTGCAAGTTTCAGCTCGATTGCCTAAGTATTGAGGGAGAAATTTCAAACTTTAACAGAAAAAAGTGTCTCATAGTCTAAGTGCAGGGTTTTTTTTGCCGCGTGCTCTGCCGTTTTGTCGCATAGCGTGTGGTGCTATACTTGGATTTTCGGCCATGAACTTGACCTTGGAATTTGGCACTGCTCATACTTTCATTTAGAGTACATCTGGGGCTACATTTCGTGCAAGTTTCAGCTCGATTGCCTCTGTATTGAGGGAGAAATTTCAAACTCTAACAGAAAAAAGCGTCTCATAGTCTAAGTGCAGGGTTTTTTTGCCGCGTGCTCTGCCGTTTTGCCGCATAGCGTGTGGTGCTATACTTGGATTTTCGGCCATGAACATGACTTTGGAATTTGGCACAGCTCATACTTTCCTGTAGAGAACATCTGGGGCTACATTTCGTGCAAGTTTCAGCTCGATTGCCTCAGTATTGAGGGAGAAATTTCAAACTCTAACAGAAAAAAGTGTCTCATAGTCTAAGTGCAGGGTTTTTTTTGCCGCGTGTTCTGCCGTTTTGTCGCATAGCGTGTGGTGCTATACTTGGATTTTCGGCCATGAACATGACTTTGGAATTTGGAACTGCTCATACTTTCCTGTAGAGTACATCTGGGGCTACATTTCGTGCAAGTTTCAGCTCGATTGCTTAAGTATTGAGGGAGAAATTTCAAACTCTAACAGAAAAAAGTGTCTCATAGTCTAATTGCAGGGTTTTTTTTGCCGCGTGCTCTGCCGTTTTGTCGCATAGCGTGTGGTGCTATACTTGGATTTTCGGCCATGAACATGACTTTGGAATTTGGCACAGCTCATACTTTCCTGTAGAGAACATCTGGGGCTACATTTCGTGGAAGTTTCAGCTCGATTGCCTAAGTATTGAGGGAGAAATTTCAAACTCTAACAGAAAAAAGTGTCTCATAGTCTAAGTGCAGTTTTTCTGCCGACTGCTCTGCCGTTTTGTCGCATAGCGTGTGGTGCTATACTTGGATTTTCGGCCAAGAACATGACTTTGGAATTTGGCACAGCTCATACTTTGATTTAGAGTACATCTGGGGCTACATTTCGTGCAAGTTTCAGCTCGATTGCCTAAGTATTGAGGGAGAAATTTCAAACTTTAACAGAAAAAAGTGTCTCATAGTCTAAGTGCAGGGTTTTTTTTGCCGCCTGCTCTGCCGTTTTGTCGCATAGCATGTGGTGCTATACTTGGATTTTCGGCCATGAACATGACTTTGGAATTTGGCACTGCTCATACTTTCATTTAGAGTACATCTGGGGCTACATTTCGTGCAAGTTTCAGCTCGATTTCCTCTGTATTGAGGGAGAAATTTCAAACTCTAACAGAAAAAAGCGTCTCATAGTCTAAGTGCAGGTTTTTTTTTGCCGTGTGCTCTGCCGTTTTGTCGCATAGCGTGTGGTGCTATACTTGGATTTTCGGCCATGAACATGACTTTGGAATTTGGCACTGCTCATACTTTCCTGTAGAGTACATCTGGGGCTACATTTCGTGCAAGTTTCAGCTCGATTGCCTAAGTATTGAGGGAGAAATTTCAAACTCTAACAGAAAAAAGTGTCTCATAGTCTAAGTGCAGGGTTTTTTTTGCCGCGTGCTCTGCCGTTTTGTCGCATAGCGTGTGGTGCTATACTATGATTTTCGGCCATGACTTTGGAATTTGGAACTGCTCATACTTTCCTGTAGAGTACATCTGGGGCTACATTTCGTGCAAGTTTCAGCTCGATTGCTTAAGTATTGAGGGAGAAATTTCAAACTCTAACAGAAAAAAGTGTCTCATAGTCTAATTGCAGGGTTTTTTTTGCCGCGTGCTCTGCCGTTTTGTCGCATAGCGTGTGGTGCTATACTTGGATTTTCGGCCATGAACATGACTTTGGAATTTGGCACAGCTCATACTTTCCTGTAGAGAACATCTGGGGCTACATTTCGTGGAAGTTTCAGCTCGATTGCCTAAGTATTGAGGGAGAAATTTCAAACTCTAACAGAAAAAAGTGTCTCATAGTCTAAGTGCAGTTTTTCTGCCGACTGCTCTGCCGTTTTGTCGCATAGCGTGTGGTGCTATACTTGGATTTTCGGCCAAGAACATGACTTTGGAATTTGGCACAGCTCATACTTTGATTTAGAGTACATCTGGGGCTACATTTCGTGCAAGTTTCAGCTCGATTGCCTAAGTATTGAGGGAGAAATTTCAAACTTTAACAGAAAAAAGTGTCTCATAGTCTAAGTGCAGGGTTTTTTTTGCCGCGTGCTCTGCCGTTTTGTCGCATAGCGTGTGGTGCTATACTTGGATTTTCGGCCATGAACTTGACCTTGAAATTTGGCACTGCTCATACTTTCATTTAGAGTACATCTGGGGCTACATTTCGTGCAAGTTTCAGCTCGATTGCCTCTGTATTGAGGGAGAAATTTCAAACTCTAACAGAAAAAAGCGTCTCATAGTCTAAGTGCAGGTTTTTTTGCCGCGTGCTCTGCCGTTTTGCCGCATAGCGTGTGGTGCTATACTTGGATTTTCGGCCATGAACATGACTTTGGAATTTGGCACAGCTCATACTTTCCTGTAGAGAACATCTGGGGCTACATTTCGTGGAAGTTTCAGCTCGATTGCCTAAGTATTGAGGGAGAAATTTCAAACTCTAACAGAAAAAAGTGTCTCATAGTCTAAGTGCAGTTTTTCTGCCGACTGCTCTGCCGTTTTGTCGCATAGCGTGTGGTGCTATATTTGGATTTTCGGCCAAGAACATGACTTTGGAATTTGGCACAGCTCATACTTTCATTTAGAGTACATCTGGGGCTACATTTCGTGCAAGTTTCAGCTCGATTGCCTCAGTATTGAGGGAGAAATTTCAAACTTTAACAGAAAAAAGTGTCTCATAGTCTAAGTGCAGGGTTTTTTTTGCCGCGTGCTCTGCCGTTTTGTCGCATAGCGTGTGGTGCAATACTTGGATTTTCGGCCATGAACATGACTTTGGAATTTGAAACTGCTCATACTTTCCTGTAGAGTACATCTGGGGCTACATTTCGTGCAAGTTTCAGCTCGATTGCCTCTGTATTGAGGGAGAAATTTCAAACTCTAACAGAAAAAAGTGTCTCATAGTCTAAGTGCAGGGTTTTTTTTGCCGCCTGCTCTGCCGTTTTGTCGCATAGCATGTGGTGCTATACTTGGATTTTCGGCCATGAACATGACTTTGGAATTTGGCACTGCTCATACTTTCATTTAGAGTACATCTGGGGCTACATTTCGTGCAAGTTTCAGCTCGATTTCCTCTGTATTGAGGGAGAAATTTCAAACTCTAACAGAAAAAAGCGTCTCATAGTCTAAGTGCAGGTTTTTTTTTGCCGTGTGCTCTGCCGTTTTGTCGCATAGCGTGTGGTGCTATACTATGATTTTCGGCCATGACTTTGGAATTTGGAACTGCTCATACTTTCCTGTAGAGTACATCTGGGGCTACATTTCGTGCAAGTTTCAGCTCGATTGCTTAAGTATTGAGGGAGAAATTTCAAACTCTAACAGAAAAAAGTGTCTCATAGTCTAATTGCAGGGTTTTTTTTGCCGCGTGCTCTGCCGTTTTGTCGCATAGCGTGTGGTGCTATACTTGGATTTTCGGCCATGAACATGACTTTGGAATTTGGCACAGCTCATACTTTCCTGTAGAGAACATCTGGGGCTACATTTCGTGCAAGTTTCAGCTCGATTGCCTCAGTATTGAGGGAGAAATTTCAAACTCTAACAGAAAAAAGTGTCTCATAGTCTAAGTGCAGGGTTTTTTTTGCCGCGTGTTCTGCCGTTTTGTCGCATAGCGTGTGGTGCTATACTTGGATTTTCGGCCATGAACATGACTTTGGAATTTGGAACTGCTCATACTTTCCTGTAGAGTACATCTGGGGCTACATTTCGTGCAAGTTTCAGCTCGATTGCTTAAGTATTGAGGGAGAAATTTCAAACTCTAACAGAAAAAAGTGTCTCATAGTCTAATTGCAGGGTTTTTTTTGCCGCGTGCTCTGCCGTTTTGTCGCATAGCGTGTGGTGCTATACTTGGATTTTCGGCCATGAACATGACTTTGGAATTTGGCACAGCTCATACTTTCCTGTAGAGAACATCTGGGGCTACATTTCGTGGAAGTTTCAGCTCGATTGCCTAAGTATTGAGGGAGAAATTTCAAACTCTAACAGAAAAAAGTGTCTCATAGTCTAAGTGCAGTTTTTCTGCCGACTGCTCTGCCGTTTTGTCGCATAGCGTGTGGTGCTATACTTGGATTTTCGGCCAAGAACATGACTTTGGAATTTGGCACAGCTCATACTTTGATTTAGAGTACATCTGGGGCTACATTTCGTGCAAGTTTCAGCTCGATTGCCTAAGTATTGAGGGAGAAATTTCAAACTTTAACAGAAAAAAGTGTCTCATAGTCTAAGTGCAGGGTTTTTTTTGCCGCGTGCTCTGCCGTTTTGTCGCATAGCGTGTGGTGCTATACTTGGATTTTCGGCCATGAACTTGACCTTGGAATTTGGCACTGCTCATACTTTCATTTAGAGTACATCTGGGGCTACATTTCGTGCAAGTTTCAGCTCGATTGCCTCTGTATTGAGGGAGAAATTTCAAACTCTAACAGAAAAAAGCGTCTCATAGTCTAAGTGCAGGGTTTTTTTGCCGCGTGCTCTGCCGTTTTGCCGCATAGCGTGTGGTGCTATACTTGGATTTTCGGCCATGAACATGACTTTGGAATTTGGCACAGCTCATACTTTCCTGTAGAGAACATCTGGGGCTACATTTCGTGGAAGTTTCAGCTCGATTGCCTAAGTATTGAGGGAGAAATTTCAAACTCTAACAGAAAAAAGTGTCTCATAGTCTAAGTGCAGTTTTTCTGCCGACTGCTCTGCCGTTTTGTCGCATAGCGTGTGGTGCTATACTTGGATTTTCGGCCAAGAACATGACTTTGGAATTTGGCACAGCTCATACTTTCATTTAGAGTACATCTGGGGCTACATTTCGTGCAAGTTTCAGCTCGATTGCCTCAGTATTGAGGGAGAAATTTCAAACTTTAACAGAAAAAAGTGTCTCATAGTCTAAGTGCAGGGTTTTTTTTGCCGCGTGCTCTGCCGTTTTGTCGCATAGCGTGTGGTGCAATACTTGGATTTTCGGCCATGAACATGACTTTGGAATTTGAAACTGCTCATACTTTCCTGTAGAGTACATCTGGGGCTACATTTCGTGCAAGTTTCAGCTCGATTGCCTAAGTATTGAGGGAGAAATTTCAAACTCTAACAGAAAAAAGTGTCTCATAGTCTAAGTGCAGGGTTTTTTTTGCCGCCTGCTCTGCCGTTTTGTCGCATAGCATGTGGTGCTATACTTGGATTTTCGGCCATGAACATGACTTTGGAATTTGGCACTGCTCATACTTTCATTTAGAGTACATCTGGGGCTACATTTCGTGCAAGTTTCAGCTCGATTTCCTCTGTATTGAGGGAGAAATTTCAAACTCTAACAGAAAAAAGCGTCTCATAGTCTAAGTGCAGGTTTTTTTTTGCCGTGTGCTCTGCCGTTTTGTCGCATAGCGTGTGGTGCTATACTATGATTTTCGGCCATGACTTTGGAATTTGGAACTGCTCATACTTTCCTGTAGAGTACATCTGGGGCTACATTTCGTGCAAGTTTCAGCTCGATTGCTTAAGTATTGAGGGAGAAATTTCAAACTCTAACAGAAAAAAGTGTCTCATAGTCTAATTGCAGGGTTTTTTTTTGCCGCGTGCTCTGCCGTTTTGTCGCATAGCGTGTGGTGCTATACTTGGATTTTCGGCCATGAACATGACTTTGGAATTTGGCACAGCTCATACTTTCCTGTAGAGAACATCTGGGGCTACATTTCGTGCAAGTTTCAGCTCGATTGCCTCAGTATTGAGGGAGAAATTTCAAACTCTAACAGAAAAAAGTGTCTCATAGTCTAAGTGCAGGGTTTTTTTTGCCGCGTGCTCTGCCGTTTTGTCGCATAGCGTGTGGTGCTATACTTGGATTTTCGGCCATGAACATGACTTTGGAATTTGGAACTGCTCATACTTTCCTGTAGAGTACATCTGGGGCTACATTTCGTGCAAGTTTCAGCTCGATTGCTTAAGTATTGAGGGAGAAATTTCAAACTCTAACAGAAAAAAGTGTCTCATAGTCTAATTGCAGGGTTTTTTTTGCCGCGTGCTCTGCCGTTTTGTCGCATAGCGTGTGGTGCTATACTTGGATTTTCGGCCATGAACTTGACCTTGGAATTTGGCACTGCTCATACTTTCATTTAGAGTACATCTGGGGCTACATTTCGTGGAAGTTTCAGCTCGATTGCCTCAGTATTGAGGGAGAAATTTCAAACTCTAACAGAAAAAAGTGTCTCATAGTCTAAGTGCAGTTTTTCTGCCGACTGCTCTGCCGTTTTGTCGCATAGCGTGTGGTGCTATACTTGGATTTTCGGCCAAGAACATGACTTTGGAATTTGGCACAGCTCATACTTTCATTTAGAGTACATCTGGGGCTACATTTCGTGCAAGTTTCAGCTCGATTGCCTCAGTATTGAGGGAGAAATTTCAAACTCTAACAGAAAAAAGTGTCTCATAGTCTAAGTGCAGGGTTTTTTTTGCCGCGTGCTCTGCCGTTTTGTCGCATAGCGTGTGGTGCAATACTTGGATTTTCGGCCATGAACATGACTTTGGAATTTGGAACTGCTCATACTTTCCTGTAGAGTACATCTGGGGCTACATTTCGTGCAAGTTTCAGCTTGATTGCCTAAGTATTGAGGGAGAAATTTCAAACTCTAACAGAAAAAAGTGTCTCATAGTCTAAGTGCAGGGTTTTTTTTGCCGCGTGCTCTGCCGTTTTGTCGCATAGCGTGTGGTGCTATACTATGATTTTCGGCCATGAACATGACTTTGGAATTTGGAACTGCTCATACTTTCCTGTAGAGTACATCTGGGGCTACATTTCGTGCAAGTTTCAGCTCGATTGCTTAAGTATTGAGGGAGAAATTTCAAACTCTAACAGAAAAAAGTGTCTCATAGTCTAATTGCAGGGTTTTTTTTGCCGCGTGCTCTGCCGTTTTGTCGCATAGCGTGTGGTGCTATACTTGGATTTTCGGCCATGAACTTGACCTTGGAATTTGGCACTGCTCATACATTCATTTAGAGTACATCTGGGGCTACATTTCGTGGAAGTTTCAGCTCGATTGCCTCAGTATTGAGGGAGAAATTTCAAACTCTAACAGAAAAAAGTGTCTCATAGTCTAAGTGCAGTTTTTCTGCCGACTGCTCTGCCGTTTTGTCGCATAGCGTGTGGTGCTATACTTGGATTTTCGGCCAAGAACATGACTTTGGAATTTGGCACAGCTCATACTTTCATTTAGAGTACATCTGGGGCTACATTTCGTGCAAGTTTCAGCTCGATTGCCTCAGTATTGAGGGAGAAATTTCAAACTCTAACAGAAAAAAGTGTCTCATAGTCTAAGTGCAGGGTTTTTTTTGCCGCGTGCTCTGCCGTTTTGTCGCATAGCGTGTGGTGCAATACTTGGATTTTCGGCCATGAACATGACTTTGGAATTTGGAACTGCTCATACTTTCCTGTAGAGTACATCTGGGGCTACATTTCGTGCAAGTTTCAGCTCGATTGCCTAAGTATTGAGGGAGAAATTTCAAACTCTAACAGAAAAAAGTGTCTCATAGTCTAAGTGCAGGTTTTTTTTTGCCGTGTGCTCTGCCGTTTTGTCGCATAGCGTGTGGTGCTATACTTGGATTTTCGGCCATGAACATGACTTTGGAATTTGGCACTGCTCATACTTTCCTGTAGAGTACATCTGGGGCTACATTTCGTGCAAGTTTCAGCTCGATTGCCTAAGTATTGAGGGAGAAATTTCAAACTCTAACAGAAAAAAGTGTCTCATAGTCTAAGTGCAGGGTTTTTTTTGCCGCGTGCTCTGCCGTTTTGTCGCATAGCGTGTGGTGCTATACTATGATTTTCGGCCATGAACATGACTTTGGAATTTGGAACTGCTCATACTTTCCTGTAGAGTACATCTGGGGCTACATTTCGTGCAAGTTTCAGCTCGATTGCTTAAGTATTGAGGGAGAAATTTCAAACTCTAACAGAAAAAAGTGTCTCATAGTCTAATTGCAGGGTTTTTTTTGCCGCGTGCTCTGCCGTTTTGTCGCATAGCGTGTGGTGCTATACTTGGATTTTCGGCCATGAACATGACTTTGGAATTTGGCACAGCTCATACTTTCCTGTAGAGAACATCTGGGGCTACATTTCGTGGAAGTTTCAGCTCGATTGCCTAAGTATTGAGGGAGAAATTTTAAACTCTAACAGAAAAAAGTGTCTCATAGTCTAAGTGCAGTTTTTCTGCCGACTGCTCTGCCGTTTTGTCGCATAGCGTGTGGTGCTATACTTGGATTTTCGGCCAAGAACATGACTTTGGAATTTGGCACAGCTCATACTTTCATTTAGAGTACATCTGGGGCTACATTTCGTGCAAGTTTTAGCTCGATTGCCTCTGTATTGAGGGAGAAATTTCAAACTCTAACAGAAAAAAGTGTCTCATAGTCTAAGTGCAGTTTTTCTGCCGACTGCTCTGCCGTTTTGTCGCATAGCGTGTGGTGCTATACTTGGATTTTCGGCCAAGAACATGACTTTGGAATTTGGCACAGCTCATACTTTGATTTAGAGTACATCTGGGGCTACATTTCGTGCAAGTTTCAGCTCGATTGCCTAAGTATTGAGGGAGAAATTTCAAACTTTAACAGAAAAAAGTGTCTCATAGTCTAAGTGCAGGGTTTTTTTTGCCGCGTGCTCTGCCGTTTTGTCGCATAGCGTGTGGTGCTATACTTGGATTTTCGGCCATGAACTTGACCTTGGAATTTGGCACTGCTCATACTTTCATTTAGAGTACATCTGGGGCTACATTTCGTGCAAGTTTCAGCTCGATTGCCTCTGTATTGAGGGAGAAATTTCAAACTCTAACAGAAAAAAGCGTCTCATAGTCTAAGTGCAGGGTTTTTTTGCCGCGTGCTCTGCCGTTTTGCCGCATAGCGTGTGGTGCTATACTTGGATTTTCGGCCATGAACATGACTTTGGAATTTGGCACAGCTCATACTTTCCTGTAGAGAACATCTGGGGCTACATTTCGTGGAAGTTTCAGCTCGATTGCCTAAGTATTGAGGGAGAAATTTCAAACTCTAACAGAAAAAAGTGTCTCATAGTCTAAGTGCAGTTTTTCTGCCGACTGCTCTGCCGTTTTGTCGCATAGCGTGTGGTGCTATACTTGGATTTTCGGCCAAGAACATGACTTTGGAATTTGGCACAGCTCATACTTTCATTTAGAGTACATCTGGGGCTACATTTCGTGCAAGTTTCAGCTCGATTGCCTCAGTATTGAGGGAGAAATTTCAAACTTTAACAGAAAAAAGTGTCTCATAGTCTAAGTGCAGGGTTTTTTTTGCCGCGTGCTCTGCCGTTTTGTCGCATAGCGTGTGGTGCAATACTTGGATTTTCGGCCATGAACATGACTTTGGAATTTGAAACTGCTCATACTTTCCTGTAGAGTACATCTGGGGCTACATTTCGTGCAAGTTTCAGCTCGATTGCCTAAGTATTGAGGGAGAAATTTCAAACTCTAACAGAAAAAAGTGTCTCATAGTCTAAGTGCAGGGTTTTTTTTGCCGCCTGCTCTGCCGTTTTGTCGCATAGCATGTGGTGCTATACTTGGATTTTCGGCCATGAACATGACTTTGGAATTTGGCACTGCTCATACTTTCATTTAGAGTACATCTGGGGCTACATTTCGTGCAAGTTTCAGCTCGATTTCCTCTGTATTGAGGGAGAAATTTCAAACTCTAACAGAAAAAAGCGTCTCATAGTCTAAGTGCAGGTTTTTTTTTGCCGTGTGCTCTGCCGTTTTGTCGCATAGCGTGTGGTGCTATACTATGATTTTCGGCCATGACTTTGGAATTTGGAACTGCTCATACTTTCCTGTAGAGTACATCTGGGGCTACATTTCGTGCAAGTTTCAGCTCGATTGCCTCAGTATTGAGGGAGAAATTTCAAACTCTAACAGAAAAAAGTGTCTCATAGTCTAAGTGCAGGGTTTTTTTTGCCGCGTGCTCTGCCGTTTTGTCGCATAGCGTGTGGTGCTATACTTGGATTTTCGGCCATGAACATGACTTTGGAATTTGGAACTGCTCATACTTTCCTGTAGAGTACATCTGGGGCTACATTTCGTGCAAGTTTCAGCTCGATTGCTTAAGTATTGAGGGAGAAATTTCAAACTCTAACAGAAAAAAGTGTCTCATAGTCTAATTGCAGGGTTTTTTTTGCCGCGTGCTCTGCCGTTTTGTCGCATAGCGTGTGGTGCTATACTTGGATTTTCGGCCATGAACTTGACCTTGGAATTTGGCACTGCTCATACTTTCATTTAGAGTACATCTGGGGCTACATTTCGTGGAAGTTTCAGCTCGATTGCCTCAGTATTGAGGGAGAAATTTCAAACTCTAACAGAAAAAAGTGTCTCATAGTCTAAGTGCAGTTTTTCTGCCGACTGCTCTGCCGTTTTGTCGCATAGCGTGTGGTGCTATACTTGGATTTTCGGCCAAGAACATGACTTTGGAATTTGGCACAGCTCATACTTTCATTTAGAGTACATCTGGGGCTACATTTCGTGCAAGTTTCAGCTCGATTGCCTCAGTATTGAGGGAGAAATTTCAAACTCTAACAGAAAAAAGTGTCTCATAGTCTAAGTGCAGGGTTTTTTTTGCCGCGTGCTCTGCCGTTTTGTCGCATAGCGTGTGGTGCAATACTTGGATTTTCGGCCATGAACATGACTTTGGAATTTGGAACTGCTCATACTTTCCTGTAGAGTACATCTGGGGCTACATTTCGTGCAAGTTTCAGCTTGATTGCCTAAGTATTGAGGGAGAAATTTCAAACTCTAACAGAAAAAAGTGTCTCATAGTCTAAGTGCAGGGTTTTTTTTGCCGCGTGCTCTGCCGTTTTGTCGCATAGCGTGTGGTGCTATACTATGATTTTCGGCCATGAACATGACTTTGGAATTTGGAACTGCTCATACTTTCCTGTAGAGTACATCTGGGGCTACATTTCGTGCAAGTTTCAGCTCGATTGCTTAAGTATTGAGGGAGAAATTTCAAACTCTAACAGAAAAAAGTGTCTCATAGTCTAATTGCAGGGTTTTTTTTGCCGCGTGCTCTGCCGTTTTGTCGCATAGCGTGTGGTGCTATACTTGGATTTTCGGCCATGAACTTGACCTTGGAATTTGGCACTGCTCATACATTCATTTAGAGTACATCTGGGGCTACATTTCGTGGAAGTTTCAGCTCGATTGCCTCAGTATTGAGGGAGAAATTTCAAACTCTAACAGAAAAAAGTGTCTCATAGTCTAAGTGCAGTTTTTCTGCCGACTGCTCTGCCGTTTTGTCGCATAGCGTGTGGTGCTATACTTGGATTTTCGGCCAAGAACATGACTTTGGAATTTGGCACAGCTCATACTTTCATTTAGAGTACATCTGGGGCTACATTTCGTGCAAGTTTCAGCTCGATTGCCTCAGTATTGAGGGAGAAATTTCAAACTCTAACAGAAAAAAGTGTCTCATAGTCTAAGTGCAGGGTTTTTTTTGCCGCGTGCTCTGCCGTTTTGTCGCATAGCGTGTGGTGCAATACTTGGATTTTCGGCCATGAACATGACTTTGGAATTTGGAACTGCTCATACTTTCCTGTAGAGTACATCTGGGGCTACATTTCGTGCATGTTTCAGCTCGATTGCCTAAGTATTGAGGGAGAAATTTCAAACTCTAACAGAAAAAAGTGTCTCATAGTCTAAGTGCAGGTTTTTTTTTGCCGTGTGCTCTGCCGTTTTGTCGCATAGCGTGTGGTGCTATACTTGGATTTTCGGCCATGAACATGACTTTGGAATTTGGCACTGCTCATACTTTCCTGTAGAGTACATCTGGGGCTACATTTCGTGCAAGTTTCACCTCGATTGCCTAAGTATTGAGGGAGAAATTTCAAACTCTAACAGAAAAAAGTGTCTCATAGTCTAAGTGCAGGGTTTTTTTTGCCGCGTGCTCTGCCGTTTTGTCGCATAGCGTGTGGTGCTATACTATGATTTTCGGCCATGAACATGACTTTGGAATTTGGAACTGCTCATACTTTCCTGTAGAGTACATCTGGGGCTACATTTCGTGCAAGTTTCAGCTCGATTGCTTAAGTATTGAGGGAGAAATTTCAAACTCTAACAGAAAAAAGTGTCTCATAGTCTAATTGCAGGGTTTTTTTTGCCGCGTGCTCTGCCGTTTTGTCGCATAGCGTGTGGTGCTATACTTGGATTTTCGGCCATGAACATGACTTTGGAATTTGGCACAGCTCATACTTTCCTGTAGAGAACATCTGGGGCTACATTTCGTGGAAGTTTCAGCTCGATTGCCTAAGTATTGAGGGAGAAATTTTAAACTCTAACAGAAAAAAGTGTCTCATAGTCTAAGTGCAGTTTTTCTGCCGACTGCTCTGCCGTTTTGTCGCATAGCGTGTGGTGCTATACTTGGATTTTCGGCCAAGAACATGACTTTGGAATTTGGCACAGCTCATACTTTCATTTAGAGTACATCTGGGGCTACATTTCGTGCAAGTTTTAGCTCGATTGCCTCTGTATTGAGGGAGAAATTTCAAACTCTAACAGAAAAAAGCGTCTCATAGTCTAAGTGCAGGGTTTTTTTGGCGCGTGCTCTGCCGTTTTGCCGCATAGCGTGTGGTGCTATACTTGGATTTTCGGCCATGAACATGACTTTGGAATTTGGCACAGCTCATACTTTCCTGTAGAGAACATCTGGGGCTACATTTCGTGGAAGTTTCAGCTCGATTGCCTAAGTATTGAGGGAGAAATTTCAAACTCTAACAGAAAAAAGTGTCTCATAGTCTAAGTGCAGTTTTTCTGCCGACTGCTCTGCCGTTTTGTCGCATAGCGTGTGGTGCTATACTTGGATTTTCGGCCATGAACATGACTTTGGAATTTGGCACTGCTCATACTTTCCTGTAGAGTACATCTGGGGCTACATTTCGTGCAAGTTTCAGCTCGATTGCCTCAGTATTGAGGGAGAAATTTCAAACTTTAACAGAAAAAAGTGTCTCATAGTCTAAGTGCAGGGTTTTTTTTGCCGCGTGCTCTGCCGTTTTGTCGCATAGCGTGTGGTGCAATACTTGGATTTTCGGCCATGAACATGACTTTGGAATTTGAAACTGCTCATACTTTCCTGTAGAGTACATCTGGGGCTACATTTCGTACAAGTTTCAGCTCGATTGCCTCAGTATTGAGGGAGAAATTTCAAACTCTAACAGAAAAAAGTGTCTCATAGTCTAAGTGCAGGTTTTTTTTTGCCGTGTGCTCTGCCGTTTTGTCGCATAGCGTGTGGTGCTATACTTGGATTTTCGGCCATGAACATGACTTTGGAATTTGGCACTGCTCATACTTTCCTGTAGAGTACATCTGGGGCTACATTTCGTGCAAGTTTCAGCTCGATTGCCTAAGTATTGAGGGAGAAATTTCAAACTCTAACAGAAAAAAGTGTCTCATAGTCTAAGTGCAGGGTTTTTTTTGCCGCGTGCTCTGCCGTTTTGTCGCATAGCGTGTGGTGCTATACTATGATTTTCGGCCATGAACATGACTTTGGAATTTGGAACTGCTCATACTTTCCTGTAGAGTACATCTGGGGCTACATTTCGTGCAAGTTTCAGCTCGATTGCTTAAGTATTGAGGGAGAAATTTCAAACTCTAACAGAAAAAAGTGTCTCATAGTCTAATTGCAGGGTTTTTTTTGCCGCGTGCTCTGCCGTTTTGTCGCATAGCGTGTGGTGCTATACTTGGATTTTCGGCCATGAACATGACTTTGGAATTTGGCACAGCTCATACTTTCCTGTAGAGAACATCTGGGGCTACATTTCGTGGAAGTTTCAGCTCGATTGCCTAAGTATTGAGGGAGAAATTTTAAACTCTAACAGAAAAAAGTGTCTCATAGTCTAAGTGCAGTTTTTCTGCCGACTGCTCTGCCGTTTTGTCGCATAGCGTGTGGTGCTATACTTGGATTTTCGGCCAAGAACATGACTTTGGAATTTGGCACAGCTCATACTTTCATTTAGAGTACATCTGGGGCTACATTTCGTGCAAGTTTTAGCTCGATTGCCTCTGTATTGAGGGAGAAATTTCAAACTCTAACAGAAAAAAGCGTCTCATAGTCTAAGTGCAGGGTTTTTTTGGCGCGTGCTCTGCCGTTTTGCCGCATAGCGTGTGGTGCTATACTTGGATTTTCGGCCATGAACATGACTTTGGAATTTGGCACAGCTCATACTTTCCTGTAGAGAACATCTGGGGCTACATTTCGTGGAAGTTTCAGCTCGATTGCCTAAGTATTGAGGGAGAAATTTCAAACTCTAACAGAAAAAAGTGTCTCATAGTCTAAGTGCAGTTTTTCTGCCGACTGCTCTGCCGTTTTGTCGCATAGCGTGTGGTGCTATACTTGGATTTTCGGCCATGAACATGACTTTGGAATTTGGCACTGCTCATACTTTCCTGTAGAGTACATCTGGGGCTACATTTCGTGCAAGTTTCAGCTCGATTGCCTCAGTATTGAGGGAGAAATTTCAAACTTTAACAGAAAAAAGTGTCTCATAGTCTAAGTGCAGGGTTTTTTTTGCCGCGTGCTCTGCCGTTTTGTCGCATAGCGTGTGGTGCAATACTTGGATTTTCGGCCATGAACATGACTTTGGAATTTGAAACTGCTCATACTTTCCTGTAGAGTACATCTGGGGCTACATTTCGTACAAGTTTCAGCTCGATTGCCTCAGTATTGAGGGAGAAATTTCAAACTCTAACAGAAAAAAGTGTCTCATAGTCTAAGTGCAGGGTTTTTTTTTGCCGCGTGCTCTGCCGTTTTGTCGCATAGCGTGTGGTGCAATACTTGGATTTTCGGCCATGAACATGACTTTGGAATTTGAAACTGCTCATACTTTCCTGTAGAGTACATCTGGGGCTACATTTCGTGCAAGTTTCAGCTCGATTGCCCAAGTATTGAGGGAGAAATTTCAAACTCTAACAGAAAAAAGTGTCTCATAGTCTAAGTGCAGGGTTTTTTTTGCCGCCTGCTCTGCCGTTTTGTCGCATAGCATGTGGTGCTATACTTGGAATTTCGGCCATGAACATGACTTTGGAATTTGGCACTGCTCATACTTTCATTTAGAGTACATCTGGGGCTACATTTCGTGCAAGTTTCAGCTCGATTTCCTCTGTATTGAGGGAGAAATTTCAAACTCTAACAGAAAAAGCGTCTCATAGTCTAAGTGCAGGTTTTTTTTTGCCGTGTGCTCTGCCGTTTTGTCGCATAGCGTGTGGTGCTATACTATGATTTTCGGCCATGACTTTGGAATTTGGAACTGCTCATACTTTCCTGTAGAGTACATCTGGGGCTACATTTCGTGCAAGTTTCAGCTCGATTGCTTAAGTATTGAGGGAGAAATTTCAAACTCTAACAGAAAAAAGTGTCTCATAGTCTAATTGCAGGGTTTTTTTTGCCGCGTGCTCTGCCGTTTTGTCGCATAGCGTGTGGTGCTATACTTGGATTTTCGGCCATGAACATGACTTTGGAATTTGGCACAGCTCATACTTTCCTGTAGAGAACATCTGGGGCTACATTTCGTGCAAGTTTCAGCTCGATTGCCTCAGTATTGAGGGAGAAATTTCAAACTCTAACAGAAAAAAGTGTCTCATAGTCTAAGTGCAGGGTTTTTTTTGCCGCGTGCTCTGCCGTTTTGTCGCATAGCGTGTGGTGCTATACTTGGATTTTCGGCCATGAACATGACTTTGGAATTTGGAACTGCTCATACTTTCCTGTAGAGTACATCTGGGGCTACATTTCGTGCAAGTTTCAGCTCGATTGCCTAAGTATTGAGGGAGAAATTTCAAACTCTAACAGAAAAAAGTGTCTCATAGTCTAAGTGCAGGGTTTTTTTTGCCGCGTGCTCTGCCGTTTTGTCGCATAGCGTGTGGTGCTATACTATGATTTTCGGCCATGAACATGACTTTGGAATTTGGAACTGCTCATACTTTCCTGTAGAGTACATCTGGGGCTACATTTCGTGCAAGTTTCAGCTCGATTGCTTAAGTATTGAGGGAGAAATTTCAAACTCTAACAGAAAAAAGTGTCTCATAGTCTAATTGCAGGGTTTTTTTTGCCGCGTGCTCTGCCGTTTTGTCGCATAGCGTGTGGTGCTATACTTGGATTTTCGGCCATGAACATGACTTTGGAATTTGGCACAGCTCATACTTTCCTGTAGAGAACATCTGGGGCTACATTTCGTGGAAGTTTCAGCTCGATTGCCTAAGTATTGAGGGAGAAATTTCAAACTCTAACAGAAAAAAGTGTCTCATAGTCTAAGTGCAGTTTTTCTGCCGACTGCTCTGCCGTTTTGTCGCATAGCGTGTGGTGCTATACTTGGATTTTCGGCCAAGAACATGACTTTGGAATTTGGCACAGCTCATACTTTCCTGTAGAGAACATCTGGGGCTACATTTCGTGCAAGTTTCAGCTCGATTGCCTCAGTATTGAGGGAGAAATTTCAAACTCTAACAGAAAAAAGTGTCTCATAGTCTAAGTGCAGGGTTTTTTTTGCCGCGTGCTCTGCCGTTTTGTCGCATAGCGTGTGGTGCTATACTTGGATTTTCGGCCATGAACATGACTTTGGAATTTGGAACTGCTCATACTTTCCTGTAGAGTACATCTGGGGCTACATTTCGTGCAAGTTTCAGCTCGATTGCCTAAGTATTGAGGGAGAAATTTCAAACTCTAACAGAAAAAAGTGTCTCATAGTCTAAGTGCAGGGTTTTTTTTGCCGCGTGCTCTGCCGTTTTGTCGCATAGCGTGTGGTGCTATACTATGATTTTCGGCCATGAACATGACTTTGGAATTTGGAACTGCTCATACTTTCCTGTAGAGTACATCTGGGGCTACATTTCGTGCAAGTTTCAGCTCGATTGCTTAAGTATTGAGGGAGAAATTTCAAACTCTAACAGAAAAAAGTGTCTCATAGTCTAATTGCAGGGTTTTTTTTGCCGCGTGCTCTGCCGTTTTGTCGCATAGCGTGTGGTGCTATACTTGGATTTTCGGCCATGAACATGACTTTGGAATTTGGCACAGCTCATACTTTCCTGTAGAGAACATCTGGGGCTACATTTCGTGGAAGTTTCAGCTCGATTGCCTAAGTATTGAGGGAGAAATTTCAAACTCTAACAGAAAAAAGTGTCTCATAGTCTAAGTGCAGTTTTTCTGCCGACTGCTCTGCCGTTTTGTCGCATAGCGTGTGGTGCTATACTTGGATTTTCGGCCAAGAACATGACTTTGGAATTTGGCACAGCTCATACTTTCATTTAGAGTACATCTGGGGCTACATTTCGTGCAAGTTTTAGCTCGATTGCCTCTGTATTGAGGGAGAAATTTCAAACTCTAACAGAAAAAAGCGTCTCATAGTCTAAGTGCAGGGTTTTTTTGGCGCGTGCTCTGCCGTTTTGCCGCATAGCGTGTGGTGCTATACTTGGATTTTCGGCCATGAACATGACTTTGGAATTTGGCACAGCTCATACTTTCCTGTATAGAACATCTGGGGCTACATTTCGTGGAAGTTTCAGCTCGATTGCCTAAGTATTGAGGGAGAAATTTCAAACTCTAACAGAAAAAAGTGTCTCATAGTCTAAGTGCAGTTTTTCTGCCGACTGCTCTGCCGTTTTGTCGCATAGCGTGTGGTGCTATACTTGGATTTTCGGCCAAGAACATGACTTTGGAATTTGGCACAGCTCATACTTTCATTTAGAGTACATCTGGGGCTACATTTCGTGCAAGTTTCAGCTCGATTGCCTCAGTATTGAGGGAGAAATTTCAAACTTTAACAGAAAAAAGTGTCTCATAGTCTAAGTGCAGGGTTTTTTTTGCCGCGTGCTCTGCCGTTTTGTCGCATAGCGTGTGGTGCAATACTTGGATTTTCGGCCATGAACATGACTTTGGAATTTGAAACTGCTCATACTTTCCTGTAGAGTACATCTGGGGCTACATTTCGTGCAAGTTTCAGCTCGATTGCCTAAGTATTGAGGGAGAAATTTCAAACTCTAACAGAAAAAAGTGTCTCATAGTCTAAGTGCAGGGTTTTTTTTTGCCGCCTGCTCTGCCGTTTTGTCGCATAGCATGTGGTGCTATACTTGGATTTTCGGCCATGAACATAACTTTGGAATTTGGCACTGCTCATACTTTCATTTAGAGTACATCTGGGGCTACATTTCGTGCAAGTTTCAGCTCGATTGCCTAAGTATTGAGGGAGAAATTTCAAACTCTAACAGAAAAAAGTGTCTCATAGTCTAAGTGCAGGTTTTTTTTTGCCGCGTGCTCTGCCGTTTTGTCGCATAGCGTGTGGTGCTATACTTGGATTTTCGGCCATGAACATGACTTTGGAATTTGGCACTGCTCATACTTTCCTGTAGAGTACATCTGGGGCTACATTTCGTGCAAGTTTCAGCTCGATTGCCTCAGTATTGAGGGAGAAATTTCAAACTTTAACAGAAAAAAGTGTCTCATAGTCTAAGTGCAGGGTTTTTTTTGCCGCGTGCTCTGCCGTTTTGTCGCATAGCGTGTGGTGCAATACTTGGATTTTCGGCCATGAACATGACTTTGGAATTTGAAACTGCTCATACTTTCCTGTAGAGTACATCTGGGGCTACATTTCGTGCAAGTTTCAGCTCGATTGCCTCAGTATTGAGGGAGAAATTTCAAACTCTAACAGAAAAAAGTGTCTCATAGTCTAAGTGCAGGGTTTTTTTTGCCGCCTGCTCTGCCGTTTTGTCGCATAGCATGTGGTGCTATACTTGGATTTTCGGCCATGAACATAACTTTGGAATTTGGCACTGCTCATACTTTCATTTAGAGTACATCTGGGGCTACATTTCGTGCAAGTTTCAGCTCGATTGCCTAAGTATTGAGGGAGAAATTTCAAACTCTAACAGAAAAAAGTGTCTCATAGTCTAAGTGCAGGTTTTTTTTTGCCGCGTGCTCTGCCGTTTTGTCGCATAGCGTGTGGTGCTATACTTGGATTTTCGGCCATGAACATGACTTTGGAATTTGGCACTGCTCATACTTTCCTGTAGAGTACATCTGGGGCTACATTTCGTGCAAGTTTCAGCTCGATTGCCTCAGTATTGAGGGAGAAATTTCAAACTTTAACAGAAAAAAGTGTCTCATAGTCTAAGTGCAGGGTTTTTTTTGCCGCGTGCTCTGCCGTTTTGTCGCATAGCGTGTGGTGCAATACTTGGATTTTCGGCCATGAACATGACTTTGGAATTTGAAACTGCTCATACTTTCCTGTAGAGTACATCTGGGGCTACATTTCGTGCAAGTTTCAGCTCGATTGCCTCAGTATTGAGGGAGAAATTTCAAACTCTAACAGAAAAAAGTGTCTCATAGTCTAAGTGCAGGGTTTTTTTTTGCCGCGTGCTCTGCCGTTTTGTCGCATAGCGTGTGGTGCAATACTTGGATTTTCGGCCATGAACATGACTTTGGAATTTGAAACTGCTCATACTTTCCTGTAGAGTACATCTGGGGCTACATTTCGTGCAAGTTTCAGCTCGATTGCCTAAGTATTGAGGGAGAAATTTCAAACTCTAACAGAAAAAAGTGTCTCATAGTCTAAGTGCAGGGTTTTTTTTGCCGCCTGCTCTGCCGTTTTGTCGCATAGCATGTGGTGCTATACTTGGATTTTCGGCCATGAACATGACTTTGGAATTTGGCACTGCTCATACTTTCATTTAGAGTACATCTGGGGCTACATTTCGTGCAAGTTTCAGCTCGATTTCCTCTGTATTGAGGGAGAAATTTCAAACTCTAACAGAAAAAAGCGTCTCATAGTCTAAGTGCAGGTTTTTTTTTGCCGTGTGCTCTGCCGTTTTGTCGCATAGCGTGTGGTGCTATACTATGATTTTCGGCCATGACTTTGGAATTTGGAACTGCTCATACTTTCCTGTAGAGTACATCTGGGGCTACATTTCGTGCAAGTTTCAGCTCGATTGCTTAAGTATTGAGGGAGAAATTTCAAACTCTAACAGAAAAAAGTGTCTCATAGTCTAATTGCAGGGTTTTTTTTGCCGCGTGCTCTGCCGTTTTGTCGCATAGCGTGTGGTGCTATACTTGGATTTTCGGCCATGAACATGACTTTGGAATTTGGCACAGCTCATACTTTCCTGTAGAGAACATCTGGGGCTACATTTCGTGCAAGTTTCAGCTCGATTGCCTCAGTATTGAGGGAGAAATTTCAAACTCTAACAGAAAAAAGTGTCTCATAGTCTAAGTGCAGGGTTTTTTTTGCCGCGTGCTCTGCCGTTTTGTCGCATAGCGTGTGGTGCTATACTTGGATTTTCGGCCATGAACATGACTTTGGAATTTGGAACTGCTCATACTTTCCTGTAGAGTACATCTGGGGCTACATTTCGTGCAAGTTTCAGCTCGATTGCTTAAGTATTGAGGGAGAAATTTCAAACTCTAACAGAAAAAAGTGTCTCATAGTCTAATTGCAGGGTTTTTTTTGCCGCGTGCTCTGCCGTTTTGTCGCATAGCGTGTGGTGCTATACTTGGATTTTCGGCCATGAACTTGACCTTGGAATTTGGCACTGCTCATACTTTCATTTAGAGTACATCTGGGGCTACATTTCGTGGAAGTTTCAGCTCGATTGCCTCAGTATTGAGGGAGAAATTTCAAACTCTAACAGAAAAAAGTGTCTCATAGTCTAAGTGCAGTTTTTCTGCCGACTGCTCTGCCGTTTTGTCGCATAGCGTGTGGTGCTATACTTGGATTTTCGGCCAAGAACATGACTTTGGAATTTGGCACAGCTCATACTTTCATTTAGAGTACATCTGGGGCTACATTTCGTGCAAGTTTCAGCTCGATTGCCTCAGTATTGAGGGAGAAATTTCAAACTCTAACAGAAAAAAGTGTCTCATAGTCTAAGTGCAGGGTTTTTTTTGCCGCGTGCTCTGCCGTTTTGTCGCATAGCGTGTGGTGCAATACTTGGATTTTCGGCCATGAACATGACTTTGGAATTTGGAACTGCTCATACTTTCCTGTAGAGTACATCTGGGGCTACATTTCGTGCAAGTTTCAGCTCGATTGCCTAAGTATTGAGGGAGAAATTTCAAACTCTAACAGAAAAAAGTGTCTCATAGTCTAAGTGCAGGGTTTTTTTTGCCGCGTGCTCTGCCGTTTTGTCGCATAGCGTGTGGTGCTATACTTGGATTTTCGGCCATGAACTTGACCTTGGAATTTGGCACTGCTCATACATTCATTTAGAGTACATCTGGGGCTACATTTCGTGGAAGTTTCAGCTCGATTGCCTCAGTATTGAGGGAGAAATTTCAAACTCTAACAGAAAAAAGTGTCTCATAGTCTAAGTGCAGTTTTTCTGCCGACTGCTCTGCCGTTTTGTCGCATAGCGTGTGGTGCTATACTTGGATTTTCGGCCAAGAACATGACTTTGGAATTTGGCACAGCTCATACTTTCATTTAGAGTACATCTGGGGCTACATTTCGTGGAAGTTTCAGCTCGATTGCCTCAGTATTGAGGGAGAAATTTCAAACTCTAACAGAAAAAAGTGTCTTATAGTCTAAGTGCAGGGTTTTTTTTGCCGCGTGCTCTGCCGTTTTGTCGCATAGCGTGTGGTGCAATACTTGGATTTTCGGCCATGAACATGACTTTGGAATTTGGAACTGCTCATACTTTCCTGTAGAGTACATCTGGGGCTACATTTCGTGCAAGTTTCAGCTCGATTGCCTAAGTATTGAGGGAGAAATTTCAAACTCTAACAGAAAAAAGTGTCTCATAGTCTAAGTGCAGGTTTTTTTTTGCCGTGTGCTCTGCCGTTTTGTCGCATAGCGTGTGGTGCTATACTTGGATTTTCGGCCATGAACATGACTTTGGAATTTGGCACTGCTCATACTTTCCTGTAGAGTACATCTGGGGCTACATTTCGTGCAAGTTTCAGCTCGATTGCCTAAGTATTGAGGGAGAAATTTCAAACTCTAACAGAAAAAAGTGTCTCATAGTCTAAGTGCAGGGTTTTTTTTGCCGCGTGCTCTGCCGTTTTGTCGCATAGCGTGTGGTGCTATACTATGATTTTCGGCCATGAACATGACTTTGGAATTTGGAACTGCTCATACTTTCCTGTAGAGTACATCTGGGGCTACATTTCGTGCAAGTTTCAGCTCGATTGCTTAAGTATTGAGGGAGAAATTTCAAACTCTAACAGAAAAAAGTGTCTCATAGTCTAAGTGCAGTTTTTCTGCCGACTGCTCTGCCGTTTTGTCGCATAGCGTGTGGTGCTATACTTGGATTTTCGGCCAAGAACATGACTTTGGAATTTGGCACAGCTCATACTTTCATTTAGAGTACATCTGGGGCTACATTTCGTGCAAGTTTTAGCTCGATTGCCTCTGTATTGAGGGAGAAATTTCAAACTCTAACAGAAAAAAGCGTCTCATAGTCTAAGTGCAGGGTTTTTTTGGCGCGTGCTCTGCCGTTTTGCCGCATAGCGTGTGGTGCTATACTTGGATTTTCGGCCATGAACATGACTTTGGAATTTGGCACAGCTCATACTTTCCTGTAGAGAACATCTGGGGCTACATTTCGTGGAAGTTTCAGCTCGATTGCCTAAGTATTGAGGGAGAAATTTCAAACTCTAACAGAAAAAAGTGTCTCATAGTCTAAGTGCAGTTTTTCTGCCGACTGCTCTGCCGTTTTGTCGCATAGCGTGTGGTGCTATACTTGGATTTTTGGCCAAGAACATGACTTTGGAATTTGGCACAGCTCATACTTTCATTTAGAGTACATCTGGGGCTACATTTCGTGCAAGTTTCAGCTCGATTGCCTCAGTATTGAGGGAGAAATTTCAAACTTTAACAGAAAAAAGTGTCTCATAGTCTAAGTGCAGGGTTTTTTTTGCCGCGTGCTCTGCCGTTTTGTCGCATAGCGTGTGGTGCAATACTTGGATTTTCGGCCATGAACATGACTTTGGAATTTGAAACTGCTCATACTTTCCTGTAGAGTACATCTGGGGCTACATTTCGTGCAAGTTTCAGCTCGATTGCCTAAGTATTGAGGGAGAAATTTCAAACTCTAACAGAAAAAAGTGTCTCATAGTCTAAGTGCAGGGTTTTTTTTGCCGCCTGCTCTGCCGTTTTGTCGCATAGCATGTGGTGCTATACTTGGATTTTCGGCCATGAACATGACTTTGGAATTTGGCACTGCTCATACTTTCATTTAGAGTACATCTGGGGCTACATTTCGTGCAAGTTTCAGCTCGATTGCCTAAGTATTGAGGGAGAAATTTCAAACTCTAACAGAAAAAAGTGTCTCATAGTCTAAGTGCAGGTTTTTTTTTGCCGCGTGCTCTGCCGTTTTGTCGCATAGCGTGTGGTGCTATACTTGGATTTTCGGCCATGAACATGACTTTGGAATTTGGCACTGCTCATACTTTCCTGTAGAGTACATCTGGGGCTACATTTCGTGCAAGTTTCAGCTCGATTGCCTCAGTATTGAGGGAGAAATTTCAAACTTTAACAGAAAAAAGTGTCTCATAGTCTAAGTGCAGGGTTTTTTTTGCCGCGTGCTCTGCCGTTTTGTCGCATAGCGTGTGGTGCAATACTTGGATTTTCGGCCATGAACATGACTTTGGAATTTGAAACTGCTCATACTTTCCTGTAGAGTACATCTGGGGCTACATTTCGTGCAAGTTTCAGCTCGATTGCCTCAGTATTGAGGGAGAAATTTCAAACTCTAACAGAAAAAAGTGACTCATAGTCTAAGTGCAGGGTTTTTTTTGCCGCCTGCTCTGCCGTTTTGTCGCATAGCATGTGGTGCTATACTTGGATTTTCGGCCATGAACATGACTTTGGAATTTGGCACTGCTCATACTTTCATTTAGAGTACATCTGGGGCTACATTTCGTGCAAGTTTCAGCTCGATTTCCTCTGTATTGAGGGAGAAATTTCAAACTCTAACAGAAAAAAGCGTCTCATAGTCTAAGTGCAGGTTTTTTTTTGCCGTGTGCTCTGCCGTTTTGTCGCATAGCGTGTGGTGCTATACTTGGATTTTCGGCCAAGAACATGACTTTGGAATTTGGCACAGCTCATACTTTCATTTAGAGTACATCTGGGGCTACATTTCGTGCAAGTTTCAGCTCGATTGCCTCAGTATTGAGGGAGAAATTTCAAACTCTAACAGAAAAAAGTGTCTCATAGTCTAAGTGCAGGGTTTTTTTTGCCGCGTGCTCTGCCGTTTTGTCGCATAGCGTGTGGTGCAATACTTGGATTTTCGGCCATGAACATTACTTTGGAATTTGGAACTGCTCATACTTTCCTGTAGAGTACATCTGGGGCTACATTTCGTGCAAGTTTCAGCTCGATTGCCTAAGTATTGAGGGAGAAATTTCAAACTCTAACAGAAAAAAGTGTCTCATAGTCTAAGTGCAGGTTTTTTTTTGCCGCGTGCTCTGCCGTTTTGTCGCATAGCGTGTGGTGCTATACTTGGATTTTCGGCCATGAACATGACTTTGGAATTTGGCACTGCTCATACTTTCCTGTAGAGTACATCTGGGGCTACATTTCGTGCAAGTTTCAGCTCGATTGCCTAAGTATTGAGGGAGAAATTTCAAACTCTAACAGAAAAAAGTGTCTCATAGTCTAAGTGCAGGGTTTTTTTTGCCGCGTGCTCTGCCGTTTTGTCGCATAGCGTGTGGTGCTATACTATGATTTTCGGCCATGAACATGACTTTGGAATTTGGAACTGCTCATACTTTCCTGTAGAGTACATCTGGGGCTACATTTCGTGCAAGTTTCAGCTCGATTGCTTAAGTATTGAGGGAGAAATTTCAAACTCTAACAGAAAAAAGTGTCTCATAGTCTAATTGCAGGGTTTTTTTTGCCGCGTGCTCTGCCGTTTTGTCGCATAGCGTGTGGTGCTATACTTGGATTTTCGGCCATGAACTTGACCTTGGAATTTGGCACTGCTCATACTTTCATTTAGAGTACATCTGGGGCTACATTTCGTGCAAGTTTTAGCTCGATTGCCTCTGTATTGAGGGAGAAATTTCAAACTCTAACAGAAAAAAGCGTCTCATAGTCTAAGTGCAGGGTTTTTTTGCCGCGTGCTCTGCCGTTTTGCCGCATAGCGTGTGGTGCTATACTTGGATTTTCGGCCATGAACATGACTTTGGAATTTGGCACAGCTCATACTTTCCTGTAGAGAACATCTGGGGCTACATTTCGTGGAAGTTTCAGCTCGATTGCCTAAGTATTGAGGGAGAAATTTCAAACTCTAACAGAAAAAAGTGTCTCATAGTCTAAGTGCAGTTTTTCTGCCGACTGCTCTGCCGTTTTGTCGCATAGCGTGTGGTGCTATACCTGGATTTTCGGCCAAGAACATGACTTTGGAATTTGGCACAGCTCATACTTTCATTTAGAGTACATCTGGGGCTACATTTCGTGCAAGTTTCAGCTCGATTGCCTCAGTATTGAGGGAGAAATTTCAAACTTTAACAGAAAAAAGTGTCTCATAGTCTAAGTGCAGGGTTTTTTTTGCCGCGTGCTCTGCCGTTTTGTCGCATAGCGTGTGGTGCAATACTTGGATTTTCGGCCATGAACATGACTTTGGAATTTGAAACTGCTCATACTTTCCTGTAGAGTACATCTGGGGCTACATTTCGTGCAAGTTTCAGCTCGATTGCCTAAGTATTGAGGGAGAAATTTCAAACTCTAACAGAAAAAAGTGTCTCATAGTCTAAGTGCAGGGTTTTTTTTGCCGCCTGCTCTGCCGTTTTGTCGCATAGCATGTGGTGCTATACTTGGATTTTCGGCCATGAACATGACTTTGGAATTTGGCACTGCTCATACTTTCATTTAGAGTACATCTGGGGCTACATTTCGTGCAAGTTTCAGCTCGATTTCCTCTGTATTGAGGGAGAAATTTCAAACTCTAACAGAAAAAAGCGTCTCATAGTCTAAGTGCAGGTTTTTTTTTGCCGTGTGCTCTGCCGTTTTTTTTGCATAGCGTGTGGTGCTATACTTGGATTTTCGGCCATGAACATGACTTTGGAATTTGGCACTGCTCATACTTTCCTGTAGAGTACATCTGGGGCTACATTTCGTGCAAGTTTCAGCTCGATTGCCTAAGTATTGAGGGAGAAATTTCAAACTCTAACAGAAAAAAGTGTCTCATAGTCTAAGTGCAGGGTTTTTTTTGCCGCGTGCTCTGCCGTTTTGTCGCATAGCGTGTGGTGCTATACTATGATTTTCGGCCATGACTTTGGAATTTGGAACTGCTCATACTTTCCTGTAGAGTACATCTGGGGCTACATTTCGTGCAAGTTTCAGCTCGATTGCTTAAGTATTGAGGGAGAAATTTCAAACTCTAACAGAAAAAAGTGTCTCATAGTCTAATTGCAGGGTTTTTTTTGCCGCGTGCTCTGCCGTTTTGTCGCATAGCGTGTGGTGCTATACTTGGATTTTCGGCCATGAACATGACTTTGGAATTTGGCACAGCTCATACTTTCCTGTAGAGAACATCTGGGGCTACATTTCGTGGAAGTTTCAGCTCGATTGCCTAAGTATTGAGGGAGACATTTCAAACTCTAACAGAAAAAAGTGTCTCATAGTCTAAGTGCAGTTTTTCTGCCGACTGCTCTGCCGTTTTGTCGCATAGCGTGTGGTGCTATACTTGGATTTTCGGCCAAGAACATGACTTTGGAATTTGGCACAGCTCATACTTTCATTTAGAGTACATCTGGGGCTACATTTCGTGCAAGTTTCAGCTCGATTGCCTAAGTATTGAGGGAGAAATTTCAAACTTTAACAGAAAAAAGTGTCTCATAGTCTAAGTGCAGGGTTTTTTTTGCCGCGTGCTCTGCCGTTTTGTCGCATAGCGTGTGGTGCTATACTTGGATTTTCGGCCATGAACTTGACCTTGGAATTTGGCACTGCTCATACTTTCATTTGGAGTACATCTGGGGCTACATTTCGTGCAAGTTTCAGCTCGATTGCCTCTGTATTGAGGGAGAAATTTCAAACTCTAACAGAAAAAAGCGTCTCATAGTCTAAGTGCAGGGTTTTTTTGCCGCGTGCTCTGCCGTTTTGCCGCATAGCGTGTGGTGCTATACTTGGATTTTCGGCCATGAACATGACTTTGGAATTTGGCACAGCTCATACTTTCCTGTAGAGAACATCTGGGGCTACATTTCGTGGAAGTTTCAGCTCGATTGCCTAAGTATTGAGGGAGAAATTTCAAACTCTAACAGAAAAAAGTGTCTCATAGTCTAAGTGCAGTTTTTCTGCCGACTGCTCTGCCGTTTTGTCGCATAGCGTGTGGTGCTATACTTGGATTTTCGGCCAAGAACATGACTTTGGAATTTGGCACAGCTCATACTTTCATTTAGAGTACATCTGGGGCTACATTTCGTGCAAGTTTCAGCTCGATTGCCTCAGTATTGAGGGAGAAATTTCAAACTTTAACAGAAAAAAGTGTCTCATAGTCTAAGTGCAGGGTTTTTTTTGCCGCGTGCTCTGCCGTTTTGTCGCATAGCGTGTGGTGCAATACTTGGATTTTCGGCCATGAACATGACTTTGGAATTTGAAACTGCTCATACTTTCCTGTAGAGTACATCTGGGGCTACATTTCGTGCAAGTTTCAGCTCGATTGCCTAAGTATTGAGGGAGAAATTTCAAACTCTAACAGAAAAAAGTGTCTCATAGTCTAAGTGCAGGGTTTTTTTTGCCGCCTGCTCTGCCGTTTTGTCGCATAGCATGTGGTGCTATACTTGGATTTTCGGCCATGAACATGACTTTGGAATTTGGCACTGCTCATACTTTCATTTAGAGTACATCTGGGGCTACATTTCGTGCAAGTTTCAGCTCGATTTCCTCTGTATTGAGGGAGAATTTTCAAACTCTAACAGAAAAAAGCGTCTCATAGTCTAAGTGCAGGTTTTTTTTTTGCCGTGTGCTCTGCCGTTTTGTCGCATAGCGTGTGGTGCTATACTTGGATTTTCGGCCATGAACATGACTTTGGAATTTGGCACTGCTCATACTTTCCTGTAGAGTACATCTGGGGCTACATTTCGTGCAAGTTTCAGCTCGATTGCCTAAGTATTGAGGGAGAAATTTCAAACTCTAACAGAAAAAAGTGTCTCATAGTCTAAGTGCAGGGTTTTTTTTGCCGCGTGCTCTGCCGTTTTGTCGCATAGCGTGTGGTGCTATACTATGATTTTCGGCCATGACTTTGGAATTTGGAACTGCTCATACTTTCCTGTAGAGTACATCTGGGGCTACATTTCGTGCAAGTTTCAGCTCGATTGCTTAAGTATTGAGGGAGAAATTTCAAACTCTAACAGAAAAAAGTGTCTCATAGTCTAATTGCAGGGTTTTTTTTGCCGCGTGCTCTGCCGTTTTGTCGCATAGCGTGTGGTGCTATACTTGGATTTTCGGCCATGAACATGACTTTGGAATTTGGCACAGCTCATACTTTCCTGTAGAGAACATCTGGGGCTACATTTCGTGGAAGTTTCAGCTCGATTGCCTAAGTATTGAGGGAGAAATTTCAAACTCTAACAGAAAAAAGTGTCTCATAGTCTAAGTGCAGTTTTTCTGCCGACTGCTCTGCCGTTTTGTCGCATAGCGTGTGGTGCTATACTTGGATTTTCGGCCAAGAACATGACTTTGGAATTTGGCACAGCTCATACTTTCATTTAGAGTACATCTGGGGCTACATTTCGTGCAAGTTTCAGCTCGATTGCCTAAGTATTGAGGGAGAAATTTCAAACTTTAACAGAAAAAAGTGTCTCATAGTCTAAGTGCAGGGTTTTTTTTGCCGCGTGCTCTGCCGTTTTGTCGCATAGCGTGTGGTGCTATACTTGGATTTTCGGCCATGAACTTGACCTTGGAATTTGGCACTGCTCATACTTTCATTTAGAGTACATCTGGGGCTACATTTCGTGCAAGTTTCAGCTCGATTGCCTCTGTATTGAGGGAGAAATTTCAAACTCTAACAGAAAAAAGCGTCTCATAGTCTAAGTGCAGGGTTTTTTTGCCGCGTGCTCTGCCGTTTTGCCGCATAGCGTGTGGTGCTATACTTGGATTTTCGGCCATGAACATGACTTTGGAATTTGGCACAGCTCATACTTTCCTGTAGAGAACATCTGGGGCTACATTTCGTGGAAGTTTCAGCTCGATTGCCTAAGTATTGAGGGAGAAATTTCAAACTCTAACAGAAAAAAGTGTCTCATAGTCTAAGTGCAGTTTTTCTGCCGACTGCTCTGCCGTTTTGTCGCATAGCGTGTGGTGCTATACTTGGATTTTCGGCCAAGAACATGACTTTGGAATTTGGCACAGCTCATACTTTCATTTAGAGTACATCTGGGGCTACATTTCGTGCAAGTTTCAGCTCGATTGCCTCAGTATTGAGGGAGAAATTTCAAACTTTAACAGAAAAAAGTGTCTCATAGTCTAAGTGCAGGTTTTTTTTTGCCGCGTGCTCTGCCGTTTTGTCGCATAGCGTGTGGTGCAATACTTGGATTTTCGGCCATGAACATGACTTTGGAACTTGAAACTGCTCATACTTTCCTGTAGAGTACATCTGGGGCTACATTTCGTGCAAGTTTCAGCTCGATTGCCTAAGTATTGAGGGAGAAATTTCAAACTCTAACAGAAAAAAGTGTCTCATAGTCTAAGTGCAGGGTTTTTTTTTGCCGCCTGCTCTGCCGTTTTGTCGCATAGCATGTGGTGCTATACTTGGATTTTCGGCCATGAACATGACTTTGGAATTTGGCACTGCTCATACTTTCATTTAGAGTACATCTGGGGCTACATTTCGTGCAAGTTTCAGCTCGATTTCCTCTGTATTGAGGGAGAAATTTCAAACTCTAACAGAAAAAAGCGTCTCATAGTCTAAGTGCAGGTTTTTTTTTGCCGTGTGCTCTGCCGTTTTGTCGCATAGCGTGTGGTGCTATACTTGGATTTTCGGCCATGAACATGACTTTGGAATTTGGCACTGCTCATACTTTCCTGTAGAGTACATCTGGGGCTACATTTCGTGCAAGTTTCAGCTCGATTGCCTAAGTATTGAGGGAGAAATTTCAAACTCTAACAGAAAAAAGTGTCTCATAGTCTAAGTGCAGGGTTTTTTTTGCCGCGTGCTCTGCCGTTTTGTCGCATAGCGTGTGGTGCTATACTATGATTTTCGGCCATGACTTTGGAATTTGGAACTGCTCATACTTTCCTGTAGAGTACATCTGGGGCTACATTTCGTGCAAGTTTCAGCTCGATTGCTTAAGTATTGAGGGAGAAATTTCAAACTCTAACAGAAAAAAGTGTCTCATAGTCTAATTGCAGGGTTTTTTTTGCCGCGTGCTCTGCCGTTTTGTCGCATAGCGTGTGGTGCTATACTTGGATTTTCGGCCATGAACATGACTTTGGAATTTGGCACAGCTCATGCTTTCCTGTAGAGAACATCTGGGGCTACATTTCGTGGAAGTTTCAGCTCGATTGCCTAAGTATTGAGGGAGAAATTTCAAACTCTAACAGAAAAAAGTGTCTCATAGTCTAAGTGCAGTTTTTCTGCCGACTGCTCTGCCGTTTTGTCGCATAGCGTGTGGTGCTATACTTGGATTTTCGGCCAAGAACATGACTTTGGAATTTGGCACAGCTCATACTTTCATTTAGAGTACATCTGGGGCTACATTTCGTGCAAGTTTCAGCTCGATTGCCTCAGTATTGAGGGAGAAATTTCAAACTTTAACAGAAAAAAGTGTCTCATAGTCTAAGTGCAGGGTTTTTTTTGCCGCGTGCTCTGCCGTTTTGTCGCATAGCGTGTGGTGCAATACTTGGATTTTCGGCCATGAACATGACTTTGGAATTTGAAACTGCTCATACTTTCCTGTAGAGTACATCTGGGGCTACATTTCGTGCAAGTTTCAGCTCGATTGCCTAAGTATTGAGGGAGAAATTTCAAACTCTAACAGAAAAAAGTGTCTCATAGTCTAAGTGCAGGGTTTTTTTTTGCCGCCTGCTCTGCCGTTTTGTCGCATAGCATGTGGTGCTATACTTGGATTTTCGGCCATGAACATGACTTTGGAATTTGGCACTGCTCATACTTTCATTTAGAGTACATCTGGGGCTACATTTCGTGCAAGTTTCAGCTCGATTTCCTCTGTATTGAGGGAGAAATTTCAAACTCTAACAGAAAAAAGTGTCTCATAGTCTAAGTGCAGGGTTTTTTTTGCCGCGTGCTCTGCCGTTTTGTCGCATAGCGTGTGGTGCTATACTATGATTTTCGGCCATGACTTTGGAATTTGGAACTGCTCATACTTTCCTGTAGAGTACATCTGGGGCTACATTTCGTGCAAGTTTCAGCTCGATTGCTTAAGTATTGAGGGAGAAATTTCAAACTCTAACAGAAAAAAGTGTCTCATAGTCTAATTGCAGGGTTTTTTTTGCCGCGTGCTCTGCCGTTTTGTCGCATAGCGTGTGGTGCTATACTTGGATTTTCGGCCATGAACATGACTTTGGAATTTGGCACAGCTCATACTTTCCTGTAGAGAACATCTGGGGCTACATTTCGTGGAAGTTTCAGCTCGATTGCCTAAGTATTGAGGGAGAAATTTCAAACTCTAACAGAAAAAAGTGTCTCATAGTCTAAGTGCAGTTTTTCTGCCGACTGCTCTGCCGTTTTGTCGCATAGCGTGTGGTGCTATACTTGGATTTTCGGCCAAGAACATGACTTTGGAATTTGGCACAGCTCATACTTTCATTTAGAGTACATCTGGGGCTACATTTCGTGCAAGTTTCAGCTCGATTGCCTAAGTATTGAGGGAGAAATTTCAAACTTTAACAGAAAAAAGTGTCTCATAGTCTAAGTGCAGGGTTTTTTTTGCCGCGTGCTCTGCCGTTTTGTCGCATAGCGTGTGGTGCTATACTTGGATTTTCGGCCATGAGCTTGACCTTGGAATTTGGCACTGCTCATACTTTCATTTAGAGTACATCTGGGGCTACATTTCGTGCAAGTTTCAGCTCGATTGCCTCTGTATTGAGGGAGAAATTCCAAACTCTAACAGAAAAAAGCGTCTCATAGTCTAAGTGCAGGGTTTTTTTGCCGCGTGCTCTGCCGTTTTGCCGCATAGCGTGTGGTGCTATACTTGGATTTTCGGCCATGAACATGACTTTGGAATTTGGCACAGCTCATACTTTCCTGTAGAGAACATCTGGGGCTACATTTCGTGGAAGTTTCAGCTCGATTGCCTAAGTATTGAGGGAGAAATTTCAAACTCTAACAGAAAAAAGTGTCTCATAGTCTAAGTGCAGTTTTTCTGCCGACTGCTCTGCCGTTTTGTCGCATAGCGTGTATACGTGGTGCTATACTTGGATTTTCGGCCAAGAACATGACTTTGGAATTTGGCACAGCTCATACTTTCATTTAGAGTACATCTGGGGCTACATTTCGTGCAAGTTTCAGCTCGATTGCCTCAGTATTGAGGGAGAAATTTCAAACTTTAACAGAAAAAAGTGTCTCATAGTCTAAGTGCAGGGTTTTTTTTGCCGCGTGCTCTGCCGTTTTGTCGCATAGCGTGTGGTGCAATACTTGGATTTTCGGCCATGAACATGACTTTGGAATTTGAAACTGCTCATACTTTCCTGTAGAGTACATCTGGGGCTACATTTCGTGCAAGTTTCAGCTCGATTGCCTAAGTATTGAGGGAGAAATTTCAAACTCTAACAGAAAAAAGTGTCTCATAGTCTAAGTGCAGGGTTTTTTTTGCCGCCTGCTCTGCCGTTTTGTCGCATAGCATGTGGTGCTATACTTGGATTTTCGGCCATGAACATGACTTTGGAATTTGGCACTGCTCATACTTTCATTTAGAGTACATCTGGGGCTATATTTCGTGCAAGTTTCAGCTCGATTTCCTCTGTATTGAGGGAGAAATTTCAAACTCTAACAGAAAAAAGCGTCTCATAGTCTAAGTGCAGGTTTTTTTTTGCCGTGTGCTCTGCCGTTTTGTCGCATAGCGTGTGGTGCTATACTTGGATTTTCGGCCATGAACATGACTTTGGAATTTGGCACTGCTCATACTTTCCTGTAGAGTACATCTGGGGCTACATTTCGTGCAAGTTTCAGCTCGATTGCCTAAGTATTGAGGGAGAAATTTCAAACTCTAACAGAAAAAAGTGTCTCATAGTCTAAGTGCAGGGTTTTTTTTGCCGCGTGCTCTGCCGTTTTGTCGCATAGCGTGTGGTGCTATACTATGATTTTCGGCCATGACTTTGGAATTTGGAACTGCTCATACTTTCCTGTAGAGTACATCTGGGGCTACATTTCGTGCAAGTTTCAGCTCGATTGCTTAAGTATTGAGGGAGAAATTTCAAACTCTAACAGAAAAAAGTGTCTCATAGTCTAATTGCAGGGTTTTTTTTGCCGCGTGCTCTGCCGTTTTGTCGCATAGCGTGTGGTGCTATACTTGGATTTTCGGCCATGAACTTGACCTTGGAATTTGGCACTGCTCATACTTTCATTTAGAGTACATCTGGGGCTACATTTCGTGCAAGTTTCAGCTCGATTGCCTCAGTATTGAGGGAGAAATTTCAAACTCTAACAGAAAAAAGTGTCTCATAGTCTAATTGCAGGGTTTTTTTTGCCGCGTGCTCTGCCGTTTTGTCGCATAGCGTGGGGTGCTATACTTGGATTTTCGGCCAAGAACATGACTTTGGAATTTGGCACAGCTCATGCTTTCCTGTAGAGAACATCTGGGGCTACATTTCGTGGAAGTTTCAGCTCGATTGCCTAAGTATTGAGGGAGAAATTTCAAACTCTAACAGAAAAAAGTGTCTCATAGTCTAAGTGCAGTTTTTCTGCCGACTGCTCTGCCGTTTTGTCGCATAGCGTGTGGTGCTATACTTGGATTTTCGGCCAAGAACATGACTTTGGAATTTGGCACAGCTCATACTTTCATTTAGAGTACATCTGGGGCTACATTTCGTGCAAGTTTCAGCTCGATTGCCTCAGTATTGAGGGAGAAATTTCAAACTTTAACAGAAAAAAGTGTCTCATAGTCTAAGTGCAGGGTTTTTTTTGCCGCGTGCTCTGCCGTTTTGTCGCATAGCGTGTGGTGCAATACTTGGATTTTCGGCCATGAACATGACTTTGGAATTTGAAACTGCTCATACTTTCCTGTAGAGTACATCTGGGGCTACATTTCGTGCAAGTTTCAGCTCGATTGCCTAAGTATTGAGGGAGAAATTTCAAACTCTAACAGAAAAAAGTGTCTCATAGTCTAAGTGCAGGGTTTTTTTTGCCGCCTGCTCTGCCGTTTTGTCGCATAGCATGTGGTGCTATACTTGGATTTTCGGCCATGAACATGACTTTGGAATTTGGCACTGCTCATACTTTCATTTAGAGTACATCTGGGGCTACATTTCGTGCAAGTTTCAGCTCGATTTCCTCTGTATTGAGGGAGAAATTTCAAACTCTAACAGAAAAAAGCGTCTCATAGTCTAAGTGCAGGTTTTTTTTTGCCGTGTGCTCTGCCGTTTTGTCGCATAGCGTGTGGTGCTATACTTGGATTTTCGGCCATGAACATGACTTTGGAATTTGGCACTGCTCATACTTTCCTGTAGAGTACATCTGGGGCTACATTTCGTGCAAGTTTCAGCTCGATTGCCTAAGTATTGAGGGAGAAATTTCAAACTCTAACAGAAAAAAGTGTCTCATAGTCTAAGTGCAGTTTTTCTGCCGACTGCTCTGCCGTTTTGTCGCATAGCGTGTGGTGCTATACTTGGATTTTCGGCCAAGAACATGACTTTGGAATTTGGCACAGCTCATACTTTCATTTAGAGTACATCTGGGGCTACATTTCGTGCAAGTTTCAGCTCGATTGCCTCAGTATTGAGGGAGAAATTTCAAACTTTAACAGAAAAAAGTGTCTCATAGTCTAAGTGCAGGGTTTTTTTTGCCGCGTGCTCTGCCGTTTTGTCGCATAGCGTGTGGTGCAATACTTGGATTTTCGGCCATGAACATGACTTTGGAATTTGAAACTGCTCATACTTTCCTGTAGCGTACATCTGGGGCTACATTTCGTGCAAGTTTCAGCTCGATTGCCTAAGTATTGAGGGAGAAATTTCAAACTCTAACAGAAAAAAGTGTCTCATAGTCTAAGTGCAGGGTTTTTTTTGCCGCCTGCTCTGCCGTTTTGTCGCATAGCATGTGGTGCTATACTTGGATTTTCGGCCATGAACATGACTTTGGAATTTGGCACTGCTCATACTTTCATTTAGAGTACATCTGGGGCTACATTTCGTGCAAGTTTCAGCTCGATTTCCTCTGTATTGAGGGAGAAATTTCAAACTCTAACAGAAAAAAGCGTCTCATAGTCTAAGTGCAGGTTTTTTTTTGCCGTGTGCTCTGCCGTTTTGTCGCATAGCGTGTGGTGCTATACTTGGATTTTCGGCCATGAACATGACTTTGGAATTTGGCACTGCTCATACTTTCCTGTAGAGTACATCTGGGGCTACATTTCGTGCAAGTTTCAGCTCGATTGCCTAAGTATTGAGGGAGAAATTTCAAACTCTAACAGAAAAAAGTGTCTCATAGTCTAAGTGCAGGGTTTTTTTTGCCGCGTGCTCTGCCGTTTTGTCGCATAGCGTGTGGTGCTATACTATGATTTTCGGCCATGACTTTGGAATTTGGAACTGCTCATACTTTCCTGTAGAGTACATCTGGGGCTACATTTCGTGCAAGTTTCAGCTCGATTGCTTAAGTATTGAGGGAGAAATTTCAAACTCTAACAGAAAAAAGTGTCTTATAGTCTAATTGCAGGGTTTTTTTTGCCGCGTGCTCTGCCGTTTTGTCGCATAGCGTGTGGTGCTATACTTGGATTTTCGGCCATGAACATGACTTTGGAATTTGGCACAGCTCATACTTTCCTGTAGAGAACATCTGGGGCTACATTTCGTGGAAGTTTCAGCTCGATTGCCTAAGTATTGAGGGAGAAATTTCAAACTCTAACAGAAAAAAGTGTCTCATAGTCTAAGTGCAGTTTTTCTGCCGACTGCTCTGCCGTTTTGTCGCATAGCGTGTGGTGCTATACTTGGATTTTCGGCCAAGAACATGACTTTGGAATTTGGCACAGCTCATACTTTCATTTAGAGTACATCTGGGGCTACATTTCGTGCAAGTTTCAGCTCGATTGCCTAAGTATTGAGGGAGAAATTTCAAACTTTAACAGAAAAAAGTGTCTCATAGTCTAAGTGCAGGGTTTTTTTTGCCGCGTGCTCTGCCGTTTTGTCGCATAGCGTGTGGTGCAATACTTGGATTTTCGGCCATGAACATGACTTTGGAATTTGGAACTGCTCATACTTTCCTGTAGAGTACATCTGGGGCTACATTTCGTGCAAGTTTCAGCTCGATTGCCTAAGTATTGAGGGAGAAATTTCAAACTGTAACAGAAAAAAGTGTCTCATAGTCTAAGTGCAGGGTTTTTTTTGCCGCCTGCTCTGCCGTTTTGTCGCATAGCATGTGGTGCTATACTTGGATTTTCGGCCATGAACATGACTTTGGAATTTGGCACTGCTCATACTTTCATTTAGAGTACATCTGGGGCTACATTTCGTGCAAGTTTCAGCTCGATTTCCTCTGTATTGAGGGAGAAATTTCAAACTCTAACAGAAAAAAGCGTCTCATAGTCTAAGTGCAGGTTTTTTTTTGCCGTGTGCTCTGCCGTTTTGTCGCATAGCGTGTGGTGCTATACTTGGATTTTCGGCCATGAACATGACTTTGGAATTTGGCACTGCTCATACTTTCCTGTAGAGTACATCTGGGGCTACATTTCGTGCAAGTTTCAGCTCGATTGCCTAAGTATTGAGGGAGAAATTTCAAACTCTAACAGAAAAAAGTGTCTCATAGTCTAAGTGCAGGGTTTTTTTTTGCCGCGTGCTCTGCCGTTTTGTCGCATAGCGTGTGGTGCTATACTTGGATTTTCGGCCAGGAACATGACTTTTGAATTTGGCACAGCTCATACTTTCATTTAGAGTACATCTGGGGCTACATTTCGTGCAAGTTTCAGCTCGATTGCCTCTGTATTGAGGGAGAAATTTCAAACTCTAACAGAAAAAAGTGTCTCATAGTCTAAGTGCAGGGTTTTTTTTGCCGCGTGCTCTGCCGTTTTGTCGCATAGCGTGTGGTGCTATACTTGGATTTTCGGCCATGAACATGACTTTGGAATTTGGCACTGCTCATACTTTCCTGTAGAGTACATCTGGGGCTACATTTCGTGCAAGTTTCAGCTCGATTGCCTCAGTATTGAGGGAGAAATTTCAAACTCTAACAGAAAAAAGTGTCTCATAGTCTAAGTGCAGGGTTTTTTTTGCCGCGTGCTCTGCCGTTTTGTCGCATAGCGTGTGGTGCTATACTTGGATTTTCGGCCATGAACATGACTTTGGAATTTGGAACTGCTCATACTTTCCTGTAGAGTACATCTGGGGCTACATTTCGTGCAAGTTTCAGCTCGATTGCTTAAGTATTGAGGGAGAAATTTCAAACTCTAACAGAAAAAAGTGTCTCATAGTCTAATTGCAGGGGTTTTTTTGCCGCGTGCTCTGCCGTTTTGTCGCATAGCGTGTGGTGCTATACTTGGATTTTCGGCCATGAACTTGACCTTGGAATTTGGCACTGCTCATACTTTCATTTAGAGTACATCTGGGGCTACATTTCGTGCAAGTTTCAGCTCGATTGCCTCAGTATTGAGGGAGAAATTTCAAACTCTAACAGAAAAAAGCGTCTCATAGTCTAAGTGCAGGGTTTTTTTTGCCGCGTGCTCTGCCGTTTTGTCGCATAGCGTGTGGTGCTATACTTGGATTTTCGGCCATGAACATGACTTTGGAATTTGGCACAGCTCATACTTTCCTGTAGAGAACATCTGGGGCTACATTTCGTGGAAGTTTCAGCTCGATTGCCTAAGTATTGAGGGAGAAATTTCAAACTCTAACAGAAAAAAGTGTCTCATAGTCTAAGTGCAGTTTTTCTGCCGACTGCTCTGCCGTTTTGTCGCATAGCGTGTGGTGCTATACTTGGATTTTCGGCCAAGAACATGACTTTGGAATTTGGCACAGCTCATACTTTCATTTAGAGTACATCTGGGGCTACATTTCGTGCAAGTTTCAGCTCGATTGCCTCAGTATTGAGGGAGAAATTTCAAACTCTAACAGAAAAAAGTGTCTCATAGTCTAAGTGCAGGGTTTTTTTTGCCGCGTGCTCTGCCGTTTTGTCGCATAGCGTGTGGTGCAATACTTGGATTTTCGGCCATGAACATGACTTTGGAATTTGGAACTGCTCATACTTTCCTGTAGAGTACATCTGGGGCTACATTTCGTGCAAGTTTCAGCTCGATTGCCTAAGTATTGAGGGAGAAATTTCAAACTCTAACAGAAAAAAGTGTCTCATAGTCTAAGTGCAGGGTTTTTTTTGCCGTGTGCTCTGCCGTTTTGTCGCATAGCGTGTGGTGCTATACTTGGATTTTCGGCCATGAACATGACTTTGGAATTTGGCACTGCTCATACTTTCCTGTAGAGTACATCTGGGGCTACATTTCGTGCAAGTTTCAGCTCGATTGCCTAAGTATTGAGGGAGAAATTTCAAACTCTAACAGAAAAAAGTGTCTCATAGTCTAAGTGCAGGTTTTTTTTTGCCGCGTGCTCTGCCGTTTTGTCGCATAGCGTGTGGTGCTATACTTGGATTTTCGGCCATGAACATGACTTTGGAATTTGGCACAGCTCATACTTTCATTTAGAGTACATCTGGGGCTACATTTCGTGCAAGTTTCAGCTCGATTGCCTCTGTATTGAGGGAGAAATTTCAAACTCTAACAGAAAAAAGTGTCTCATAGTCTAAGTGCAGGGTTTTTTTTGCCGCCTGCTCTGCCGTTTTGTCGCATAGCGTGTGGTGCTATACTTGGATTTTCAGCCATGAACTTGACTTTGGAATTTGGCACTGCTCATACTTTCATTTAGAGTACATCTGGGGCTACATTTCTTGCAAGTTTCAGCTCGATTGCCTCTGTATTGAGGGAGAAATTTCAAACTCTAACAGAAAAAAGCGTCTCATAGTCTTAGTGCAGGTTTTTTTTTGCCGCGTGCTCTGCCGTTTTGTCGCATAGCGTGTGGTGCTATACTTGGATTTTCGGCCATGAACATGACTTTGGAATTTGGCACAGCTCATACTTTCCTGTAGAGAACATCTGGGGCTACATTTCGTGGAAGTTTCAGCTCGATTGCCAAAGTATTGAGGGAGAAATTTCAAACTCTAACAGAAAAAAGTGTCTCATAGTCTAAGTGCAGTTTTTCTGCCGACTGCTCTGCCGTTTTGTCGCATAGCGTGTGGTGCTATACTTGGATTTTCGGCCAAGAACATGACTTTGGAATTTGGCACAGCTCATACTTTCATTTAGAGTACATCTGGGGCTACATTTCGTGCAAGTTTCAGCTCGATTGCCTCAGTATTGAGGGAGAAATTTCAAACTCTAACAGAAAAAAGTGTCTCATAGTCTAAGTGCAGGGTTTTTTTTGCCGCGTGCTCTGCCGTTTTGTCGCATAGCGTGTGGTGCAATACTTGGATTTTCGGCCATGAACATGACTTTGGAATTTGGAACTGCTCATACTTTCCTGTAGAGTACATCTGGGGCTACATTTCGTGCAAGTTTCAGCTCGATTGCCTAAGTATTGAGGGAGAAATTTCAAACTCTAACAGAAAAAAGTGTCTCATAGTCTAAGTGCAGGTTTTTTTTTGCCGCGTGCTCTGCCGTTTTGTCGCATAGCGTGTGGTGCTATACTTGGATTTTCGGCCATGAACATGACTTTTGAATTTGGAACTGCTCATACTTTCCTGTAAAGTACATCTGGGGCTACATTTCGTGCAAGTTTCAGCTCGATTGCCTAAGTATTGAGGGAGAAATTTCAAACTCTAACAGAAAAAAGTGTCTCATAGTCTAATTGCAGGGTTTTTTTTGCCGCGTGCTCTGCCGTTTTGTCGCATAGCGTGTGGTGCTATACTTGGATTTTCGGCCATGAACTTGACCTTGGAATTTGGCACTGCTCATACTTTCATTTAGAGTACATCTGGGGCTACATTTCGTGCAAGTTTCAGCTCGATTGCCTCTGTATTGAGGGAGAAATTTCAAACTCTAACAGAAAAAAGCGTCTCATAGTCTAAGTGCAGGGTTTTTTTTGCCGCGTGCTCTGCCGTTTTGTCGCAAAGCGTGTGGTGCTATACTTGGATTTTCGGCCATGAACATGACTTTGGAATTTGGCACAGCTCATACTTTCATTTAGAGTACATCTGGGGCTACATTTCGTGCAAGTTTCAGCTCGATTGCCTCTGTATTGAGGGAGAAATTTCAAACTCTAACAGAAAAAAGCGTCTCATAGTCTAAGTGCAGGGTTTTTTTTGCTGCGTGCTCTGCCGTTTTGTCGCATAGCGTGTGGTGCTATACTTGGATTTTCGGCCATGAACATGACTTTGGAATTTGGAACTGCTCATACTTTCCTGTAGAGTACATCTGGGGCTACATTTCGTGCAAGTTTCAGCTCGATTGCCTAAGTATTGAGGGAGAAATTTCAAACTCTAACAGAAAAAAGTGTCTCATAGTCTAATTGCAGGGTTTTTTTGGCCGCGTGCTCTGCCGTTTTGTCGCATAGCGTGTGGTGCTATACTTGGATTTTCGGCCAAGAACATGACTTTGGAATTTGGCACAGCTCATACTTTCATTTAGAGTACATCTGGGGCTACATTTCGTGCAAGTTTCAGCTCGATTGCCTCTGTATTGAGGGAGAAATTTCAAACTCTAACAGAAAAAAGTGTCTCATAGTCTAAGTGCAGGGTTTTTTTTGCCGCGTGCTCTGCCGTTATGTCGCATAGCGTGTGGTGCTATACTTGGATTTTCGGCCATGAACATGACTTTGGAATTTGGCACAGCTCATACTTTCCTGTAGAGTACATCTGGGGCTACATTTCGTGCAAGTTTCAGCTCGATTGCCTCTGTATTGAGGGAGAAATTTCAAACTCTAACAGAAAAAAGTGTCTCATAGTCTAAGTGCAGGGTTTTTTTTGCCGCGTGCTCTGCCGTTATGTCGCATAGCGTGTGGTGCTATACTTGGATTTTCGGCCATGAACATGACTTTGGAATTTGGAACTGCTCATACTTTCCTGTAGAGTACATCTGGGGCTACATTTCGTGCAAGTTTCTGCTCGATTGCCTAAGTATTGAGGGAGAAATTTCAAACTCTAACAGAAAAAAGTGTCTCATAGTCTAATTGCAGGGTTTTTTTTGCCGCGTGCTCTGCCGTTTTGTCGCATAGCGTGTGGTGCTATACTTGGATTTTCGGCCAAGAACATGACTTTGGAACTTGGCACAGCTCATACTTTCATTTAGAGTACATCTGGGGCTACATTTCGTGCAAGTTTCAGCTCGATTGCCTCTGTATTGAGGGAGAAATTTCAAACTCTAACAGAAAAAAGTGTCTCATAGTCTAAGTGCAGGGTTTTTTTTGCCGCGTGCTCTGCCGTTATGTCGCATAGCGTGTGGTGCTATACTTGGATTTTCGGCCATGAACATGACTTTGGAATTTGGCACTGCTCATATTTTCCTGTAGAGTACATCTGGGGCTACATTTCGTGCAAGTTTCAGCTCGATTGCCTCAGTATTGAGGGAGAAATTTCAAACTCTAACAGAAAAAAGTGTCTCATAGTCTAAGTGCAGGGTTTTTTTTGCCGCGTGCTCTGCCGTTTTGTCGCATAGCGTGTGGTGCTATACTTGGATTTTCGGCCATGAACATGACTTTGGAATTTGGAACTGCTCATACTTTCCTGTAAAGTACATCTGGGGCTACATTTCGTGCAAGTTTCAGCTCGATTGCCTAAGTATTGAGGGAGAAATTTCAAACTCTAACAGAAAAAAGTGTCTCATAGTCTAATTGCAGGGTTTTTTTTGCCGCGTGCTCTGCCGTTTTGTCGCATAGCGTGTGGTGCTATACTTGGATTTTCGGCCATGAACTTGACCTTGGAATTTGGCACTGCTCATACTTTCATTTAGAGTACATCTGGGGCTACATTTCGTGCAAGTTTCAGCTCGATTGCCTCTGTATTGAGGGAGAAATTTCAAACTCTAACAGAAAAAAGCGTCTCATAGTCTAAGTGCAGGGTTTTTTTTGCCGCGTGCTCTGCCGTTTTGTCGCATAGCGTGTGGTGCTATACTTGGATTTTCGGCCATGAACATGACTTTGGAATTTGGCACAGCTCATACTTTCCTGTAGAGAACATCTGGGGCTACATTTCGTGGAAGTTTCAGCTCGATTGCCTAAGTATTGAGGGAGAAATTTCAAACTCTAACAGAAAAAAGTGTCTCATAGTCTAATTGCAGGGTTTTTTTTGCCGCGTGCTCTGCCGTTTTGTCGCATAGCGTGTGGTGCTATACTTGGATTTTCGGCCAAGAACATGACTTTGGAATTTGGCACAGCTCATACTTTCATTTAGAGTACATCTGGGGCTACATTTCGTGCAAGTTTCAGCTCGATTGCCTCTGTATTGAGGGAGAAATTTCAAACTCTAACAGAAAAAAGTGTCTCATAGTCTAAGTGCAGGGTTTTTTTTGCCGCGTGCTCTGCCGTTATGTCGCATAGCGTGTGGTGCTATACTTGGATTTTCGGCCATGAACATGACTTTGGAATTTGGCACTGCTCATATTTTCCTGTAGAGTACATCTGGGGCTACATTTCGTGCAAGTTTCAGCTCGATTGCCTCAGTATTGAGGGAGAAATTTCAAACTCTAACAGAAAAAAGTGTCTCATAGTCTAAGTGCAGGGTTTTTTTTGCCGCGTGCTCTGCCGTTTTGTCGCATAGCGTGTGGTGCTATACTTGGATTTTCGGCCATGAACATGACTTTGGAATTTGGAACTGCTCATACTTTCCTGTAGAGTACATCTGGGGCTACATTTCGTGCAAGTTTCAGCTCGATTGCCTAAGTATTGAGGGAGAAATTTCAAACTCTAACAGAAAAAAGTGTCTCATAGTCTAATTGCAGGGTTTTTTTTGCCGCGTGCTCTGCCGTTTTGTCGCATAGCGTGTGGTGCTATACTTGGATTTTCGGCCATGAACTTGACCTTGGAATTTGGCACTGCTCATACTTTCATTTAGAGTACATCTGGGGCTACATTTCGTGCAAGTTTCAGCTCGATTGCCTCTGTATTGAGGGAGAAATTTCAAACTCTAACAGAAAAAAGCGTCTCATAGTCTAAGTGCAGGGTTTTTTTTGCCGCGTGCTCTGCCGTTTTGTCGCATAGCGTGTGGTGCTATACTTGGATTTTCGGCCATGAACATGACTTTGGAATTTGGCACAGCTCATACTTTCCTGTAGGGAACATCTGGGGCTACATTTCGTGGAAGTTTCAGCTCGATTGCCTCAGTATTGAGGGAGAAATTTCAAACTCTAACAGAAAAAAGTGTCTCATAGTCTAATTGCAGGGTTTTTTTTGCCGCGTGCTCTGCCGTTTTGTCGCATAGCGTGTGGTGCTATACTTGGATTTTCGGCCAAGAACATGACTTTGGAATTTGGCACAGCTCATACTTTCATTTAGAGTACATCTGGGGCTACATTTCGTGCAAGTTTCAGCTCGATTGCCTCTGTATTGAGGGAGAAATTTCAAACTCTAACAGAAAAAAGTGTCTCATAGTCTAAGTGCAGGGTTTTTTTTGCCGCGTGCTCTGCCGTTATGTCGCATAGCGTGTGGTGCTATACTTGGATTTTCGGCCATGAACATGACTTTGGAATTTGGCACTGCTCATATTTTCCTGTAGAGTACATCTGGGGCTACATTTCGTGCAAGTTTCAGCTCGATTGCCTCAGTATTGAGGGAGAAATTTCAAACTCTAACAGAAAAAAGTGTCTCATAGTCTAAGTGCAGGGTTTTTTTTGCCGCGTGCTCTGCCGTTTTGTCGCATAGCGTGTGGTGCTATACTTGGATTTTCGGCCATGAACATGACTTTGGAATTTGGAACTGCTCATACTTTCCTGTAGAGTACATCTGGGGCTACATTTCGTGCAAGTTTCAGCTCGATTGCCTAAGTATTGAGGGAGAAATTTCAAACTCTAACAGAAAAAAGTGTCTCATAGTCTAATTGCAGGGTTTTTTTTGCCGCGTGCTCTGCCGTTTTGTCGCATAGCGTGTGGTGCTATACTTGGATTTTCGGCCATGAACTTGACCTTGGAATTTGGCACTGCTCATACTTTTATTTAGAGTACATCTGGGGCTACATTTCGTGCAAGTTTCAGCTCGATTGCCTCTGTATTGAGGGAGAAATTTCAAACTCTAACAGAAAAAAGCGTCTCATAGTCTAAGTGCAGGGTTTTTTTTGCCGCGTGCTCTGCCGTTTTGTCGCATAGCGTGTGGTGCTATACTTTGATTTTCGGCCATGAACATGACTTTGGAATTTGGCACAGCTCATACTTTCCTGTAGGGAACATCTGGGGCTACATTTCGTGGAAGTTTCAGCTCGATTGCCTAAGTATTGAGGGAGAAATTTCAAACTCTAACAGAAAAAAGTGTCTCATAGTCTAAGTGCAGTTTTTTCTGCCGACTGCTCTGCCGTTTTGTCGCATAGCGTGTGGTGCTATACTTGGATTTTCGGCCAAGAACATGACTTTGGAATTTGGCACAGCTCATACTTTCATTTAGAGTACATCTGGGGCTACATTTCGTGCAAGTTTCAGCTCGATTGCCTCAGTATTGAGGGAGAAATTTCAAACTCTAACAGAAAAAAGTGTCTCATAGTCTAAGTGCAGGGTTTTTTTTGCCGCGTGCTCTGCCGTTATGTCGCATAGCGTGTGGTGCTATACTTGGATTTTCGGCCATGAACATGACTTTGGAATTTGGCACTGCTCATATTTTCCTGTAGAGTACATCTGGGGCTACATTTCGTGCAAGTTTCAGCTCGATTGCCTCAGTATTGAGGGAGAAATTTCAAACTCTAACAGAAAAAAGTGTCTCATAGTCTAAGTGCAGGGTTTTTTTTGCCGCGTGCTCTGCCGTTTTGTCGCATAGCGTGTGGTGCTATACTTGGATTTTCGGCCATGAACATGACTTTGGAATTTGGAACTGCTCATACTTTCCTGTAGAGTACATCTGGGGCTACATTTCGTGCAAGTTTCAGCTCGATTGCCTAAGTATTGAGGGAGAAATTTCAAACTCTAACAGAAAAAAGTGTCTCATAGTCTAATTGCAGGGTTTTTTTTTGCCGCGTGCTCTGCCGTTTTGTCGCATAGCGTGTGGTGCTATACTTGGATTTTCGGCCATGAACTTGGACCTTGGAATTTGGCACTGCTCATACTTTCATTTAGAGTACATCTGGGGCTACATTTCGTGCAAGTTTCAGCTCGATTGCCTCTGTATTGAGGGAGAAATTTCAAACTCTAACAGAAAAAAGCGTCTCATAGTCTAAGTGCAGGGTTTTTTTTTGCCGCGTGCTCTGCCGTTTTGTCGCATAGCGTGTGGTGCTATACTTGGATTTTCGGCCATGAACATGACTTTGGAATTTGGCACAGCTCATACTTTCCTGTAGGGAACATCTGGGGCTACATTTCGTGGAAGTTTCAGCTCGATTGCCTCAGTATTGAGGGAGAAATTTCAAACTCTCAGAAAAAAGTGTCTCATAGTCTAATTGCAGGGTTTTTTTTGCCGCGTGCTCTGCCGTTTTGTCGCATAGCGTGTGGTGCTATACTTGGATTTTCGGCCAAGAACATGACTTTGGAATTTGGCACAGCTCATACTTTCATTTAGAGTACATCTGGGGCTACATTTCGTGCAAGTTTCAGCTCGATTGCCTCTGTATTGAGGGAGAAATTTCAAACTCTAACAGAAAAAAGTGTCTCATAGTCTAAGTGCAGGGTTTTTTTTGCCGCGTGCTCTGCCGTTATGTCGCATAGCGTGTGGTGCTATACTTGGATTTTCGGCCATGAACATGACTTTGGAATTTGGCACTGCTCATATTTTCCTGTAGAGTACATCTGGGGCTACATTTCGTGCAAGTTTCAGCTCGATTGCCTCAGTATTGAGGGAGAAATTTCAAACTCTAACAGAAAAAAGTGTCTCATAGTCTAAGTGCAGGGTTTTTTTTGCCGCGTGCTCTGCCGTTTTGTCGCATAGCGTGTGGTGCTATACTTGGATTTTCGGCCATGAACATGACTTTGGAATTTGGAACTGCTCATACTTTCCTGTAGAGTACATCTGGGGCTACATTTCGTGCAAGTTTCAGCTCGATTGCCTAAGTATTGAGGGAGAAATTTCAAACTCTAACAGAAAAAAGTGTCTCATAGTCTAATTGCAGGGTTTTTTTTGCCGCGTGCTCTGCCGTTTTGTCGCATAGCGTGTGGTGCTATACTTGGATTTTCGGCCATGAACTTGACCTTGGAATTTGGCACTGCTCATACTTTTATTTAGAGTACATCTGGGGCTACATTTCGTGCAAGTTTCAGCTCGATTGCCTCTGTATTGAGGGAGAAATTTCAAACTCTAACAGAAAAAAGCGTCTCATAGTCTAAGTGCAGGGTTTTTTTTGCCGCGTGCTCTGCCGTTTTGTCGCATAGCGTGTGGTGCTATACTTTGATTTTCGGCCATGAACATGACTTTGGAATTTGGCACAGCTCATACTTTCCTGTAGGGAACATCTGGGGCTACATTTCGTGGAAGTTTCAGCTCGATTGCCTAAGTATTGAGGGAGAAATTTCAAACTCTAACAGAAAAAAGTGTCTCATAGTCTAAGTGCAGTTTTTTCTGCCGACTGCTCTGCCGTTTTGTCGCATAGCGTGTGGTGCTATACTTGGATTTTCGGCCAAGAACATGACTTTGGAATTTGGCACAGCTCATACTTTCATTTAGAGTACATCTGGGGCTACATTTCGTGCAAGTTTCAGCTCGATTGCCTCAGTATTGAGGGAGAAATTTCAAACTCTAACAGAAAAAAGTGTCTCATAGTCTAAGTGCAGGGTTTTTTTTGCCGCGTGCTCTGCCGTTTTGTCGCATAGCGTGTGGTGCAATACTTGGATTTTCGGCCATGAACATGACTTTGGAATTTGGAACTGCTCATACTTTCCTGTAGAGTACATCTGGGGCTACATTTCGTGCAAGTTTCAGCTCGATTGCCTAAGTATTGAGGGAGAAATTTCAAACTCTAACAGAAAAAAGTGTCTCATAGTCTAAGTGCAGGGTTTTTTTTTGCCGCGTGCTCTGCCGTTTTGTCGCATAGCGTGTGGTGCTATACTTGGATTTTCGGCCATGAACATGACTTTGGAATTTGGCACAGCTCATACTTTCCTGTAGAGTACATCTGGGGCTACATTTCGTGCAAGTTTCAGCTCGATTGCCTCTGTATTGAGGGAGAAATTTCAAACTCTAACAGAAAAAAGCGTCTCATAGTCTAAGTGTAGGTTTTTTTTTTGCCGCGTGCTCTGCAGTTTTGTCGCATAGCGTGTGGTGCTATACTTGGATTTTCGGCCATGAACATGACTTTGGAATTTGGAACTGCTCATACTTTCCTGTAGAGTACATCTGGGGCTACATTTCGTGCAAGTTTCAGCTCGATTGCCTAAGTATTGAGGGAGAAATTTCAAACTCTAACAGAAAAAAGTGTCTCATAGTCTAATTGCAGGGTTTTTTTTGCCACGTGCTCTGCCGTTTTGTCGCATAGCGTGTGGTGCTATACTTGGATTTTCGGCCAAGAACATGACTTTGGAATTTGGCACAGCTCATACTTTCATTTAGAGTACATCTGGGGCTACATTTCGTGCAAGTTTCAGCTCGATTGCCTCTGTATTGAGGGAGAAATTTCAAACTCTAACAGAAAAAAGTGTCTCATAGTCTAAGTGCAGGGTTTTTTTTGCCGCGTGCTCTGCCGTTATGTCGCATAGCGTGTGGTGCTATACTTGGATTTTCGGCCATGAACATGACTTTGGAATTTGGCACTGCTCATATTTTCCTGTAGAGTACATCTGGGGCTACATTTCGTGCAAGTTTCAGCTCGATTGCCTCAGTATTGAGGGAGAAATTTCAAACTCTAACAGAAAAAAGTGTCTCATAGTCTAAGTGCAGGGTTTTTTTTGCCGCGTGCTCTGCCGTTTTGTCGCATAGCGTGTGGTGCTATACTTGGATTTTCGGCCATGAACATGACTTTGGAATTTGGAACTGCTCATACTTTCCTGTAGAGTACATCTGGGGCTACATTTCGTGCAAGTTTCAGCTCGATTGCCTAAGTATTGAGGGAGAAATTTCAAACTCTAACAGAAAAAAGTGTCTCATAGTCTAATTGCAGGGTTTTTTTTGCCGCGTGCTCTGCCGTTTTGTCGCATAGCGTGTGGTGCTATACTTGGATTTTCGGCCATGAACTTGACCTTGGAATTTGGCACTGCTCATATTTTCATTTAGAGTACATCTGGGGCTACATTTCGTGCAAGTTTCAGCTCGATTGCCTCTGTATTGAGGGAGAAATTTCAAACTCTAACAGAAAAAAGCGTCTCATAGTCTAAGTGCAGGGTTTTTTTTGCCGCGTGCTCTGCCGTTTTGTCGCATAGCGTGTGGTGCTATACTTGGATTTTCGGCCATGAACATGACTTTGGAATTTGGCACAGCTCATACTTTCCTGTAGAGAACATCTGGGGCTACATTTCGTGGAAGTTTCAGCTCGATTGCCTAAGTATTGAGGGAGAAATTTCAAACTCTAACAGAAAAAAGTGTCTCATAGTCTAAGTGCAGTTTTTTCTGCCGACTGCTCTGCCGTTTTGTCGCATAGCGTGTGGTGCTATACTTGGATTTTCGGCCAAGAACATGACTTTGGAATTTGGCACAGCTCATACTTTCATTTAGAGTACATCTGGGGCTACATTTCGTGCAAGTTTTAGCTCGATTGCCTCAGTATTGAGGGAGAAATTTCAAACTCTAACAGAAAAAAGTGTCTCATAGTCTAAGTGCAGGGTTTTTTTTGCCGCGTGCTCTGCCGTTTTGTCGCATAGCGTGTGGTGCAATACTTGGATTTTCGGCCATGAACATGACTTTGGAATTTGGAACTGCTCATACTTTCCTGTAGAGTACATCTGGGGCTACATTTCGTGCAAGTTTCAGCTCGATTGCCTAAGTATTGAGGGAGAAATTTCAAACTCTAACAGAAAAAAGTGTCTCATAGTCTAATTGCAGGGTTTTTTTGGCCGCGTGCTCTGCCGTTTTGTCGCATAGCGTGTGGTGCTATACTTGGATTTTCGGCCAAGAACATGACTTTGGAATTTGGCACAGCTCATACTTTCATTTAGAGTACATCTGGGGCTACATTTCGTGCAAGTTTCAGCTCGATTGCCTCTGTATTGAGGGAGAAATTTCAAACTCTAACAGAAAAAAGTGTCTCATAGTCTAAGTGCAGGGTTTTTTTTGCCGCGTGCTCTGCCGTTTTGTCGCATAGCGTGTGGTGCTATACTTGGATTTTCGGCCATGAACATGACTTTGGAATTTGGCACAGCTCATACTTTCCTGTAGAGTACATCTGGGGCTACATTTCGTGCAAGTTTCAGCTCGATTGCCTCTGTATTGAGGGAGAAATTTCAAACTCTAACAGAAAAAAGCGTCTCATAGTCTAAGTGCAGGTTTTTTTTTTGCCGCGTGCTCTGCAGTTTTGTCGCATAGCGTGTGGTGCTATACTTGGATTTTCGGCCATGAACATGACTTTGGAATTTGGCACAGCTCATACTTTCCTGTAGAGAACATCTGGGGCTACATTTCGTGCAAGTTTCAGCTCGATTGCCTCTGTATTGAGGGAGAAATTTCAAACTCTAACAGAAAAAAGTGTCTCATTGTCTAAGTGCAGGTTTTTTTTTGTCGCGTGCTCTGCCGTTTTGTCGCATAGCGTGTGGTGCTATACTTGGATTTTCGGCCATGAACATGACTTTGGAATTTGGCACTGCTCATACTTTCCTGTAGAGTACATCTGGGGCTACATTTCGTGCAAGTTTCAGCTCGATTGCCTAAGTATTGAGGGAGAAATTTCAAACTCTATCAGAAAAAATGTCTCATAGTCTAAGTGCAGGGTTTTTTTTGCCGCGTGCTCTGCCGTTTTGTCGCATAGCGTGTGGTGCTATACTTGGATTTTCGGCCATGAACATGACTTTGGAATTTGGCACTGCTCATACTTTCCTGTAGAGTACATCTGGGGCTACATTTCGTGCAAGTTTCAGCTCGATTTCCTCAGTATTGAGGGAGAAATTTCAAACTCTAACAGAAAAAAGTGTCTCATAGTCTAAGTGCAGGGTTTTTTTTTGCCGCGTGCTCTGCCGTTTTGTCGCATAGCGTGTGGTGCTATACTTGGAATTTCGGCCATGAACATGACTTTGGAATTTGGAACTGCTCATACTTTCCTGTAGAGTACATCTGGGGCTACATTTCGTGCAAGTTTCAGCTCGATTGCTTAAGTATTGAGGGAGAAATTTCAAACTCTAACAGAAAAAAGTGTCTCATAGTCTAATTGCAGGGGTTTTTTTGCCGCGTGCTCTGCCGTTTTGTCGCATAGCGTGTGGTGCTATACTTGGATTTTCGGCCAAGAACATGACTTTGGAATTTGGCACAGCTCATACTTTCATTTAGAGTACATCTGGGGCTACATTTCGTGCAAGTTTCAGCTCGATTGCCTCAGTATTGAGGGAGAAATTTCAAACTCTAACAGAAAAAAGTGTCTCATAGTCTAAGTGCAGGGTTTTTTTTGCCGCGTGCTCTGCCGTTTTGTCGCATAGCGTGTGGTGCAATACTTGGATTTTCGGCCATGAACATGACTTTGGAATTTGGCACTGCTCATACTTTCATTTAGAGTACATCTGGGGCTACATTTCTTGCAAGTTTCAGCTCGATTGCCTCTGTATTGAGGGAGAAATTTCAAACTCTAACAGAAAAAAGCGTCTCATAGTCTAAGTGCAGGGTTTTTTTTGCCGCGTGCTCTGCCGTTTTGTCGCATAGCGTGTGGTGCTATACTTGGATTTTCGGCCATGAACATGACTTTGGAATTTGGAACTGCTCATACTTTCCTGTAGAGAACATCTGGGGCTACATTTCGTGCAAGTTTCAGCTCGATTGCCTCTGTATTGAGGGAGAAATTTCAAACTCTAACAGAAAAAAGTGTCTCATAGTCTAAGTGCAGGGTTTTTTTTGCCGCGTGCTCTGCCGTTTTGTCGCATAGCGTGTGGTGCTATACTTGGATTTTCGGCCATGAACATGACTTTGGAATTTGGCACAGCTCATACTTTCATTTAGAGTACATCTGGGGCTACATTTCGTGCAAGTTTCAACTCGATTGCCTCAGTATTGAGGGAGAAATTTCAAACTCTAACAGAAAAAAGTGTCTCATAGTCTAATTGCAGGGTTTTTTTTGCCGCGTGCTCTGCCGTTTTGTCGCATAGCGTGTGGTGCTATACTTGGATTTTCGGCCATGAACATGACTTTGGAATTTGGCACTGCTCATACTTTCCTGTAGAGTACATCTGGGGCTACATTTCGTGCAAGTTTCAGCTCGATTGCCTAAGTATTGAGGGAGAAATTTCAAACTCTATCAGAAAAAATGTCTCATAGTCTAAGTGCAGGGTTTTTTTTGCCGCGTGCTCTGCCGTTTTGTCGCATAGCGTGTGGTGCTATACTTGGATTTTCGGCCATGAACATGACTTTGGAATTTGGCACTGCTCATACTTTCCTGTAGAGTACATCTGGGGCTACATTTCGTGCAAGTTTCAGCTCGATTTCCTCAGTATTGAGGGAGAAATTTCAAACTCTAACAGAAAAAAGTGTCTCATAGTCTAAGTGCAGGGTTTTTTTTGCCGCGTGCTCTGCCGTTTTGTCGCATAGCGTGTGGTGCTATACTTGGAATTTCGGCCATGAACATGACTTTGGAATTTGAAACTGCTCATACTTTCCTGTAGAGTACATCTGGGGCTACATTTCGTGCAAGTTTCAGCTCGATTGCTTAAGTATTGAGGGAGAAATTTCAAACTCTAACAGAAAAAAGTGTCTCATAGTCTAAGTGCAGGGTTTTTTTTGCCGCGTGCTCTGCCGTTTTGTCGCATAGCGTGTGGTGCTATACTTGGATTTTCGGCCAAGAACATGACTTTGGAATTTGGCACAGCTCATACTTTCATTTAGAGTACATCTGGGGCTACATTTCGTGCAAGTTTCAGCTCGATTGCCTCAGTATTGAGGGAGAAATTTCAAACTCTAACAGAAAAAAGTGTCTCATAGTCTAAGTGCAGGGTTTTTTTTGCCGCGTGCTCTGCCGTTTTGTCGCATAGCGTGTGGTGCAATACTTGGATTTTCGGCCATGAACATGACTTTGGAATTTGGCACTGCTCATACTTTCATTTAGAGTACATCTGGGGCTACATTTCTTGCAAGTTTCAGCTCGATTGCCTCTGTATTGAGGGAGAAATTTCAAACTCTAACAGAAAAAAGCGTCTCATAGTCTAAGTGCAGGGTTTTTTTTGCCGCGTGCTCTGCCGTTTTGTCGCATAGCGTGTGGTGCTATACTTGGATTTTCGGCCATGAACATGACTTTGGAATTTGGCACAGCTCATACTTTCCTTTAGAGAACATCTGGGGCTACATTTCGTGCAAGTTTCAGCTCGATTGCCTCTGTATTGAGGGAGAAATTTCAAACTCTAACAGAAAAAAGTGTCTCATAGTCTAAGTGCAGGGTTTTTTTTGCCGCGTGCTCTGCCGTTTTGTCGCATAGCGTGTGGTGCTATACTTGGATTTTCGGCCATGAACATGACTTTGGAATTTGGCACAGCTCATACTTTCATTTAGAGTACATCTGGGGCTACATTTCGTGCAAGTTTCAACTCGATTGCCTCAGTATTGAGGGAGAAATTTCAAACTCTAACAGAAAAAAGTGTCTCATAGTCTAATTGCAGGGTTTTTTTTGCCGCGTGCTCTGCCGTTTTGTCGCATAGCGTGTGGTGCTATACTTGGATTTTCGGCCATGAACATGACTTTGGAATTTGGAACTGCTCATACTTTCCTGTAGAGTACATCTGGGGCTATATTTCGTGCACGTTTCAGCTCGATTGCCTAAGTATTGAGGGAGAAATTTCAAACTCCAACAGAAAAAAGTGTCTCATAGTCTAAGTGCAGGGTTTTTTCTTGCCGCGTGCTCTGCCGTTTTGTCGCATAGCGTGTTGTGCTATAGTTGGATTTTCGGCCATGAACATGACTTTGGAATTTGGCACTGCTCATACTTTCATTTAGAGTACATCTGGGGGTACATTTCGTGCAAGTTTCAGCTCGATTGCCTCTGTATTGAGGGAGAAATTTCAAACTCTAACAGAAAAAAGCGTCTCATAGTCTAAGTGCAGGGTTTTTTTTGCCGCGTGCTCTGCCGTTTTGTCGCATAGCGTGTGGTGCAATACTTGGATTTTCGGCCATGAACATGACTTTGGAATTTGGAACTGCTCATACTTTCCTGTAGAGTACATCTGGGGCTACATTTCGTGCAAGTTTCAGCTCGATTGCCTAAGTATTGAGGGAGAAATTTCAAACTCTAACAGAAAAAAGTGTCTCATAGTCTAAGTGCAGGGTTTTTTTTTGCCGCGTGCTCTGCCGTTTTGTCGCATAGCGTGTGGTGCAATACTTGGATTTTCGGCCATAAACATGACTTTGGAATTTGGCACAGCTCATACTTTCCTGTAGAGAACATCTGGGGCTACATTTCGTGCAAGTTTCAGCTCGATTGCCTCTGTATTGAGGGAGAAATTTCAAACTCTAACAGAAAAAAGTGTCTCATAGTCTAAGTGCAGGGTTTTTTTTGCCGCGTGCTCTGCCGTTTTGTCGCATAGCGTGTGGTGCAATACTTGGATTTTCGGCCATGAACATGACTTTGGAATTTGGAACTGCTCATACTTTCCTGTAGAGTACATCTGGGGCTACATTTCGTGCAAGTTTCAGCTCGATTGCCTAAGTATTGAGGGAGAAATTTCAAACTCTAACAGAAAAAAGTGTCTCATAGTCTAAGTGCAGGGTTTTTTTTTGCCGCGTGCTCTGCCGTTTTGTCGCATAGCGTGTGGTGCTATACTTGGATTTTCGGCCATGAACATGACTTTGGAATTTGGCACTGCTCATACTATCATTAAGAGTAAATCTGGGGCTACATTTCGTGCAAGTTTCAGCTCGATTGCCTCTGTATTGAGGGAGATATTTCAAACTCTAACAGAAAAAAGCGTCTCATAGTCTAAGTGCAGGGTTTTTTTTGCCGCGTGCTCTGCCGTTTTGTCGCATAGCGTTTGGTGCTATACTTGGATTTTCGGCCATGAACATGACTTTGGAATTTGGCACAGCTCATACTTTCCTGTAGAGAACATCTGGGGCTACATTTCGTGGAAGTTTCAGCTCGATTGCCTCAGTATTGAGGGAGAAATTTCAAACTCTAACAGAAAAAAGTGTCTCATAGTCTAAGTGCAGGGTTTTTTTTGCCGCGTGCTCTGCCGTTTTGTCGCATAGCGTGTGGTGCTATACTTGGATTTTCGGCCATGAACATGACTTTGGAATTTGGCACTGCTCATACTTTCCTGTAGAGTACATCTGGGGCTACATTTCGTGCAAGTTTCAGCTCGATTGCCTAAGTATTGAGGGAGAAATTTCAAACTCTAACAGAAAAAAAGTGTCTCATAGTCTAAGTGCAGGGTTTTTTTTTGCCGCGTGCTCTGCCGTTTTGTCGCATAGCGTGTGGTGCAATACTTGGATTTTCGGCCATAAACATGACTTTGGAATTTGGCACAGCTCATACTTTCCTGTAGAGAACATCTGGGGCTACATTTCGTGCAAGTTTCAGCTCGATTGCCTCTGTATTGAGGGAGAAATTTCAAACTCTAACAGAAAAAAGTGTCTCATAGTCTAAGTGCAGGGTTTTTTTTGCCGCGTGCTCTGCCGTTTTGTCGCATAGCGTGTGGTGCAATACTTGGATTTTCGGCCATGAACATGACTTTGGAATTTGGAACTGCTCATACTTTCCTGTAGAGTACATCTGGGGCTACATTTCTTGCAAGTTTCAGCTCGATTGCCTAAGTATTGAGGGAGAAATTTCAAACTCTAACAGAAAAAAGTGTCTCATAGTCTAAGTGCAGGTTTTTTTTTGACGCGTGCTCTGCCGTTTTGTCGCATAGCGTGTGGTGCTATACTTGGATTTTCGGCCATGAACATGACTTTGGAATTTGGCACTGCTCATACTATCATTAAGAGTACATCTGGGGCTACATTTCGTGCAAGTTTCAGCTCGATTGCTTCTGTATTGAGGGAGAAATTTCAAACTCTAACAGAAAAAAGCGTCTCATAGTGTAAGTGCAGGGTTTTTTTTGCCGCGTGCTCTGCCGTTTTGTCGCATAGCGTGTGGTGCTATACTTGGATTTTCGGCCATGAACATGACTTTGGAATTTGGCACAGCTCATACTTTCCTGTAGAGAACATCTGGGGCTACATTTCGTGGAAGTTTCAGCTCGATTGCCTAAGTATTGAGGGAGAAATTTCAAACTCTAACAGAAAAAAGTGTCTCATAGTCTAAGTGCAGGGTTTTTTTTGCCGCGTGCTCTGCCGTTTTGTCGCATAGCGTGTGGTGCTATACTTGGATTTTCGGCCATGAACATGACTTTGGAATTTGGCACTGCTCATATTTTCCTGTAGAGTACATCTTGGGCTACATTTCGTGCAAGTTTCAGCTCGATTGCCTAAGTATTGAGGGAGAAATTTCAAACTCTAACAGAAAAAAGTGTCTCATAGTCTAAGTGCAGGGTTTTTTTTGACGCGTGCTCTGCCGTTTTGTCGCATAGCGTGTGGTGCTATACTTGGATTTTCGGCCATGAACATGACTTTGGAATTTGGAACTGCTCATACTATCATTAAGAGTACATCTGGGGCTACATTTCGTGCAAGTTTCAGCTCGATTGCCTCTGTATTGAGGGAGAAATTTCAAACTCTAACAGAAAAAAGCGTCTCATAGTCTAAGTGCAGGGTTTTTTTTGCCGCGTGCTCTGCCGTTTTGTCGCATAGCGTGTGGTGCTATACTTGGATTTTCGGCCATGAACATGACTTTGGAATTTGGCACAGCTCATACTTTCCTGTAGAGAACATCTGGGGCTACATTTCGTAGAAGTTTCAGCTCGATTGCCTAAGTATTGTGGGAGAAATTTTAAACTCTAACAGAAAAAAGTGTCTCATAGTCTAAGTGCAGGGTTTTTTTTGCCGCGTGCTCTGCCGTTTTGTCGCATAGCGTGTGGTGCTATACTTGGATTTCCGGCCATGAACATGACTTTGGAATTTGGCACTGCTCATATTTTCCTGTAGAGTACATCTGGGGCTACATTTCGTGCAAGTTTCAGCTCGATTGCCTAAGTATTGAGGGAGAAATTTCAAACTCTAACAGAAAAAAAGTGTCTCATAGTCTAAGTGCAGGGTTTTTTTTGCCGCGTGCTCTGCCGTTTTGTCGCATAGCGTGTGGTGCTATACTTGGATTTTCGGCCATGAACATGACTTTGGAATTTGGCACAGCTCATACTTTCATTTAGAGTACATCTGGGGCTACATTTCGTGCAAGTTTCAGCTCGATTGCCTCTGTATTGAGGGAGAAATTTCAAACTCTAACAGAAAAAAGTGTCTCATAGTCTAAGTGCAGGGTTTTTTTTGCCGCGTGCTCTGCCGTTTTGTCGCATAGCGTGTGGTGCTATACTTGGATTTTCGGCCATGAACATGACTTTGGAATTTGGCACAGCTCATACTTTCCTGTAGAGTACATCTGGGGCTACATTTCGTGCAAGTTTCAGCTCGATTGCCTCTGTATTGAGGGAGAAATTTCAAACTCTAACAGAAAAAAGCGTCTCATAGTCTAAGTGCAGGTTTTTTTTTGCCGCGTGCTCTGCAGTTTTGTCGCATAGCGTGTGGTGCTATACTTGGATTTTCGGCCATGAACATGACTTTGGAATTTGGCACAGCTCATACTTTCCTGTAGAGAACATCTGGGGCTACATTTCGTGCAAGTTTCAGCTCGATTGCCTCTGTATTGAGGGAGAAATTTCAAACTCTAACAGAAAAAAGTGTCTCATTGTCTAAGTGCAGGTTTTTTTTTGTCGCGTGCTCTGCCGTTTTGTCGCATAGCGTGTGGTGCTATACTTGGATTTTCGGCCATGAACATGACTTTGGAATTTGGCACTGCTCATACTTTCCTGTAGAGTACATCTGGGGCTACATTTCGTGCAAGTTTCAGCTCGATTGCCTAAGTATTGAGGGAGAAATTTCAAACTCTATCAGAAAAAATGTCTCATAGTCTAAGTGCAGGGTTTTTTTTGCCGCGTGCTCTGCCGTTTTGTCGCATAGCGTGTGGTGCTATACTTGGATTTTCGGCCATGAACATGACTTTGGAATTTGGCACTGCTCATACTTTCCTGTAGAGTACATCTGGGGCTACATTTCGTGCAAGTTTCAGCTCGATTTCCTCAGTATTGAGGGAGAAATTTCAAACTCTAACAGAAAAGAGTGTCTCATAGTCTAAGTGCAGGGTTTTTTGTGCCGCGTGCTCTGCCGTTTTGTCGCATAGCGTGTGGTGCTATACTTGGAATTTCGGCCATGAACATGACTTTGGAATTTGGAACTGCTCATACTTTCCTGTAGAGTACATCTGGGGCTACATTTCGTGCAAGTTTCAGCTCGATTGCTTAAGTATTGAGGGAGAAATTTCAAACTCTAACAGAAAAAAGTGTCTCATAGTCTAATTGCAGGGGTTTTTTTGCCGCGTGCTCTGCCGTTTTGTCGCATAGCGTGTGGTGCTATACTTGGATTTTCGGCCAAGAACATGACTTTGGAATTTGGCACAGCTCATACTTTCATTTAGAGTACATCTGGGGCTACATTTCGTGCAAGTTTCAGCTCGATTGCCTCAGTATTGAGGGAGAAATTTCAAACTCTAACAGAAAAAAGTGTCTCATAGTCTAAGTGCAGGGTTTTTTTTGCCGCGTGCTCTGCCGTTTTGTCGCATAGCGTGTGGTGCAATACTTGGATTTTCGGCCATGAACATGACTTTGGAATTTGGCACTGCTCATACTTTCATTTAGAGTACATCTGGGGCTACATTTCTTGCAAGTTTCAGCTCGATTGCCTCTGTATTGAGGGAGAAATTTCAAACTCTAACAGAAAAAAGCGTCTCATAGTCTAAGTGCAGGGTTTTTTTTGCCGCGTGCTCTGCCGTTTTGTCGCATAGCGTGTGGTGCTATACTTGGATTTTCGGCCATGAACATGACTTTGGAATTTGGCACAGCTCATACTTTCCTTTAGAGAACATCTGGGGCTACATTTCGTGCAAGTTTCAGCTCGATTGCCTCTGTATTGAGGGAGAAATTTCAAACTCTAACAGAAAAAAGTGTCTCATAGTCTAAGTGCAGGGTTTTTTTTGCCGCGTGCTCTGCCGTTTTGTCGCATAGCGTGTGGTGCTATACTTGGATTTTCGGCCATGAACATGACTTTGGAATTTGGCACAGCTCATACTTTCATTTAGAGTACATCTGGGGCTACATTTCGTGCAAGTTTCAACTCGATTGCCTCAGTATTGAGGGAGAAATTTCAAACTCTAACAGAAAAAAGTGTCTCATAGTCTAATTGCAGGGTTTTTTTTGCCGCGTGCTCTGCCGTTTTGTCGCATAGCGTGTGGTGCTATACTTGGATTTTCGGCCATGAACATGACTTTGGAATTTGGCACTGCTCATACTTTCCTGTAGAGTACATCTGGGGCTACATTTCGTGCAAGTTTCAGCTCGATTGCCTAAGTATTGAGGGAGAAATTTCAAACTCTATCAGAAAAAATGTCTCATAGTCTAAGTGCAGGGTTTTTTTTGCCGCGTGCTCTGCCGTTTTGTCGCATAGCGTGTGGTGCTATACTTGGATTTTCGGCCATGAACATGACTTTGGAATTTGGCACTGCTCATACTTTCCTGTAGAGTACATCTGGGGCTACATTTCGTGCAAGTTTCAGCTCGATTTCCTCAGTATTGAGGGAGAAATTTCAAACTCTAACAGAAAAAAGTGTCTCATAGTCTAAGTGCAGGGTTTTTTTTGCCGCGTGCTCTGCCGTTTTGTCGCATAGCGTGTGGTGCTATACTTGGAATTTCGGCCATGAACATGACTTTGGAATTTGGAACTGCTCATACTTTCCTGTAGAGTACATCTGGGGCTACATTTCGTGCAAGTTTCAGCTCGATTGCTTAAGTATTGAGGGAGAAATTTCAAACTCTAACAGAAAAAAGTGTCTCATAGTCTAATTGCAGGGTTTTTTTTGCCGCGTGCTCTGCCGTTTTGTCGCATAGCGTGTGGTGCTATACTTGGATTTTCGGCCAAGAACATGACTTTGGAATTTGGCACAGCTCATACTTTCATTTAGAGTACATCTGGGGCTACATTTCGTGCAAGTTTCAGCTCGATTGCCTCAGTATTGAGGGAGAAATTTCAAACTCTAACAGAAAAAAGTGTCTCATAGTCTAAGTGCAGGGTTTTTTTTGCCGCGTGCTCTGCCGTTTTGTCGCATAGCGTGTGGTGCAATACTTGGATTTTCGGCCATGAACATGACTTTGGAATTTGGCACTGCTCATACTTTCATTTAGAGTACATCTGGGGCTACATTTCTTGCAAGTTTCAGCTCGATTGCCTCTGTATTGAGGGAGAAATTTCAAACTCTAACAGAAAAAAGCGTCTCATAGTCTAAGTGCAGGGTTTTTTTTGACGCGTGCTCTGCCGTTTTGTCGCATAGCGTGTGGTGCTATACTTGGATTTTCGGCCATGAACATGACTTTGGAATTTGGAACTGCTCATACTATCATTAAGAGTACATCTGGGGCTACATTTCGTGCAAGTTTCAGCTCGATTGCCTCTGTATTGAGGGAGAAATTTCAAACTCTAACAGAAAAAAGCGTCTCATAGTCTAAGTGCAGGGTTTTTTTTGCCGCGTGCTCTGCCGTTTTGTCGCATAGCGTGTGGTGCTATACTTGGATTTTCGGCCATGAACATGACTTTGGAATTTGGCACAGCTCATACTTTCCTGTAGAGAACATCTGGGGCTACATTTCGTAGAAGTTTCAGCTCGATTGCCTAAGTATTGTGGGAGAAATTTTAAACTCTAACAGAAAAAAGTGTCTCATAGTCTAAGTGCAGGGTTTTTTTTGCCGCGTGCTCTGCCGTTTTGTCGCATAGCGTGTGGTGCTATACTTGGATTTCCGGCCATGAACATGACTTTGGAATTTGGCACTGCTCATATTTTCCTGTAGAGTACATCTGGGGCTACATTTCGTGCAAGTTTCAGCTCGATTGCCTAAGTATTGAGGGAGAAATTTCAAACTCTAACAGAAAAAAAGTGTCTCATAGTCTAAGTGCAGGGTTTTTTTTGCCGCGTGCTCTGCCGTTTTGTCGCATAGCGTGTGGTGCTATACTTGGATTTTCGGCCTTGAACATGACTTTGGAATTTGGCACAGCTCATACTTTCATTTAGAGTACATCTGGGGCTACATTTCGTGCAAGTTTCAGCTCGATTGCCTCTGTATTGAGGGAGAAATTTCAAACTCTAACAGAAAAAAGTGTCTCATAGTCTAAGTGCAGGGTTTTTTTTGCCGCGTGCTCTGCCGTTTTGTCGCATAGCGTGTGGTGCTATACTTGGATTTTCGGCCATGAACATGACTTTGGAATTTGGCACAGCTCATACTTTCCTGTAGAGTACATCTGGGGCTACATTTCGTGCAAGTTTCAGCTCGATTGCCTCTGTATTGAGGGAGAAATTTCAAACTCTAACAGAAAAAAGCGTCTCATAGTCTAAGTGCAGGTTTTTTTTTGCCGCGTGCTCTGCAGTTTTGTCGCATAGCGTGTGGTGCTATACTTGGATTTTCGGCCATGAACATGACTTTGGAATTTGGCACAGCTCATACTTTCCTGTAGAGAACATCTGGGGCTACATTTCGTGCAAGTTTCAGCTCGATTGCCTCTGTATTGAGGGAGAAATTTCAAACTCTAACAGAAAAAAGTGTCTCATTGTCTAAGTGCAGGTTTTTTTTTGTCGCGTGCTCTGCCGTTTTGTCGCATAGCGTGTGGTGCTATACTTGGATTTTCGGCCATGAACATGACTTTGGAATTTGGCACTGCTCATACTTTCCTGTAGAGTACATCTGGGGCTACATTTCGTGCAAGTTTCAGCTCGATTGCCTAAGTATTGAGGGAGAAATTTCAAACTCTATCAGAAAAAATGTCTCATAGTCTAAGTGCAGGGTTTTTTTTGCCGCGTGCTCTGCCGTTTTGTCGCATAGCGTGTGGTGCAATACTTGGATTTTCGGCCATGAACATGACTTTGGAATTTGGCACTGCTCATACTTTCATTTAGAGTACATCTGGGGCTACATTTCTTGCAAGTTTCAGCTCGATTGCCTCTGTATTGAGGGAGAAATTTCAAACTCTAACAGAAAAAAGCGTCTCATAGTCTAAGTGCAGGGTTTTTTTTGACGCGTGCTCTGCCGTTTTGTCGCATAGCGTGTGGTGCTATACTTGGATTTTCGGCCATGAACATGACTTTGGAATTTGGAACTGCTCATACTATCATTAAGAGTACATCTGGGGCTACATTTCGTGCAAGTTTCAGCTCGATTGCCTCTGTATTGAGGGAGAAATTTCAAACTCTAACAGAAAAAAGCGTCTCATAGTCTAAGTGCAGGGTTTTTTTTGCCGCGTGCTCTGCCGTTTTGTCGCATAGCGTGTGGTGCTATACTTGGATTTTCGGCCATGAACATGACTTTGGAATTTGGCACAGCTCATACTTTCCTGTAGAGAACATCTGGGGCTACATTTCGTAGAAGTTTCAGCTCGATTGCCTAAGTATTGTGGGAGAAATTTTAAACTCTAACAGAAAAAAGTGTCTCATAGTCTAAGTGCAGGGTTTTTTTTGCCGCGTGCTCTGCCGTTTTGTCGCATAGCGTGTGGTGCTATACTTGGATTTCCGGCCATGAACATGACTTTGGAATTTGGCACTGCTCATATTTTCCTGTAGAGTACATCTGGGGCTACATTTCGTGCAAGTTTCAGCTCGATTGCCTAAGTATTGAGGGAGAAATTTCAAACTCTAACAGAAAAAAAGTGTCTCATAGTCTAAGTGCAGGGTTTTTTTTGCCGCGTGCTCTGCCGTTTTGTCGCATAGCGTGTGGTGCTATACTTGGATTTTCGGCCTTGAACATGACTTTGGAATTTGGCACAGCTCATACTTTCATTTAGAGTACATCTGGGGCTACATTTCGTGCAAGTTTCAGCTCGATTGCCTCTGTATTGAGGGAGAAATTTCAAACTCTAACAGAAAAAAGTGTCTCATAGTCTAAGTGCAGGGTTTTTTTTGCCGCGTGCTCTGCCGTTTTGTCGCATAGCGTGTGGTGCTATACTTCGATTTTCGGCCATGAACATGACTTTGGAATTTGGCACAGCTCATACTTTCCTGTAGAGTACATCTGGGGCTACATTTCGTGCAAGTTTCAGCTCGATTGCCTCTGTATTGAGGGAGAAATTTCAAACTCTAACAGAAAAAAGCGTCTCATAGTCTAAGTGCAGGTTTTTTTTTGCCGCGTGCTCTGCAGTTTTGTCGCATAGCGTGTGGTGCTATACTTGGATTTTCGGCCATGAACATGACTTTGGAATTTGGCACAGCTCATACTTTCCTGTAGAGAACATCTGGGGCTACATTTCGTGCAAGTTTCAGCTCGATTGCCTCTGTATTGAGGGAGAAATTTCAAACTCTAACAGAAAAAAGTGTCTCATTGTCTAAGTGCAGGTTTTTTTTTGTCGCGTGCTCTGCCGTTTTGTCGCATAGCGTGTGGTGCTATACTTGGATTTTCGGCCATGAACATGACTTTGGAATTTGGCACTGCTCATACTTTCCTGTAGAGTACATCTGGGGCTACATTTCGTGCAAGTTTCAGCTCGATTGCCTAAGTATTGAGGGAGAAATTTCAAACTCTATCAGAAAAAATGTCTCATAGTCTAAGTGCAGGGTTTTTTTTGCCGCGTGCTCTGCCGTTTTGTCGCATAGCGTGTGGTGCTATACTTGGATTTTCGGCCATGAACATGACTTTGGAATTTGGCACTGCTCATACTTTCCTGTAGAGTACATCTGGGGCTACATTTCGTGCAAGTTTCAGCTCGATTCTCTCAGTATTGAGGGAGAAATTTCAAACTCTAACAGAAAAAAGTGTCTCATAGTCTAAGTGCAGGGTTTTTTTTGCCGCGTGCTCTGCCGTTTTGTCGCATAGCGTGTGGTGCTATACTTGGAATTTCGGCCATGAACATGACTTTGGAATTTGGAACTGCTCATACTTTCCTGTAGAGTACATCTGGGGCTACATTTCGTGCAAGTTTCAGCTCGATTGCTTAAGTATTGAGGGAGAAATTTCAAACTCTAACAGAAAAAAGTGTCTCATAGTCTAAGTGCAGGGTTTTTTTTGCCGCGTGCTCTGCCGTTTTGTCGCATAGCGTGTGGTGCTATACTTGGATTTTCGGCCATGAACATGACTTTGGAATTTGGCACAGCTCATACTTTCATTTAGAGTACATCTGGGGCTACATTTCGTGCAAGTTTCAGCTCGATTGCCTCTGTATTGAGGGAGAAATTTCAAACTCTAACAGAAAAAAGTGTCTCATAGTCTAAGTGCAGGGTTTTTTTTGCCGCGTGCTCTGCCGTTTTGTCGCATAGCGTGTGGTGCTATACTTGGATTTTCGGCCATGAACATGACTTTGGAATTTGGCACAGCTCATACTTTCCTGTAGAGTACATCTGGGGCTACATTTCGTGCAAGTTTCAGCTCGATTGCCTCTGTATTGAGGGAGAAATTTCAAACTCTAACAGAAAAAAGCGTCTCATAGTCTAAGTGCAGGTTTTTTTTTGCCGCGTGCTCTGCAGTTTTGTCGCATAGCGTGTGGTGCTATACTTGGATTTTCGGCCATGAACATGACTTTGGAATTTGGCACAGCTCATACTTTCCTGTAGAGAACATCTGGGGCTACATTTCGTGCAAGTTTCAGCTCGATTGCCTCTGTATTGAGGGAGAAATTTCAAACTCTAACAGAAAAAAGTGTCTCATTGTCTAAGTGCAGGTTTTTTTTTGTCGCGTGCTCTGCCGTTTTGTCGCATAGCGTGTGGTGCTATACTTGGATTTTCGGCCATGAACATGACTTTGGAATTTGGCACTGCTCATACTTTCCTGTAGAGTACATCTGGGGCTACATTTCGTGCAAGTTTCAGCTCGATTGCCTAAGTATTGAGGGAGAAATTTCAAACTCTATCAGAAAAAATGTCTCATAGTCTAAGTGCAGGGTTTTTTTTGCCGCGTGCTCTGCCGTTTTGTCGCATAGCGTGTGGTGCTATACTTGGATTTTCGGCCATGAACATGACTTTGGAATTTGGCACTGCTCATACTTTCCTGTAGAGTACATCTGGGGCTACATTTCGTGCAAGTTTCAGCTCGATTCTCTCAGTATTGAGGGAGAAATTTCAAACTCTAACAGAAAAAAGTGTCTCATAGTCTAAGTGCAGGGTTTTTTTTGCCGCGTGCTCTGCCGTTTTGTCGCATAGCGTGTGGTGCTATACTTGGAATTTCGGCCATGAACATGACTTTGGAATTTGGAACTGCTCATACTTTCCTGTAGAGTACATCTGGGGCTACATTTCGTGCAAGTTTCAGCTCGATTGCTTAAGTATTGAGGGAGAAATTTCAAACTCTAACAGAAAAAAGTGTCTCATAGTCTAATTGCAGGGGTTTTTTTGCCGCGTGCTCTGCCGTTTTGTCGCATAGCGTGTGGTGCTATACTTGGATTTTCGGCCAAGAACATGACTTTGGAATTTGGCACAGCTCATACTTTCATTTAGAGTACATCTGGGGCTACATTTCGTGCAAGTTTCAGCTCGATTGCCTCAGTATTGAGGGAGAAATTTCAAACTCTAACAGAAAAAAGTGTCTCATAGTCTAAGTGCAGGGTTTTTTTTGCCGCGTGCTCTGCCGTTTTGTCGCATAGCGTGTGGTGCAATACTTGGATTTTCGGCCATGAACATGACTTTGGAATTTGGCACTGCTCATACTTTCATTTAGAGTACATCTGGGGCTACATTTCTTGCAAGTTTCAGCTCGATTGCCTCTGTATTGAGGGAGAAATTTCAAACTCTAACAGAAAAAAGCGTCTCATAGTCTAAGTGCAGGGTTTTTTTTGCCGCGTGCTCTGCCGTTTTGTCGCATAGCGTGTGGTGCTATACTTGGATTTTCGGCCATGAACATGACTTTGGAATTTGGCACAGCTCATACTTTCCTTTAGAGAACATCTGGGGCTACATTTCGTGCAAGTTTCAGCTCGATTGCCTCTGTATTGAGGGAGAAATTTCAAACTCTAACAGAAAAAAGTGTCTCATAGTCTAAGTGCAGGGTTTTTTTTGCCGCGTGCTCTGCCGTTTTGTCGCATAGCGTGTGGTGCTATACTTGGATTTTCGGCCATGAACATGACTTTGGAATTTGGCACAGCTCATACTTTCATTTAGAGTACATCTGGGGCTACATTTCGTGCAAGTTTCAACTCGATTGCCTCAGTATTGAGGGAGAAATTTCAAACTCTAACAGAAAAAAGTGTCTCATAGTCTAATTGCAGGGTTTTTTTTGCCGCGTGCTCTGCCGTTTTGTCGCATAGCGTGTGGTGCTATACTTGGATTTTCGGCCATGAACATGACTTTGGAATTTGGCACTGCTCATACTTTCCTGTAGAGTACATCTGGGGCTACATTTCGTGCAAGTTTCAGCTCGATTGCCTAAGTATTGAGGGAGAAATTTCAAACTCTATCAGAAAAAATGTCTCATAGTCTAAGTGCAGGGTTTTTTTTGCCGCGTGCTCTGCCGTTTTGTCGCATAGCGTGTGGTGCTATACTTGGATTTTCGGCCATGAACATGACTTTGGAATTTGGCACTGCTCATACTTTCCTGTAGAGTACATCTGGGGCTACATTTCGTGCAAGTTTCAGCTCGATTTCCTCAGTATTGAGGGAGAAATTTCAAACTCTAACAGAAAAAAGTGTCTCATAGTCTAAGTGCAGGGTTTTTTTTGCCGCGTGCTCTGCCGTTTTGTCGCATAGCGTGTGGTGCTATACTTGGAATTTCGGCCATGAACATGACTTTGGAATTTGGAACTGCTCATACTTTCCTGTAGAGTACATCTGGGGCTACATTTCGTGCAAGTTTCAGCTCGATTGCTTAAGTATTGAGGGAGAAATTTCAAACTCTAACAGAAAAAAGTGTCTCATAGTCTAATTGCAGGGTTTTTTTTGCCGCGTGCTCTGCCGTTTTGTCGCATAGCGTGTGGTGCTATACTTGGATTTTCGGCCAAGAACATGACTTTGGAATTTGGCACAGCTCATACTTTCATTTAGAGTACATCTGGGGCTACATTTCGTGCAAGTTTCAGCTCGATTGCCTCAGTATTGAGGGAGAAATTTCAAACTCTAACAGAAAAAAGTGTCTCATAGTCTAAGTGCAGGGTTTTTTTTGCCGCGTGCTCTGCCGTTTTGTCGCATAGCGTGTGGTGCAATACTTGGATTTTCGGCCATGAACATGACTTTGGAATTTGGCACTGCTCATACTTTCATTTAGAGTACATCTGGGGCTACATTTCTTGCAAGTTTCAGCTCGATTGCCTCTGTATTGAGGGAGAAATTTCAAACTCTAACAGAAAAAAGCGTCTCATAGTCTAAGTGCAGGGTTTTTTTTGCCGCGTGCTCTGCCGTTTTGTCGCATAGCGTGTGGTGCTATACTTGGATTTTCGGCCATGAACATGACTTTGGAATTTGGCACAGCTCATACTTTCCTTTAGAGAACATCTGGGGCTACATTTCGTGTAAGTTTCAGCTCGATTGCCTCTGTATTGAGGGAGAAATTTCAAACTCTAACAGAAAAAAGTGTCTCATAGTCTAAGTGCAGGGTTTTTTTTGCCGCGTGCTCTGCCGTTTTGTCGCATAGCGTGTGGTGCTATACTTGGATTTTCGGCCATGAACATGACTTTGGAATTTGGCACAGCTCATACTTTCATTTAGAGTACATCTGGGGCTACATTTCGTGCAAGTTTCAACTCGATTGCCTCAGTATTGAGGGAGAAATTTCAAACTCTAACAGAAAAAAGTGTCTCATAGTCTAATTGCAGGGTTTTTTTTGCCGCGTGCTCTGCCGTTTTGTCGCATAGCGTGTGGTGCTATACTTGGATTTTCGGCCATGAACATGACTTTGGAATTTGGCACAGCACATACTTTCATTTAGAGTACATCTGGGGCTACATTTCGTGCAAGTTTCAGCTCGATTGCCTCAGTATTGAGGGAGAAATTTCAAACTCTAACAGAAAAAAGTGTCTCATAGTCTAATTGCAGGGTTTTTTTTGCCGCGTGCTCTGCCGTTTTGTCGCATAGCGTGTGGTGCTATACTTGGATTTTCGGCCATGAACATGACTTTGGAATTTGGAACTGCTCATACTTTCCTGTAGAGTACATCTGGGGCTATATTTCGTGCACGTTTCAGCTCGATTGCCTAAGTATTGAGGGAGAAATTTCAAACTCCAACAGAAAAAAGTGTCTCATAGTCTAAGTGCAGGGTTTTTTCTTGCCGCGTGCTCTGCCGTTTTGTCGCATAGCGTGTTGTGCTATAGTTGGATTTTCGGCCATGAACATGACTTTGGAATTTGGCACTGCTCATACTTTCATTTAGAGTACATCTGGGGGTACATTTCGTGCAAGTTTCAGCTCGATTGCCTCTGTATTGAGGGAGAAATTTCAAACTCTAACAGAAAAAAGTGTCTCATAGTCTAAGTGCAGGGTTTTTTTTGCCGCGTGCTCTGCCGTTTTGTCGCATAGCGTGTGGTGCAATACTTGGATTTTCGGCCATGAACATGACTTTGGAATTTGGAACTGCTCATACTTTCCTGTAGAGTACATCTGGGGCTACATTTCGTGCAAGTTTCAGCTCGATTGCCTAAGTATTGAGGGAGAAATTTCAAACTCTAACAGAAAAAAGTGTCTCATAGTCTAAGTGCAGGGTTTTTTTTGACGCGTGCTCTGCCGTTTTGTCGCATAGCGTGTGGTGCTATACTTGGATTTTCGGCCATGAACATGACTTTGGAATTTGGCACTGCTCATACTATCATTAAGAGTACATCTGGGGCTACATTTCGTGCAAGTTTCAGCTCGATTGCCTCTGTATTGAGGGAGAAATTTCAAACTCTAACAGAAAAAAGCGTCTCATAGTCTAAGTGCAGGGTTTTTTTTGCCGCGTGCTCTGCCGTTTTGTCGCATAGCGTGTGGTGCTATACTTGGATTTTCGGCCATGAACATGACTTTGGAATTTGGCACAGCTCATACTTTCCTGTAGAGAACATCTGGGGCTACATTTCGTGGAAGTTTCAGCTCGATTGCCTAAGTATTGAGGGAGAAATTTCAAACTCTAACAGAAAAAAGTGTCTCATAGTCTAAGTGCAGGGTTTTTTTTGCCGCGTGCTCTGCCGTTTTGTCGCATAGCGTGTGGTGCTATACTTGGATTTTCGGCCATGAACATGACTTTGGAATTTGGCACTGCTCATATTTTCCTGTAGAGTACATCTTGGGCTACATTTCGTGCAAGTTTCAGCTCGATTGCCTAAGTATTGAGGGAGAAATTTCAAACTCTAACAGAAAAAAGTGTCTCATAGTCTAAGTGCAGGGTTTTTTTTGACGCGTGCTCTGCCGTTTTGTCGCATAGCGTGTGGTGCTATACTTGGATTTTCGGCCATGAACATGACTTTGGAATTTGGAACTGCTCATACTATCATTAAGAGTACATCTGGGGCTACATTTCGTGCAAGTTTCAGCTCGATTGCCTCTGTATTGAGGGAGAAATTTCAAACTCTAACAGAAAAAAGCGTCTCATAGTCTAAGTGCAGGGTTTTTTTTGCCGCGTGCTCTGCCGTTTTGTCGCATAGCGTGTGGTGCTATACTTGGATTTTCGGCCATGAACATGACTTTGGAATTTGGCACAGCTCATACTTTCCTGTAGAGAACATCTGGGGCTACATTTCGTAGAAGTTTCAGCTCGATTGCCTAAGTATTGTGGGAGAAATTTTAAACTCTAACAGAAAAAAGTGTCTCATAGTCTAAGTGCAGGGTTTTTTTTGCCGCGTGCTCTGCCGTTTTGTCGCATAGCGTGTGGTGCTATACTTGGATTTTCGGCCATGAACATGACTTTGGAATTTGGCACAGCTCATACTTTCATTTAGAGTACATCTGGGGCTACATTTCGTGCAAGTTTCAGCTCGATTGCCTCAGTATTGAGGGAGAAATTTCAAACTCTAACAGAAAAAAGCGTCTCATAGTCTAAGTGCAGGGTTTTTTTTTGCCGCGTGCTCTGCCGTTTTGTCGCATAGCGTGTGGTGCTATACTTGGATTTTCGGCCATGAACATGACTTTGGAATTTGGCACTGCTCATACTTTCATTTAGAGTACATCTGGGGCTACATTTCGTGCAAGTTTCAGCTCGATTGCCTCTGTATTGAGGGAGAAATTTTAAACTCTAACAGAAAAAAGTGTCTCATAGTCTAAGTGCAGGGTTTTTTTTGCCGCGTGCTCTGCCGTTTTGTCGCATAGCGTGTGGTGCTATACTTGGATTTTCGGCCATGAACATGACTTTGGAATTTGGCACTGCTCATATTTTCCTGTAGAGTACATCTTGGGCTACATTTCGTGCAAGTTTCAGCTCGATTGCCTAAGTATTGAGGGAGAAATTTCAAACTCTAACAGAAAAAAGTGTCTCATAGTCTAAGTGCAGGGTTTTTTTTGCCGCGTGCTCTGCCGTTTTGTCGCATAGCGTGTGGTGCTATACTTGGATTTTCGGCCATGAACATGACTTTGGAATTTGGCACAGCTCATACTTTCATTTAGAGTACATCTGGGGCTACATTTCGTGCAAGTTTCAGCTCGATTGCCTCAGTATTGAGGGAGAAATTTCAAACTCTAACAGAAAAAAGCGTCTCATAGTCTAAGTGCAGGGTTTTTTTGCCGCGTGCTCTGCCGTTTTGTCGCATAGCGTGTGGTGCTATAGTTGGATTTTCGGCCATGAACATGACTTTGGCATTTGGCACTGCTCATACTTTCATTTAGAGTACATCTGGGGGTACATTTCGTGCAAGTTTCAGCTCGATTGCCTCTGTATTGAGGGAGAAATTTCAAACTCTAACAGAAAAAAGCGTCTCATAGTCTAAGTGCAGGGTTTTTTTTGCCGCGTGCTCTGCCGTTTTGTCGCATAGCGTGTGGTGCAATACTTGGATTTTCGGCCATGAACATGACTTTGGAATTTGGAACTGCTCATACTTTCCTGTAGAGTACATCTGGGGCTACATTTCGTGCAAGTTTCAGCTCGATTGCCTAAGTATTGAGGGAGAAATTTCAAACTCTAACAGAAAAAAGTGTCTCATAGTCTAAGTGCAGGGTTTTTTTTGACGCGTGCTCTGCCGTTTTGTCGCATAGCGTGTGGTGCTATACTTGGATTTTCGGCCATGAACATGACTTTGGAATTTGGCACTGCTCATACTATCATTAAGAGTACATCTGGGGCTACATTTCGTGCAAGTTTCAGCTCGATTGCCTCTGTATTGAGGGAGAAATTTCAAACTCTAACAGAAAAAAGCGTCTCATAGTCTAAGTGCAGGGGTTTTTTTGCCGCGTGCTCTGCCGTTTTGTCGCATAGCGTGTGGTGCTATACTTGGATTTTCGGCCATGAACATGACTTTGGAATTTGGCACAGCTCATACTTTCCTGTAGAGAACATCTGGGGCTACATTTCGTGGAAGTTTCAGCTCGATTGCCTAAGTATTGAGGGAGAAATTTCAAACTCTAACAGAAAAAAGTGTCTCATAGTCTAAGTGCAGGGTTTTTTTTGCCGCGTGCTCTGCCGTTTTGTCGCATAGCGTGTGGTGCTATACTTGGATTTTCGGCCATGAACATGACTTTGGAATTTGGCACTGCTCATATTTTCCTGTAGAGTACATCTTGGGCTACATTTCGTGCAAGTTTCAGCTCGATTGCCTAAGTATTGAGGGAGAAATTTCAAACTCTAACAGAAAAAAGTGTCTCATAGTCTAAGTGCAGGGTTTTTTTTGACGCGTGCTCTGCCGTTTTGTCGCATAGCGTGTGGTGCTATACTTGGATTTTCGGCCATGAACATGACTTTGGAATTTGGAACTGCTCATACTATCATTAAGAGTACATCTGGGGCTACATTTCGTGCAAGTTTCAGCTCGATTGCCTCTGTATTGAGGGAGAAATTTCAAACTCTAACAGAAAAAAGCGTCTCATAGTCTAAGTGCAGGGTTTTTTTTTTGCCGCGTGCTCTGCCGTTTTGTCGCATAGCGTGTGGTGCTATACTTGGATTTTCGGCCATGAACATGACTTTGGAATTTGGCACAGCTCATACTTTCCTGTAGAGAACATCTGGGGCTACATTTCGTGGAAGTTTCAGCTCGATTGCCTAAGTATTGAGGGAGAAATTTCAAACTCTAACAGAAAAAAGTGTCTCATAGTCTAAGTGCAGGGTTTTTTTTGCCGCGTGCTCTGCCGTTTTGTCGCATAGCGTGTGGTGCTATACTTGGATTTTCGGCCATGAACATGACTTTGGAATTTGGCACAGCTCATTCTTTCATTTAGAGTACATCTGGGGCTACATTTCGTGCAAGTTTCAGCTCGATTGCCTCAGTATTGAGGGAGAAATTTCAAACTCTAACAGAAAAAAGCGTCTCATAGTCTAAGTGCAGGGTTTTTTTTGCCGCGTGCTCTGCCGTTTTGTCGCATAGCGTGTGGTGCTATACTTGGATTTTCGGCCATGAACATGACTTTGGAATTTGGCACAGCTCATACTTTCCTGTAGAGAACATCTGGGGCTACATTTCGTGGAAGTTTCAGCTCGATTGCCTAAGTATTGAGGGAGAAATTTCAAACTCTAACAGAAAAAAGTGTCTCATAGTCTAAGTGCAGGGTTTTTTTTTGCCGCGTGCTCTGCCGTTTTGTCGCATAGCGTGTGGTGCTATACTTGGATTTTCGGCCATGAACATGACTTTGGAATTTGGCACAGCTCATTCTTTCATTTAGAGTACATCTGGGGCTACATTTCGTGCAAGTTTCAGCTCGATTGCCTCAGTATTGAGGGAGAAATTTCAAACTCTAACAGAAAAAAGCGTCTCATAGTCTAAGTGCAGGGTTTTTTTGCCGCGTGCTCTGCCGTTTTGTCGCATAGCGTGTGGTGCTATAGTTGGATTTTCGGCCATGAACATGACTTTGGAATTTGGCACTGCTCATACTTTCATTTAGAGTACATCTGGGGCTACATTTCGTGCAAGTTTCAGCTCGATTGCCTCTGTATTGAGGGAGAAATTTCAAACTCTAACAGAAAAAAGTGTCTCATAGTCTAAGTGCAGGGTTTTTTTTGCCGCGTGCTCTGCCGTTTTGTCGCATAGCGTGTGGTGCAATACTTGGATTTTCGGCCATGAACATGACTTTGGAATTTGGAACTGCTCATACTTTCCTGTAGAGGACATCTGGGGCTACATTTCGTGCAAGTTTCAGCTCGATTGCCTAAGTATTGAGGGAGAAATTTCAAACTCTAACAGAAAAAAGTGTCTCATAGTCTAAGTGCAGGGTTTTTTTTTTGACGCGTGCTCTGCCGTTTTGTCGCATAGCGTGTGGTGCTATACTTGGATTTTCGGCCATGAACATGACTTTGGAATTTGGCACTGCTCATACTATCATTAAGAGTACATCTGGGGCTACATTTCGTGCAAGTTTCAGCTCGATTGCCTCTGTATTGAGGGAGAAATTTCAAACTCTAACAGAAAAAAGCGTCTCATAGTCTAAGTGCAGGGTTTTTTTTGCCGCGTGCTCTGCCGTTTTGTCGCATAGCGTGTGGTGCTATACTTGGATTTTCGGCCATGAACATGACTTTGGAATTTGGCACAGATCATACTTTCCTGTAGAGAACATCTGGGGCTACATTTCGTGGAAGTTTCAGCTCGATTGCCTCAGTATTGAGGGAGAAATTTCAAACTCTAACAGAAAAAAGTGTCTCATAGTCTAAGTGCAGGGTTTTTTTTGCCGCGTGCTCTGCCGTTTTGTCGCATAGCGTGTGGTGCTATACTTGGATTTTCGGCCATGAACATGACTTTGGAATTTGGCACTGCTCATATTTTCCTGTAGAGTACATCTTGGGCTACATTTCGTGCAAGTTTCAGCTCGATTGCCTAAGTATTGAGGGAGAAATTTCAAACTCTAACAGAAAAAAGTGTCTCATAGTCTAAGTGCAGGGTTTTTTTTGACGCGTGCTCTGCCGTTTTGTCGCATAGCGTGTGGTGCTATACTTGGATTTTCGGCCATGAACATGACTTTGGAATTTGGAACTGCTCATACTATCATTAAGAGTACATCTGGGGCTACATTTCGTGCAAGTTTCAGCTCGATTGCCTCTGTATTGAGGGAGAAATTTCAAACTCTAACAGAAAAAAGCGTCTCATAGTCTAAGTGCAGGGTTTTTTTTGCCGCGTGCTCTGCCGTTTTGTCGCATAGCGTGTGGTGCTATACTTGGATTTTCGGCCATGAACATGACTTTGGAATTTGGCACAGCTCATACTTTCCTGTAGAGAACATCTGGGGCTACATTTCGTAGAAGTTTCAGCTCGATTGCCTAAGTATTGAGGGAGAAATTTTAAACTCTAACAGAAAAAAGTGTCTCATAGTCTAAGTGCAGGGTTTTTTTTGCCGCGTGCTCTGCCGTTTTGTCGCATAGCGTGTGGTGCTATACTTGGATTTCCGGCCATGAACATGACTTTGGAATTTGGCACTGCTCATATTTTCCTGTAGAGTACATCTGGGGCTACATTTCGTGCAAGTTTAAGCTCGATTGCCTAAGTATTGAGGGAGAAATTTCAAACTCTAACAGAAAAAAAGTGTCTCATAGTCTAAGTGCAGGGTTTTTTTTGCCGCGTGCTCTGCCGTTTTGTCGCATAGCGTGTGGTGCTATACTTGGATTTTCGGCCATGAACATGACTTTGGAATTTGGCACAGCTCATACTTTCATTTAGAGTACATCTGGGGCTACATTTCGTGCAAGTTTCAGCTCGATTGCCTCAGTATTGAGGGAGAAATTTCAAACTCTAACAGAAAAAAGCGTCTCATAGTCTAAGTGCAGGGTTTTTTTTGCCGCGTGCTCTGCCGTTTTGTCGCATAGCGTGTGGTGCTATACTTGGATTTTCGGCCATGAACATGACTTTGGAATTTGGCACTGCTCATACTTTCATTTAGAGTACATCTGGGGCTACATTTCGTGGAAGTTTCAGCTCGATTGCCTAAGTATTGAGGGAGAAATTTCAAACTCTAACAGAAAAAAGTGTCTCATAGTCTAAGTGCAGGGTTTTTTTTTGCCGCGTGCTCTGCCGTTTTGTCGCATAGCGTGTGGTGCTATACTTGGATTTTCGGCCATGAACATGACTTTGGAATTTGGCACTGCTCATATTTTCCTGTAGAGTACATCTTGGGCTACATTTCGTGCAAGTTTCAGCTCGATTGCCTAAGTATTGAGGGAGAAATTTCAAACTCTAACAGAAAAAAGTGTCTCATAGTCTAAGTGCAGGGTTTTTTTTGACGCGTGCTCTGCCGTTTTGTCGCATAGCGTGTGGTGCTATACTTGGATTTTCGGCCATGAACATGACTTTGGAATTTGGAACTGCTCATACTATCATTAAGAGTACATCTGGGGCTACATTTCGTGCAAGTTTCAGCTCGATTGCCTCTGTATTGAGGGAGAAATTTCAAACTCTAACAGAAAAAAGCGTCTCATAGTCTAAGTGCAGGTTTTTTTTTGCCGCGTGCTCTGCCGTTTTGTCGCATAGCGTGTGGTGCTATACTTGGATTTTCGGCCATGAACATGACTTTGGAATTTGGCACAGCTCATACTTTCCTGTAGAGAACATCTGGGGCTACATTTCGTAGAAGTTTCAGCTCGATTGCCTAAGTATTGAGGGAGAAATTTTAAACTCTAACAGAAAAAAGTGTCTCATAGTCTAAGTGCAGGGTTTTTTTTGCCGCGTGCTCTGCCGTTTTGTCGCATAGCGTGTGGTGCTATACTTGGATTTCCGGCCATGAACATGACTTTGGAATTTGGCACTGCTCATATTTTCCTGTAGAGTACATCTGGGGCTACATTTCGTAGAAGTTTCAGCTCGATTGCCTAAGTATTGAGGGAGAAATTTTAAACTCTAACAGAAAAAAGTGTCTCATAGTCTAAGTGCAGGGTTTTTTTTGCCGCGTGCTCTGCCGTTTTGTCGCATAGCGTGTGGTGCTATACTTGGATTTCCGGCCATGAACATGACTTTGGAATTTGGCACTGCTCATATTTTCCTGTAGAGTACATCTGGGGCTACATTTCGTGCAAGTTTCAGCTCGATTGCCTAAGTATTGAGGGAGAAATTTCAAACTCTAACAGAAAAAAAGTGTCTCATAGTCTAAGTGCAGGGTTTTTTTTGCCGCGTGCTCTGCCGTTTTGTCGCATAGCGTGTGGTGCTATACTTGGATTTTCGGCCATGAACATGACTTTGGAATTTGGCACAGCTCATACTTTCATTTAGAGTACATCTGGGGCTACATTTCGTGCAAGTTTCAGCTCGATTGCCTCAGTATTGAGGGAGAAATTTCAAACTCTAACAGAAAAAAGCGTCTCATAGTCTAAGTGCAGGGTTTTTTTTTGCCGCGTGCTCTGCCGTTTTGTCGCATAGCGTGTGGTGCTATACTTGGATTTTCGGCCATGAACATGACTTTGGAATTTGGCACTGCTCATACTTTCATTTAGAGTACATCTGGGGCTACATTTCGTGCAAGTTTCAGCTCGATTGCCTCTGTATTGAGGGAGAAATTTCAAACTCTAACAGAAAAAAGTGTCTCATAGTCTAAGTGCAGGGTTTTTTTTGCCGCGTGCTCTGCCGTTTTGTCGCATAGCGTGTGGTGCTATACTTGGATTTTCGGCCATGAACATGACTTTGGAATTTGGCACTGCTCATATTTTCCTGTAGAGTACATCTTGGGCTACATTTCGTGCAAGTTTCAGCTCGATTGCCTAAGTATTGAGGGAGAAATTTCAAACTCTAACAGAAAAAAGTGTCTCATAGTCTAAGTGCAGGGTTTTTTTTGACGCGTGCTCTGCCGTTTTGTCGCATAGCGTGTGGTGCTATACTTGGATTTTCGGCCATGAACATGACTTTGGAATTTGGAACTGCTCATACTATCATTAAGAGTACATCTGGGGCTACATTTCGTGCAAGTTTCAGCTCGATTGCCTCTGTATTGAGGGAGAAATTTCAAACTCTAACAGAAAAAAGCGTCTCATAGTCTAAGTGCAGGGTTTTTTTTGCCGCGTGCTCTGCCGTTTTGTCGCATAGCGTGTGGTGCTATACTTGGATTTTCGGCCATGAACATGACTTTGGAATTTGGCACAGCTCATACTTTCCTGTAGAGAACATCTGGGGCTACATTTCGTAGAAGTTTCAGCTCGATTGCCTAAGTATTGAGGGAGAAATTTCAAACTCTAACAGAAAAAAGTGTCTCATAGTCTAAGTGCAGGGTTTTTTTTGCCGCGTGCTCTGCCGTTTTGTCGCATAGCGTGTGGTGCTATACTTGGATTTCCGGCCATGAACATGACTTTGGAATTTGGCACTGCTCATATTTTCCTGTAGAGTACATCTGGGGCTACATTTCGTGCAAGTTTCAGCTCGATTGCCTAAGTATTGAGGGAGAAATTTCAAACTCTAACAGAAAAAAAGTGTCTCATAGTCTAAGTGCAGGGTTTTTTTTGCCGCGTGCTCTGCCGTTTTGTCGCATAGCGTGTGGTGCTATACTTGGATTTTCGGCCATGAACATGACTTTGGAATTTGGCACAGCTCATACTTTCATTTAGAGTACATCTGGGGCTACATTTCGTGCAAGTTTCAGCTCGATTGCCTCAGTATTGAGGGAGAAATTTCAAACTCTAACAGAAAAAAGCGTCTCATAGTCTAAGTGCAGGGTTTTTTTGCCGCGTGCTCTGCCGTTTTGTCGCATAGCGTGTGGTGCTATACTTTGATTTTCGGCCATGAACGTGACTTTGGAATTTGGCACTGCTCATACTTTCATTTAGAGTACATCTGGGGCTACATTTCGTGCAAGTTTCAGCTCGATTGCCTCTGTATTGAGGGAGAAATTTCAAACTCTAACAGAAAAAAGTGTCTCATAGTCTAAGTGCAGGGTTTTTTTTGCCGCGTGCTCTGCCGTTTTGTCGCATAGCGTGTGGTGCTATACTTGGATTTTCGGCCATGAACATGACTTTGGAATTTGGCACTGCCCATACTTTCCTGTAGAGTACATCTGGGGCTACATTTCGTGCAAGTTTCAGCTCGATTGCCTCAGTATTGAGGGAGAAATTTCAAACTCTAACAGAAAAAAGTGTCTCATAGTCTAAGTGCAGGGTTTTTTTTGCCGCGTGCTCTGCCGTTTTGTCGCATAGAGTGTGGTGCAATACTTGGATTTTCGGCCATGAACATGACTTTGGAATTTGGAACTGCTCATACTTTCCTGTAGAGTACATCTGGGGCTACATTTCGTGCAAGTTTCAGCTCGATTGCCTAAGTATTGAGGGAGAAATTTCAAACTCTAACAGAAAAAAGTGTCTCATAGTCTAAGTGCAGGGTTTTTTTTGCCGCGTGCTCTGCCGTTTTGTCGCATAGCGTGTGGTGCAATACTTGTATTTTGGCCATGAACATGACTTTGGAATTTGGAACTGCTCATACTTTCCTGTAGAGTACATCTGGGGCTACATTTCGTGCAAGTTTCAGCTCGATTGCCTAAGTATTGAGGGAGAAATTTCAAACTCTAACAGAAAAAAGTGTCTCATAGTCTAAGTGCAGGGTTTTTTTTGACGCGTGCTCTGCCGTTTTGTCGCATAGCGTGTGGTGCTATACTTGGATTTTCGGCCATGAACATGACTTTGGAATTTGGCACAGCTCATACTTTCATTTAGAGTACATCTGGGGCTACATTTCGTGCAAGTTTCAGCTCGATTGCCTCAGTATTGAGGGAGAAATTTCAAACTCTAACAGAAAAAAGTGTCTCATAGTCTAATTGCAGGGTTTTTTTTGCCGCGTGCTCTGCCGTTTTGTCGCATAGCGTGTGGTGCTTTACTTGGATTTTCGGCCATGAACATGACTTTGGAATTTGGCACTGCTCATACTTTCATTTAGAGTACATCTGGGGCTACATTTCTTGCAAGTTTCAGCTCGATTGCCTCTGTATTGAGGGAGAAATTTCAAACTCTAACAGAAAAAAGCGTCTCATAGTCTAAGTGCAGGGTTTTTTTTGCCGCGTGCTCTGCCGTTTTGTCGCATAGCGTGTGGTGCTATACTTGGATTTTCGGCCATGAACATGACTTTGGAATTTGGCACAGCTCATACTTTCCTGTAGAGAACATCTGGGGCTACATTTCGTGCAAGTTTCAGCTCGATTGCCTCTGTATTGAGGGAGAAATTTCAAACTCTAACAGAAAAAAGTGTCTCATAGTCTAAGTGCAGGGTTTTTTTTGCCGCGTGCTCTGCCGTTTTGTCGCATAGCGTGTGGTGCTATACTTGGATTTTCGGCCATGAACATGACTTTGGAATTTGGCACAGCTCATACTTTCATTTAGAGTACATCTGGGGCTACATTTCGTGCAAGTTTCAGCTCGATTGCCTCAGTATTGAGGGAGAAATTTCAAACTCTAACAGAAAAAAGTGTCTCATAGTCTAATTGCAGGTTTTTTTTTTGCCGCGTGCTCTGCCGTTTTGTCGCATAGCGTGTGGTGCTATACTTGGATTTTCGGCCATGAACATGACTTTGGAATTTGGCACAGCTCATACTTTCATTTAGAGTACATCTGGGGCTACATTTCGTGCAAGTTTCAGCTCGATTGCCTCAGTATTGAGGGAGAAATTTCAAACTCTAACAGAAAAAAGTGTCTCATAGTCTAATTGCAGGGTTTTTTTTGCCGCGTGCTCTGCCGTTTTGTCGCATAGCGTGTGGTGCTATACTTGGATTTTCGGCCATGAACATGACTTTGGAATTTGGCACAGCTCATACTTTCATTTAGAGTACATCTGGGGCTACATTTCGTGCAAGTTTCAGCTCGATTGCCTCTGTATTGAGGGAGAAATTTCAAACTCTAACAGAAAAAAGTGTCTCATAGTCTAAGTGCAGGGTTTTTTTTGCCGCGTGCTCTGCCGTTTTGTCGCATAGCGTGTGGTGCTATACTTGGATTTTCGGCCATGAACATGACTTTGGAATTTGGCACTGCTCATACTTTCCTGTAGAGTACATCTGGGGCTACATTTCGTGCAAGTTTCAGCTCGATTGCCTCAGTATTGAGGGAGAAATTTCAAACTCTAACAGAAAAAAGTGTCTCATAGTCTAAGTGCAGGGTTTTTTTTGCCGCGTGCTCTGCCGTTTTGTCGCATAGCGTGTGGTGCAATACTTGGATTTTCGGCCATGAACATGACTTTGGAATTTGGAACTGCTCATACTTTCCTGTAAGAGTACATCTGGGGCTACATTTCGTGCAAGTTTCAGCTCGATTGCCTCAGTATTGAGGGAGAAATTTCAAACTCTAACAAAAAAAAGTGTCTCATAGTCTAAGTGCAGGGTTTTTTTTGCCGCTTGCTCTGCCGTTTTGTCGCATAGCGTGTGGTGCAATACTTGGATTTTCGGCCATGAACATGACTTTGGAATTTGGAACTGCTCATATTTTCCTGTAGAGTACATCTGGGGCTACATTTCGTGCAAGTTTCAGCTCGATTGTCTAAGTATTGAGGGAGAAATTTCAAACTCTAACAGAAAAAAGTGTCTCATAGTCTAAGTGCAGGTTTTTTTTTGACGCGTGCTCTGCCGTTTTGTCGCATAGCGTGTGGTGCTATACTTGGATTTTCGGCCATGAACATGACTTTGGAATTTGGCACAGCTCATACTTTCATTTAGAGTACATCTGGGGCTACATTTCGTGCAAGTTTCAGCTCGATTGCCTCAGTATTGAGGGAGAAATTTCAAACTCTAACAGAAAAAAGCGTCTCATAGTCTAAGTGCAGGGTTTTTTTTGCCGCGTGCTCTGCCGTTTTGTCGCATAGCGTGTGGTGCTATACTTGGATTTTCGGCCATGAACATGACTTTGGAATTTGGCACTGCTCATACTTTCATTTAGAGTACATCTGGGGCTACATTTCGTGCAAGTTTCAGCTCGATTGCCTCTGTATTGAGGGAGAAATTTCAAACTCTAACAGAAAAAAGTGTCTCATAGTCTAAGTGCAGGGTTTTTTTTGCCGCGTGCTCTGCCGTTTTGTCGCATAGCGTGTGGTGCTATACTTGGATTTTCGGCCATGAACATGACTTTGGAATTTGGCACTGCTCATATTTTCCTGTAGAGTACATCTTGGGCTACATTTCGTGCAAGTTTCAGCTCGATTGCCTAAGTATTGAGGGAGAAATTTCAAACTCTAACAGAAAAAAGTGTCTCATAGTCTAAGTGCAGGGTTTTTTTTGACGCGTGCTCTGCCGTTTTGTCGCATAGCGTGTGGTGCTATACTTGGATTTTCGGCCATGAACATGACTTTGGAATTTGGAACTGCTCATACTATCATTAAGAGTACATCTGGGGCTACATTTCGTGCAAGTTTCAGCTCGATTGCCTCTGTATTGAGGGAGAAATTTCAAACTCTAACAGAAAAAAGCGTCTCATAGTCTAAGTGCAGGGTTTTTTTTGCCGCGTGCTCTGCCGTTTTGTCGCATAGCGTGTGGTGCTATACTTGGATTTTCGGCCATGAACATGACTTTGGAATTTGGCACAGCTCATACTTTCCTGTAGAGAACATCTGGGGCTACATTTCGTAGAAGTTTCAGCTCGATTGCCTAAGTATTGAGGGAGAAATTTCAAACTCTAACAGAAAAAAGTGTCTCATAGTCTAAGTGCAGGGTTTTTTTTGCCGCGTGCTCTGCCGTTTTGTCGCATAGCGTGTGGTGCTATACTTGGATTTCCGGCCATGAACATGACTTTGGAATTTGGCACTGCTCATATTTTCCTGTAGAGTACATCTGGGGCTACATTTCGTGCAAGTTTCAGCTCGATTGCCTAAGTATTGAGGGAGAAATTTCAAACTCTAACAGAAAAAAAGTGTCTCATAGTCTAAGTGCAGGGTTTTTTTTTGCCGCGTGCTCTGCCGTTTTGTCGCATAGCGTGTGGTGCTATACTTGGATTTTCGGCCATGAACATGACTTTGGAATTTGGCACAGCTCATACTTTCATTTAGAGTACATCTGGGGCTACATTTCGTGCAAGTTTCAGCTCGATTGCCTCAGTATTGAGGGAGAAATTTCAAACTCTAACAGAAAAAAGCGTCTCATAGTCTAAGTGCAGGGTTTTTTTGCCGCGTGCTCTGCCGTTTTGTCGCATAGCGTGTGGTGCTATACTTTGATTTTCGGCCATGAACGTGACTTTGGAATTTGGCACTGCTCATACTTTCATTTAGAGTACATCTGGGGCTACATTTCGTGCAAGTTTCAGCTCGATTGCCTCTGTATTGAGGGAGAAATTTCAAACTCTAACAGAAAAAAGTGTCTCATAGTCTAAGTGCAGGGTTTTTTTTGCCGCGTGCTCTGCCGTTTTGTCGCATAGCGTGTGGTGCTATACTTGGATTTTCGGCCATGAACATGACTTTGGAATTTGGCACTGCCCATACTTTCCTGTAGAGTACATCTGGGGCTACATTTCGTGCAAGTTTCAGCTCGATTGCCTCAGTATTGAGGGAGAAATTTCAAACTCTAACAGAAAAAAGTGTCTCATAGTCTAAGTGCAGGGTTTTTTTTGCCGCGTGCTCTGCCGTTTTGTCGCATAGAGTGTGGTGCAATACTTGGATTTTCGGCCATGAACATGACTTTGGAATTTGGAACTGCTCATACTTTCCTGTAGAGTACATCTGGGGCTACATTTCGTGCAAGTTTCAGCTCGATTGCCTAAGTATTGAGGGAGAAATTTCAAACTCTAACAGAAAAAAGTGTCTCATAGTCTAAGTGCAGGGTTTTTTTTGCCGCGTGCTCTGCCGTTTTGTCGCATAGCGTGTGGTGCAATACTTGTATTTTGGCCATGAACATGACTTTGGAATTTGGAACTGCTCATACTTTCCTGTAGAGTACATCTGGGGCTACATTTCGTGCAAGTTTCAGCTCGATTGCCTAAGTATTGAGGGAGAAATTTCAAACTCTAACAGAAAAAAGTGTCTCATAGTCTAAGTGCAGGGTTTTTTTTGACGCGTGCTCTGCCGTTTTGTCGCATAGCGTGTGGTGCTATACTTGGATTTTCGGCCATGAACATGACTTTGGAATTTGGCACAGCTCATACTTTCATTTAGGAGTACATCTGGGGCTACATTTCGTGCAAGTTTCAGCTCGATTGCCTCAGTATTGAGGGAGAAATTTCAAACTCTAACAGAAAAAAGTGTCTCATAGTCTAATTGCAGGGTTTTTTTTGCCGCGTGCTCTGCCGTTTTGTCGCATAGCGTGTGGTGCTATACTTGGATTTTCGGCCATGAACATGACTTTGGAATTTGGCACTGCTCATACTTTCATTTAGAGTACATCTGGGGCTACATTTCTTGCAAGTTTCAGCTCGATTGCCTCTGTATTGAGGGAGAAATTTCAAACTCTAACAGAAAAAAGCGTCTCATAGTCTAAGTGCAGGGTTTTTTTTGCCGCGTGCTCTGCCGTTTTGTCGCATAGCGTGTGGTGCTATACTTGGATTTTCGGCCATGAACATGACTTTGGAATTTGGCACAGCTCATACTTTCCTGTAGAGAACATCTGGGGCTACATTTCGTGCAAGTTTCAGCTCGATTGCCTCTGTATTGAGGGAGAAATTTCAAACTCTAACAGAAAAAAGTGTCTCATAGTCTAAGTGCAGGGTTTTTTTTGCCGCGTGCTCTGCCGTTTTGTCGCATAGCGTGTGGTGCTATACTTGGATTTTCGGCCATGAACATGACTTTGGAATTTGGCACAGCTCATACTTTCATTTAGAGTACATCTGGGGCTACATTTCGTGCAAGTTTCAGCTCGATTGCCTCAGTATTGAGGGAGAAATTTCAAACTCTAACAGAAAAAAGTGTCTCATAGTCTAATTGCAGGTTTTTTTTTTGCCGCGTGCTCTGCCGTTTTGTCGCATAGCGTGTGGTGCTATACTTGGATTTTCGGCCATGAACATGACTTTGGAATTTGGCACAGCTCATACTTTCATTTAGAGTACATCTGGGCTACATTTCGTGCAAGTTTCAGCTCGATTGCCTCAGTATTGAGGGAGAAATTTCAAACTCTAACAGAAAAAAGTGTCTCATAGTCTAATTGCAGGGTTTTTTTTGCCGCGTGCTCTGCCGTTTTGTCGCATAGCGTGTGGTGCTATACTTGGATTTTCGGCCATGAACATGACTTTGGAATTTGGCACAGCTCATACTTTCATTTAGAGTACATCTGGGGCTACATTTCGTGCAAGTTTCAGCTCGATTGCCTCTGTATTGAGGGAGAAATTTCAAACTCTAACAGAAAAAAGTGTCTCATAGTCTAAGTGCAGGGTTTTTTTTGCCGCGTGCTCTGCCGTTTTGTCGCATAGCGTGTGGTGCTATACTTGGATTTTCGGCCATGAACATGACTTTGGAATTTGGCACTGCTCATACTTTCCTGTAGAGTACATCTGGGGCTACATTTCGTGCAAGTTTCAGCTCGATTGCCTCAGTATTGAGGGAGAAATTTCAAACTCTAACAGAAAAAAGTGTCTCATAGTCTAAGTGCAGGGTTTTTTTTGCCGCGTGCTCTGCCGTTTTGTCGCATAGCGTGTGGTGCAATACTTGGATTTTCGGCCATGAACATGACTTTGGAATTTGGAACTGCTCATACTTTCCTGTAGAGTACATCTGGGGCTACATTTCGTGCAAGTTTCAGCTCGATTGCCTCAGTATTGAGGGAGAAATTTCAAACTCTAACAAAAAAAAGTGTCTCATAGTCTAAGTGCAGGGTTTTTTTTGCCGCTTGCTCTGCCGTTTTGTCGCATAGCGTGTGGTGCAATACTTGGATTTTCGGCCATGAACATGACTTTGGAATTTGGAACTGCTCATATTTTCCTGTAGAGTACATCTGGGGCTACATTTCGTGCAAGTTTCAGCTCGATTGTCTAAGTATTGAGGGAGAAATTTCAAACTCTAACAGAAAAAAGTGTCTCATAGTCTAAGTGCAGGTTTTTTTTTGACGCGTGCTCTGCCGTTTTGTCGCATAGCGTGTGGTGCTATACTTGGATTTTCGGCCATGAACATGACTTTGGAATTTGGCACTGCTCATACTATCATTAAGAGTAAATCTGGGGCTACATTTCGTGCAAGTTTCAGCTCGATTGCCTCTGTATTGAGGGAGAAATTTCAAACTCTAACAGAAAAAAGCGTCTCATAGTCTAAGTGCAGGGTTTTTTTTGCCGCGTGCTCTGCCGTTTTGTCGCATAGCGTTTGGTGCTATACTTGGATTTTCGGCCATGAACATGACTTTGGAATTTGGCACAGCTCATACTTTCCTGTAGAGAACATCTGGGGCTACATTTCGTGGAAGTTTCAGCTCGATTGCCTAAGTATTGAGGGAGAAATTTCAAACTCTAACAGAAAAAAGTGTCTCATAGTCTAAGTGCAGGGTTTTTTGGTTGCCGTGTGCTCTGCCGTTTTGTCGCATAGCGTGTGGTGCTATACTTGGATTTTCGGCCATGAACATGACTTTGGAATTTGGCACTGCTCATACTTTCCTGTAGAGTACATCTGGGGCTACATTTCGTGCAAGTTTCAGCTCGATTGCCTAAGTATTGAGGGAGAAATTTCAAACTCTAACAGAAAAAAAGTGTCTCATAGTCTAAGTGCAGGGTTTTTTTTGCCGCGTGCTCTGCCGTTTTGTCGCATAGCGTGTGGTGCAATACTTGGATTTTCGGCCATAAACATGACTTTGGAATTTGGCACAGCTCATACTTTCCTGTAGAGAACATCTGGGGCTACATTTCGTGCAAGTTTCAGCTCGATTGCCTCTGTATTGAGGGAGAAATTTCAAACTCTAACAGAAAAAAGTGTCTCATAGTCTAAGTGCAGGGTTTTTTTTGCCGCGTGCTCTGCCGTTTTGTCGCATAGCGTGTGGTGCAATACTTGGATTTTCGGCCATGAACATGACTTTGGAATTTGGAACTGCTCATACTTTCCTGTAGAGTACATCTGGGGCTACATTTCGTGCAAGTTTCAGCTCGATTGCCTAAGTATTGAGGGAGAAATTTCAAACTCTAACAGAAAAAAGTGTCTCATAGTCTAAGTGCAGGGTTTTTTTTGCCGCGTGCTCTGCCGTTTTGTCGCATAGCGTGTGGTGCTATACTTGGATTTTCGGCCATGAACATGACTTTGGAATTTGGCACTGCTCATATTTTCCTGTAGAGTACATCTTGGGCTACATTTCGTGCAAGTTTCAGCTCGATTGCCTAAGTATTGAGGGAGAAATTTCAAACTCTAACAGAAAAAAGTGTCTCATAGTCTAAGTGCAGGGTTTTTTTTGACGCGTGCTCTGCCGTTTTGTCGCATAGCGTGTGGTGCTATACTTGGATTTTCGGCCATGAACATGACTTTGGAATTTGGAACTGCTCATACTATCATTAAGAGTACATCTGGGGCTACATTTCGTGCAAGTTTCAGCTCGATTGCCTCTGTATTGAGGGAGAAATTTCAAACTCTAACAGAAAAAAGCGTCTCATAGTCTAAGTGCAGGGTTTTTTTTGCCGCGTGCTCTGCCGTTTTGTCGCATAGCGTGTGGTGCTATACTTGGATTTTCGGCCATGAACATGACTTTGGAATTTGGCACAGCTCATACTTTCCTGTAGAGAACATCTGGGGCTACATTTCGTAGAAGTTTCAGCTCGATTGCCTCAGTATTGAGGGAGAAATTTCAAACTCTAACAGAAAAAAGTGTCTCATAGTCTAAGTGCAGGGTTTTTTTTGCCGCGTGCTCTGCCGTTTTGTCGCATAGCGTGTGGTGCTATACTTGGATTTTCGGCCATGAACATGACTTTGGAATTTGGCACTGCTCATACTTTCATTTAGAGTACATCTGGGGCTACATTTCGTGCAAGTTTCAGCTCGATTGCCTCTGTATTGAGGGAGAAATTTCAAACTCTAACAGAAAAAAGTGTCTCATAGTCTAAGTGCAGGGTTTTTTTTGCCGCGTGCTCTGCCGTTTTGTCGCATAGCGTGTGGTGCTATACTTGGATTTTCGGCCATGAACATGACTTTGGAATTTGGCACTGCTCATATTTTCCTGTAGAGTACATCTGGGGCTACATTTCGTGCAAGTTTCAGCTCGATTGCCTCTGTATTGAGGGAGAAATTTCAAACTCTAACAGAAAAAAGTGTCTCATAGTCTAAGTGCAGGGTTTTTTTTGCCGCGTGCTCTGCCGTTTTGTCGCATAGCGTGTGGTGCTATACTTGGATTTTCGGCCATGAACATGACTTTGGAATTTGGAACTGCTCATACTATCATTAAGAGTACATCTGGGGCTACATTTCGTGCAAGTTTCAGCTCGATTGCCTCTGTAATCGAGCTGATTACAGAACTGCTCATACTTTCCTGTAGAGTACATCTGGGGCTACATTTCGTGCAAGTTTCAGCTCGATTGCCTCAGTATTGAGGGAGAAATTTCAAACTCTAACAAAAAAAAGTGTCTCATAGTCTAAGTGCAGGGTTTTTTTTGCCGCGTGCTCTGCCGTTTTGTCGCATAGCGTGTGGTGCTATACTTGGATTTTCGGCCATGAACATGACTTTGGAATTTGGCACAGCTCATACTTTCCTGTAGAGAACATCTGGGGCTACATTTCGTAGAAGTTTCAGCTCGATTGCCTAAGTATTGAGGGAGAAATTTCAAACTCTAACAGAAAAAAGTGTCTCATAGTCTAAGTGCAGGGTTTTTTTTGACGCGTGCTCTGCCGTTTTGTCGCATAGCGTGTGGTGCTATACTTGGATTTCCGGCCATGAACATGACTTTGGAATTTGGCACTGCTCATATTTTCCTGTAGAGTACATCTGGGGCTACATTTCGTGCAAGTTTCAGCTCGATTGCCTAAGTATTGAGGGAGAAATTTCAAACTCTAACAGAAAAAAAGTGTCTCATAGTCTAAGTGCAGGGTTTTTTTTGCCGCGTGCTCTGCCGTTTTGTCGCATAGCGTGTGGTGCAATACTTGGATTTTCGGCCATGAACATGACTTTGGAATTTGGAACTGCTCATACTTTCCTGTAGAGTACATCTGGGGCTACATTTCGTGCAAGTTTCAGCTCGATTGCCTAAGTATTGAGGGAGAAATTTCAAACTCTAACAGAAAAAAGTGTCTCATAGTCTAAGTGCAGGGTTTTTTTTGCCGCGTGCTCTGCCGTTTTGTCGCATAGCGTGTGGTGCTATACTTGGATTTTCGGCCATGAACATGACTTTGGAATTTGGCACTGCTCATATTTTCCTGTAGAGTACATCTTGGGCTACATTTCGTGCAAGTTTCAGCTCGATTGCCTAAGTATTGAGGGAGAAATTTCAAACTCTAACAGAAAAAAGTGTCTCATAGTCTAAGTGCAGGGTTTTTTTTGACGCGTGCTCTGCCGTTTTGTCGCATAGCGTGTGGTGCTATACTTGGATTTTCGGCCATGAACATGACTTTGGAATTTGGAACTGCTCATACTATCATTAAGAGTACATCTGGGGCTACATTTCGTGCAAGTTTCAGCTCGATTGCCTCTGTATTGAGGGAGAAATTTCAAACTCTAACAGAAAAAAGCGTCTCATAGTCTAAGTGCAGGGTTTTTTTTGCCGCGTGCTCTGCCGTTTTGTCGCATAGCGTGTGGTGCTATACTTGGATTTTCGGCCATGAACATGACTTTGGAATTTGGCACAGCTCATACTTTCCTGTAGAGAACATCTGGGGCTACATTTCGTAGAAGTTTCAGCTCGATTGCCTAAGTATTGAGGGAGAAATTTCAAACTCTAACAGAAAAAAGTGTCTCATAGTCTAAGTGCAGGGTTTTTTTTGCCGCGTGCTCTGCCGTTTTGTCGCATAGCGTGTGGTGCTATACTTGGATTTTCGGCCATGAACATGACTTTGGAATTTGGCACAGCTCATACTTTCCTGTAGAGAACATCTGGGGCTACATTTCGTAGAAGTTTCAGCTCGATTGCCTAAGTATTGAGGGAGAAATTTCAAACTCTAACAGAAAAAAGTGTCTCATAGTCTAAGTGCAGGGTTTTTTTTGACGCGTGCTCTGCCGTTTTGTCGCATAGCGTGTGGTGCTATACTTGGATTTCCGGCCATGAACATGACTTTGGAATTTGGCACTGCTCATATTTTCCTGTAGAGTACATCTGGGGCTACATTTCGTGCAAGTTTCAGCTCGATTGCCTAAGTATTGAGGGAGAAATTTCAAACTCTAACAGAAAAAAAGTGTCTCATAGTCTAAGTGCAGGGTTTTTTTTGCCGCGTGCTCTGCCGTTTTGTCGCATAGCGTGTGGTGCAATACTTGGATTTTCGGCCATGAACATGACTTTGGAATTTGGAACTGCTCATACTTTCCTGTAGAATACATCTGGGGCTACATTTCGTGCAAGTTTCAGCTCGATTGCCTAAGTATTGAGGGAGAAATTTCAAACTCTAACAGAAAAAAGTGTCTCATAGTCTAAGTGCAGGGTTTTTTTTGCCGCGTGCTCTGCCGTTTTGTCGCATAGCGTGTGGTGCTATACTTGGATTTTCGGCCATGAACATGACTTTGGAATTTGGCACTGCTCATATTTTCCTGTAGAGTACATCTTGGGCTACATTTCGTGCAAGTTTCAGCTCGATTGCCTAAGTATTGAGGGAGAAATTTCAAACTCTAACAGAAAAAAGTGTCTCATAGTCTAAGTGCAGGGTTTTTTTTGACGCGTGCTCTGCCGTTTTGTCGCATAGCGTGTGGTGCTATACTTGGATTTTCGGCCATGAACATGACTTTGGAATTTGGAACTGCTCATACTATCATTAAGAGTACATCTGGGGCTACATTTCGTGCAAGTTTCAGCTCGATTGCCTCTGTATTGAGGGAGAAATTTCAAACTCTAACAGAAAAAAGCGTCTCATAGTCTAAGTGCAGGGTTTTTTTTGCCGCGTGCTCTGCCGTTTTGTCGCATAGCGTGTGGTGCTATACTTGGATTTTCGGCCATGAACATGACTTTGGAATTTGGCACAGCTCATACTTTCCTGTAGAAAACATCTGGGGCTACATTTCGTAGAAGTTTCAGCTCGATTAAGTATTGAGGGAGAAATTTCAAACTCTAACAGAAAAAAGTGTCTCATAGTCTAAGTGCAGGGTTTTTTTTGCCGCGTGCTCTGCCGTTTTGTCGCATAGCGTGTGGTGCTATACTTGGATTTTCGGCCATGAACATGACTTTGGAATTTGGCACTGCTCATACTTTCATTTAGAGTACATCTGGGGCTACATTTCGTGCAAGTTTCAGCTCGATTGCCTCTGTATTGAGGGAGAAATTTCAAACTCTAACAGAAAAAAGTGTCTCATAGTCTAAGTGCAGGGTTTTTTTTGCCGCGTGCTCTGCCGTTTTGTCGCATAGCGTGTGGTGCTATACTTGGATTTTCGGCCATGAACATGACTTTGGAATTTGGCACTGCTCATATTTTCCTGTAGAGTACATCTTGGGCTACATTTCGTGCAAGTTTCAGCTCGATTGCCTAAGTATTGAGGGAGAAATTTCAAACTCTAACAGAAAAAAGTGTCTCATAGTCTAAGTGCAGGGTTTTTTTTGACGCGTGCTCTGCCGTTTTGTCGCATAGCGTGTGGTGCTATACTTGGATTTTCGGCCATGAACATGACTTTGGAATTTGGAACTGCTCATACTATCATTAAGAGTACATCTGGGGCTACATTTCGTGCAAGTTTCAGCTCGATTGCCTCTGTATTGAGGGAGAAATTTCAAACTCTAACAGAAAAAAGCGTCTCATAGTCTAAGTGCAGGGTTTTTTTTGCCGCGTGCTCTGCCGTTTTGTCGCATAGCGTGTGGTGCTATACTTGGATTTTCGGCCATGAACATGACTTTGGAATTTGGCACAGCTCATACTTTCCTGTAGAGAACATCTGGGGCTACATTTCGTAGAAGTTTCAGCTCGATTGCCTAAGTATTGAGGGAGAAATTTCAAACTCTAACAGAAAAAAGTGTCTCATAGTCTAAGTGCAGGGTTTTTTTTGACGCGTGCTCTGCCGTTTTGTCGCATAGCGTGTGGTGCTATACTTGGATTTCCGGCCATGAACATGACTTTGGAATTTGGCACTGCTCATATTTTCCTGTAGAGTACATCTGGGGCTACATTTCGTGCAAGTTTCAGCTCGATTGCCTAAGTATTGAGGGAGAAATTTCAAACTCTAACAGAAAAAAAGTGTCTCATAGTCTAAGTGCAGGGTTTTTTTTGCCGCGTGCTCTGCCGTTTTGTCGCATAGCGTGTGGTGCTATACTTGGATTTTCGGCCATGAACATGACTTTGGAATTTGGCACAGCTCATACTTTCATTTAGAGTACATCTGGGGCTACATTTCGTGCAAGTTTCAGCTCGATTGCCTCAGTATTGAGGGAGAAATTTCAAACTCTAACAGAAAAAAGCGTCTCATAGTCTAAGTGCAGGGTTTTTTTGCCGCGTGCTCTGCCGTTTTGTCGCATAGCGTGTGGTGCTATACTTTGATTTTCGGCCATGAACGTGACTTTGGAATTTGGCACTGCTCATACTTTCATTTAGAGTACATCTGGGGCTACATTTCGTGCAAGTTTCAGCTCGATTGCCTCTGTATTGAGGGAGAAATTTCAAACTCTAACAGAAAAAAGTGTCTCATAGTCTAAGTGCAGGGTTTTTTTTGCCGCGTGCTCTGCCGTTTTGTCGCATAGCGTGTGGTGCTATACTTGGATTTTCGGCCATGAACATGACTTTGGAATTTGGCACTGCCCATACTTTCCTGTAGAGTACATCTGGGGCTACATTTCGTGCAAGTTTCAGCTCGATTGCCTCAGTATTGAGGGAGAAATTTCAAACTGTAACAGAAAAAAGTGTCTCATAGTCTAAGTGCAGGGTTTTTTTTGCCGCGTGCTCTGCCGTTTTGTCGCATAGAGTGTGGTGCAATACTTGGATTTTCGGCCATGAACATGACTTTGGAATTTGGAACTGCTCATACTTTCCTGTAGAGTACATCTGGGGCTACATTTCGTGCAAGTTTCAGCTCGATTGCCTAAGTATTGAGGGAGAAATTTCAAACTCTAACAGAAAAAAGTGTCTCATAGTCTAAGTGCAGGGTTTTTTTTGCCGCGTGCTCTGCCGTTTTGTCGCATAGCGTGTGGTGCAATACTTGTATTTTGGCCATGAACATGACTTTGGAATTTGGAACTGCTCATACTTTCCTGTAGAGTACATCTGGGGCTACATTTCGTGCAAGTTTCAGCTCGATTGCCTAAGTATTGAGGGAGAAATTTCAAACTCTAACAGAAAAAAGTGTCTCATAGTCTAAGTGCAGGGTTTTTTTTGACGCGTGCTCTGCCGTTTTGTCGCATAGCGTGTGGTGCTATACTTGGATTTTCGGCCATGAACATGACTTTGGAATTTGGCACAGCTCATACTTTCATTTAGAGTACATCTGGGGCTACATTTCGTGCAAGTTTCAGCTCGATTGCCTCAGTATTGAGGGAGAAATTTCAAACTCTAACAGAAAAAAGTGTCTCATAGTCTAATTGCAGGGTTTTTTTTGCCGCGTGCTCTGCCGTTTTGTCGCATAGCGTGTGGTGCTATACTTGGATTTTCGGCCATGAACATGACTTTGGAATTTGGCACTGCTCATACTTTCATTTAGAGTACATCTGGGGCTACATTTCGTGCAAGTTTCAGCTCGATTGCCTCTGTATTGAGGGAGAAATTTCAAACTCTAACAGAAAAAAGCGTCTCATAGTCTAAGTGCAGGGTTTTTTTTGCCGCGTGCTCTGCCGTTTTGTCGCATAGCGTGTGGTGCTATACTTGGATTTTCGGCCATGAACATGACTTTGGAATTTGGCACAGCTCATACTTTCCTGTAGAGAACATCTGGGGCTACATTTCGTGCAAGTTTCAGCTCGATTGCCTCTGTATTGAGGGAGAAATTTCAAACTCTAACAGAAAAAAGTGTCTCATAGTCTAAGTGCAGGGTTTTTTTTTGCCGCGTGCTCTGCCGTTTTGTCGCATAGCGTGTGGTGCTATACTTGGATTTTCGGCCATGAACATGACTTTGGAATTTGGCACAGCTCATACTTTCATTTAGAGTACATCTGGGGCTACATTTCGTGCAAGTTTCAGCTCGATTGCCTCAGTATTGAGGGAGAAATTTCAAACTCTAACAGAAAAAAGTGTCTCATAGTCTAATTGCAGGGTTTTTTTTTGCCGCGTGCTCTGCCGTTTTGTCGCATAGCGTGTGGTGCTATACTTGGATTTTCGGCCATGAACATGACTTTGGAATTTGGCACAGCTCATACTTTCATTTAGAGTACATCTGGGGCTACATTTCGTGCAAGTTTCAGCTCGATTGCCTCAGTATTGAGGGAGAAATTTCAAACTCTAACAGAAAAAAGTGTCTCATAGTCTAATTGCAGGGTTTTTTTTGCCGCGTGCTCTGCCGTTTTGTCGCATAGCGTGTGGTGCTATACTTGGATTTTCGGCCATGAACATGACTTTGGAATTTGGCACAGCTCATACTTTCATTTAGAGTACATCTGGGGCTACATTTCGTGCAAGTTTCAGCTCAAGTTTCAGCTCTGTATTGAGGGAGAAATTTCAAACTCTAACAGAAAAAAGTGTCTCATAGTCTAAGTGCAGGGTTTTTTTTGCCGCGTGCTCTGCCGTTTTGTCGCATAGCGTGTGGTGCTATACTTGGATTTTCGGCCATGAACATGACTTTGGAATTTGGCACTGCTCATACTTTCCTGTAGGGTACATCTGGGGCTACATTTCGTGCAAGTTTCAGCTCGATTGCCTCAGTATTGAGGGAGAAATTTCAAACTCTAACAGAAAAAAGTGTCTCATAGTCTAAGTGCAGGGTTTTTTTTGCCGCGTGCTCTGCCGTTTTGTCGCATAGCGTGTGGTGCAATACTTGGATTTTCGGCCATGAACATGACTTTGGAATTTGGAACTGCTCATACTTTCCTGTAGAGTACATCTGGGGCTACATTTCGTGCAAGTTTCAGCTCGATTGCCTCAGTATTGAGGGAGAAATTTCAAACTCTAACAGAAAAAAGTGTCTCATAGTCTAAGTGCAGGGTTTTTTTTGCCGCTTGCTCTGCCGTTTTGTCGCATAGCGTGTGGTGCAATACTTGGATTTTCGGCCATGAACATGACTTTGGAATTTGGAACTGCTCATATTTTCCTGTAGAGTACATCTGGGGCTACATTTCGTGCAAGTTTCAGCTCGATTGCCTAAGTATTGAGGGAGAAATTTCAAACTCTAACAGAAAAAAGTGTCTCAAAGTCTAAGTGCAGGGTTTTTTTTGACGCGTGCTCTGCCGTTTTGTCGCATAGCGTGTGGTGCTATACTTGGATTTTCGGCCATGAACATGACTTTCGAATTTGGCACTGCTCATACTATCATAAAGAGTACATCTGGGGCTACATTTCGTGCAAGTTTCAGCTCGATTGCCTCTGTATTGAGGGAGAAATTTCAAACTCTAACAGAAAAAAGCGTCTCATAGTCTAAGTGCAGGGTTTTTTTTGCCGCGTGCTCTGCCGTTTTGTCGCATAGCGTGTGGTGCTATACTTGGATTTTCGGCCATGAACATGACTTTGGAATTTGGCACTGCTCATACTTTCCTGTAGAGTACATCTGGGGCTACATTTCGTGCAAGTTTCAGCTCGATTGCCTCAGTATTGAGGGAGAAATTTCAAACTCTAACAGAAAAAAGTGTCTCATAGTCTAAGTGCAGGGTTTTTTTTGCCGCGTGCTCTGCCGTTTTGTCGCATAGCGTGTGGTGCAATACTTGGATTTTCGGCCATGAACATGACTTTGGAATTTGGAACTGCTCATACTTTCCTGTAGAGTACATCTGGGGCTACATTTCGTGCAAGTTTCAGCTCGATTGTCTAAGTATTGAGGGAGAAATTTCAAACTCTAACAGAAAAAAGTGTCTCATAGTCTAAGTGCAGGTTTTTTTTTGACGCGTGCTCTGCCGTTTTGTCGCATAGCGTGTGGTGCTATACTTGGATTTTCGGCCATGAACATGACTTTGGAATTTGGCACTGCTCATACTATCATTAAGAGTAAATCTGGGGCTACATTTCGTGCAAGTTTCAGCTCGATTGCCTCTGTATTGAGGGAGAAATTTCAAACTCTAACAGAAAAAAGCGTCTCATAGTCTAAGTGCAGGGTTTTTTTTGCCGCGTGCTCTGCCGTTTTGTCGCATAGCGTTTGGTGCTATACTTGGATCTTCGGCCATGAACATGACTTTGGAATTTGGCACAGCTCATACTTTCCTGTAGAGAACATCTGGGGCTACATTTCGTGGAAGTTTCAGCTCGATTGCCAAAGTATTGAGGGAGAAATTTCAAACTCTAACAGAAAAAAGTGTCTCATAGTCTAAGTGCAGGGTTTTTTTTGCCGCGTGCTCTGCCGTTTTGTCGCATAGCGTGTGGTGCTATACTTGGATTTTCGGCCATGAACATGACTTTGGAATTTGGCACTGCTCATACTTTCCTGTAGAGTACATCTGGGGCTACATTTCGTGCAAGTTTCAGCTCGATTGCCTAAGTATTGAGGGAGAAATTTCAAACTCTAACAGAAAAAAAGTGTCTCATAGTCTAAGTGCAGGGTTTTTTTTGCCGCGTGCTCTGCCGTTTTGTCGCATAGCGTGTGGTGCAATACTTGGATTTTCGGCCATAAACATGACTTTGGAATTTGGCACAGCTCATACTTTCCTGTAGAGAACATCTGGGGCTACATTTCGTGCAAGTTTCAGCTCGATTGCCTCTGTATTGAGGGAGAAATTTCAAACTCTAACAGAAAAAAGTGTCTCATAGTCTAAGTGCAGGGTTTTTTTTGCCGCGTGCTCTGCCGTTTTGTCGCATAGCGTGTGGTGCAATACTTGGATTTTCGGCCATGAACATGACTTTGGAATTTGGAACTGCTCATACTTTCCTGTAGAGTACATCTGGGGCTACATTTCGTGCAAGTTTCAGCTCGATTGCCTAAGTATTGAGGGAGAAATTTCAAACTCTAACAGAAAAAAGTGTCTCATAGTCTAAGTGCAGGTTTTTTTTTGACGCGTGCTCTGCCGTTTTGTCGCATAGCGTGTAGTGCTATACTTGGATTTTCGGCCATGAACATGACTTTGGAATTTGGCACTGCTCATACTATCATTAAGAGTACATCTGGGGCTACATTTCGTGCAAGTTTCAGCTCGATTGCTTCTGTATTGAGGGAGAAATTTCAAACTCTAACAGAAAAAAGCGTCTCATAGTGTAAGTGCAGGGTTTTTTTTGCCGCGTGCTCTGCCGTTTTGTCGCATAGCGTGTGGTGCTATACTTGGATTTTCGGCCATGAACATGACTTTGGAATTTGGCACAGCTCATACTTTCCTGTAGAGAACATCTGGGGCTACATTTCGTGGAAGTTTCAGCTCGATTGCCTAAGTATTGAGGGAGAAATTTCAAACTCTAACAGAAAAAAGTGTCTCATAGTCTAAGTGCAGGGTTTTTTTTGCCGCGTGCTCTGCCGTTTTGTCGCATAGCGTGTGGTGCTGTACTTGGATTTTCGGCCATGAACATGACTTTGGAATTTGGCACTGCTCATACTTTCCTGTAGAGTACATCTGGGGCTACATTTCGTGCAAGTTTCAGCTCGATTGCCTAAGTATTGAGGGAGATATTTCAAACTCTAACAGAAAAAAAGTGTCTCATAGTCTAAGTGCAGGGTTTTTTTTGCCGCGTGCTCTGCCGTTTTGTCGCATAGCGTGTGGTGCAATACTTGGATTTTCGGCCATGAACATGACTTTGGAATTTGGAACTGCTCATATTTTCCTGTAGAGTACATCTGGGGCTACATTTCGTGCAAGTTTCAGCTCGATTGCCTAAGTATTGAGGGAGAAATTTCAAACTCTAACAGAAAAAAGTGTCTCAAAGTCTAAGTGCAGGGTTTTTTTTGACGCGTGCTCTGCCGTTTTGTCGCATAGCGTGTGGTGCTATACTTGGATTTTCGGCCATGAACATGACTTTCGAATTTGGCACTGCTCATACTATCATAAAGAGTACATCTGGGGCTACATTTCGTGCAAGTTTCAGCTCGATTGCCTCTGTATTGAGGGAGAAATTTCAAACTCTAACAGAAAAAAGCGTCTCATAGTCTAAGTGCAGGGTTTTTTTTGCCGCGTGCTCTGCCGTTTTGTCGCATAGCGTGTGGTGCTATACTTGGATTTTCGGCCATGAACATGACTTTGGAATTTGGCACTGCTCATACTTTCCTGTAGAGTACATCTGGGGCTACATTTCGTGCAAGTTTCAGCTCGATTGCCTCAGTATTGAGGGAGAAATTTCAAACTCTAACAGAAAAAAGTGTCTCATAGTCTAAGTGCAGGGTTTTTTTTGCCGCGTGCTCTGCCGTTTTGTCGCATAGCGTGTGGTGCAATACTTGGATTTTCGGCCATGAACATGACTTTGGAATTTGGAACTGCTCATACTTTCCTGTAGAGTACATCTGGGGCTACATTTCGTGCAAGTTTCAGCTCGATTGTCTAAGTATTGAGGGAGAAATTTCAAACTCTAACAGAAAAAAGTGTCTCATAGTCTAAGTGCAGGTTTTTTTTTGACGCGTGCTCTGCCGTTTTGTCGCATAGCGTGTGGTGCTATACCTTGGATTTTCGGCCATGAACATGACTTTGGAATTTGGCACTGCTCATACTATCATTAAGAGTAAATCTGGGGCTACATTTCGTGCAAGTTTCAGCTCGATTGCCTCTGTATTGAGGGAGAAATTTCAAACTCTAACAGAAAAAAGCGTCTCATAGTCTAAGTGCAGGGTTTTTTTTGCCGCGTGCTCTGCCGTTTTGTCGCATAGCGTTTGGTGCTATACTTGGATCTTCGGCCATGAACATGACTTTGGAATTTGGCACAGCTCATACTTTCCTGTAGAGAACATCTGGGGCTACATTTCGTGGAAGTTTCAGCTCGATTGCCAAAGTATTGAGGGAGAAATTTCAAACTCTAACAGAAAAAAGTGTCTCATAGTCTAAGTGCAGGGTTTTTTTTGCCGCGTGCTCTGCCGTTTTGTCGCATAGCGTGTGGTGCTATACTTGGATTTTCGGCCATGAACATGACTTTGGAATTTGGCACTGCTCATACTTTCCTGTAGAGTACATCTGGGGCTACATTTCGTGCAAGTTTCAGCTCGATTGCCTAAGTATTGAGGGAGAAATTTCAAACTCTAACAGAAAAAAAGTGTCTCATAGTCTAAGTGCAGGGTTTTTTTTGCCGCGTGCTCTGCCGTTTTGTCGCATAGCGTGTGGTGCAATACTTGGATTTTCGGCCATAAACATGACTTTGGAATTTGGCACAGCTCATACTTTCCTGTAGAGAACATCTGGGGCTACATTTCGTGCAAGTTTCAGCTCGATTGCCTCTGTATTGAGGGAGAAATTTCAAACTCTAACAGAAAAAAGTGTCTCATAGTCTAAGTGCAGGGTTTTTTTTGCCGCGTGCTCTGCCGTTTTGTCGCATAGCGTGTGGTGCAATACTTGGATTTTCGGCCATGAACATGACTTTGGAATTTGGAACTGCTCATACTTTCCTGTAGAGTACATCTGGGGCTACATTTCGTGCAAGTTTCAGCTCGATTGCCTAAGTATTGAGGGAGAAATTTCAAACTCTAACAGAAAAAAGTGTCTCATAGTCTAAGTGCAGGTTTTTTTTTGACGCGTGCTCTGCCGTTTTGTCGCATAGCGTGTAGTGCTATACTTGGATTTTCGGCCATGAACATGACTTTGGAATTTGGCACTGCTCATACTATCATTAAGAGTACATCTGGGGCTACATTTCGTGCAAGTTTCAGCTCGATTGCTTCTGTATTGAGGGAGAAATTTCAAACTCTAACAGAAAAAAGCGTCTCATAGTGTAAGTGCAGGGTTTTTTTTGCCGCGTGCTCTGCCGTTTTGTCGCATAGCGTGTGGTGCTATACTTGGATTTTCGGCCATGAACATGACTTTGGAATTTGGCACAGCTCATACTTTCCTGTAGAGAACATCTGGGGCTACATTTCGTGGAAGTTTCAGCTCGATTGCCTAAGTATTGAGGGAGAAATTTCAAACTCTAACAGAAAAAAGTGTCTCATAGTCTAAGTGCAGGGTTTTTTTTGCCGCGTGCTCTGCCGTTTTGTCGCATAGCGTGTGGTGCTGTACTTGGATTTTCGGCCATGAACATGACTTTGGAATTTGGCACTGCTCATACTTTCCTGTAGAGTACATCTGGGGCTACATTTCGTGCAAGTTTCAGCTCGATTGCCTAAGTATTGAGGGAGATATTTCAAACTCTAACAGAAAAAAAGTGTCTCATAGTCTAAGTGCAGGGTTTTTTTTGCCGCGTGCTCTGCCGTTTTGTCGCATAGCGTGTGGTGCAATACTTGGATTTTCGGCCATAAACATGACTTTGGAATTTGGCACAGCTCATACTTTCCTGTAGAGAACATCTGGGGCTACATTTCGTGCAAGTTTCAGCTCGATTGCCTCTGTATTGAGGGAGAAATTTCAAACTCTAACAGAAAAAAGTGTCTCATAGTCTAAGTGCAGGGTTTTTTTTGCCGCGTGCTCTGCCGTTTTGTCGCAAAGCGTGTGGTGCAATACTTGGATTTTCGGCCATGAACATGACTTTGGAATTTGGAACTGCTCATACTTTCCTGTAGAGTACATCTGGGGCTACATTTCGTGCAAGTTTCAGCTCGATTGCCTAAGTATTGAGGGAGAAATTTCAAACTCTAACAGAAAAAAGTGTCTCATAGTCTAAGTGCAGGGTTTTTTTTGCCGCGTGCTCTGCCGTTTTGTCGCATAGCGTGTGGTGCTATACTTGGATTTTCGGCCATGAACATGACTTTGGAATTTGGAACTGCTCATACTTTCCTGTAGAGTACATCTGGGGCTACATTTCGTGCAAGTTTCAGCTCGATTGCCTAAGTATTGAGGGAGAAATTTCAAACTCTAACAGAAAAAAGTGTCTCATAGTCTAAGTGCAGGGTTTTTTTTGACGCGTGCTCTGCCGTTTTGTCGCATAGCGTGTGGTGCTATACTTGGATTTTCGGCCATGAACATGACTTTCGAATTTGGCACTGCTCATACTATCATTAAGAGTACATCTGGGGCTACATTTCGTGCAAGTTTCAGCTCGATTGCCTCTGTATTGAGGGAGAAATTTCAAACTCTAACAGAAAAAAGCGTCTCATAGTCTAAGTGCAGGGTTTTTTTTGCCGCGTGCTCTGCCGTTTTGTCGCATAGCGTGTGGTGCAATACTTGGATTTTCGGCCATGAACATGACTTTGGAATTTGGAACTGCTCATACTTTCCTGTAGAGTACATCTGGGGCTACATTTCGTGCAAGTTTCAGCTCGATTGTCTAAGTATTGAGGGAGAAATTTCAAACTCTAACAGAAAAAAGTGTCTCATAGTCTAAGTGCAGGTTTTTTTTTGACGCGTGCTCTGCCGTTTTGTCGCATAGCGTGTGGTGCTATACTTGGATTTTCGGCCATGAACATGACTTTGGAATTTGGCACTGCTCATACTTTCCTGTAGAGTACATCTGGGGCTACATTTCGTGCAAGTTTCAGCTCGATTGCCTCAGTATTGAGGGAGAAATTTCAAACTCTAACAGAAAAAAGTGTCTCATAGTCTAAGTGCAGGGTTTTTTTGCCGCGTGCTCTGCCGTTTTGTCGCATAGCGTGTGGTGCAATACTTGGATTTTCGGCCATGAACATGACTTTGGAATTTGGAACTGCTCATACTTTCCTGTAGAGTACATCTGGGGCTACATTTCGTGCAAGTTTCAGCTCGATTGTCTAAGTATTGAGGGAGAAATTTCAAACTCTAACAGAAAAAAGTGTCTCATAGTCTAAGTGCAGGTTTTTTTTTGACGCGTGCTCTGCCGTTTTGTCGCATAGCGTGTGGTGCTATACTTGGATTTTCGGCCATGAACATGACTTTGGAATTTGGCACTGCTCATACTATCATTAAGAGTAAATCTGGGGCTACATTTCGTGCAAGTTTCAGCTCGATTGCCTCTGTATTGAGGGAGATATTTCAAACTCTAACAGAAAAAAGCGTCTCATAGTCTAAGTGCAGGGTTTTTTTTGCCGCGTGCTCTGCCGTTTTGTCGCATAGCGTTTGGTGCTATACTTGGATTTTCGGCCATGAACATGACTTTGGAATTTGGCACAGCTCATACTTTCCTGTAGAGAACATCTGGGGCTACATTTCGTGGAAGTTTCAGCTCGATTGCCTCAGTATTGAGGGAGAAATTTCAAACTCTAACAGAAAAAAGTGTCTCATAGTCTAAGTGCAGGGTTTTTTTTGCCGCGTGCTCTGCCGTTTTGTCGCATAGCGTGTGGTGCTATACTTGGATTTTCGGCCATGAACATGACTTTGGAATTTGGCACTGCTCATACTTTCCTGTAGAGTACATCTGGGGCTACATTTCGTGCAAGTTTCAGCTCGATTGCCTAAGTATTGAGGGAGAAATTTCAAACTCTAACAGAAAAAAAGTGTCTCATAGTCTAAGTGCAGGGTTTTTTTTTGCCGCGTGCTCTGCCGTTTTGTCGCATAGCGTGTGGTGCAATACTTGGATTTTCGGCCATAAACATGACTTTGGAATTTGGCACAGCTCATACTTTCCTGTAGAGAACATCTGGGGCTACATTTCGTGCAAGTTTCAGCTCGATTGCCTCTGTATTGAGGGAGAAATTTCAAACTCTAACAGAAAAAAGTGTCTCATAGTCTAAGTGCAGGGTTTTTTTTGCCGCGTGCTCTGCCGTTTTGTCGCATAGCGTGTGGTGCAATACTTGGATTTTCGGCCATGAACATGACTTTGGAATTTGGAACTGCTCATACTTTCCTGTAGAGTACATCTGGGGCTACATTTCGTGCAAGTTTCAGCTCGATTGCCTAAGTATTGAGGGAAAAATTTCAAACTCTAACAGAAAAAAGTGTCTCATAGTCTAAGTGCAGGTTTTTTTTTGACGCGTGCTCTGCCGTTTTGTCGCATAGCGTGTGGTGCTATACTTGGATTTTCGGCCATGAACATGACTTTGGAATTTGGCACTGCTCATACTATCATTAAGAGTACATCTGGGGCTACATTTCGTGCAAGTTTCAGCTCGATTGCTTCTGTATTGAGGGAGAAATTTCAAACTCTAACAGAAAAAAGCGTCTCATAGTGTAAGTGCAGGGTTTTTTTTGCCGCGTGCTCTGCCGTTTTGTCGCATAGCGTGTGGTGCTATACTTGGATTTTCGGCCATGAACATGACTTTGGAATTTGGCACAGCTCATACTTTCCTGTAGAGAACATCTGGGGCTACATTTCGTGGAAGTTTCAGCTCGATTGCCTAAGTATTGAGGGAGAAATTTCAAACTCTAACAGAAAAAAGTGTCTCATAGTCTAATTGCAGGGTTTTTTTTGCCGCGTGCTCTGCCGTTTTGTCGCATAGCGTGTGGTGCTGTACTTGGATTTTCGGCCATGAACATGACTTTGGAATTTGGCACTGCTCATACTTTCCTGTAGAGTACATCTGGGGCTACATTTCGTGCAAGTTTCAGCTCGATTGCCTAAGTATTGAGGGAGATATTTCAAACTCTAACAGAAAAAAGTGTCTCATAGTCTAAGTGCAGGGTTTTTTTTGCCGCGTGCTCTGCCGTTTTGTCGCATAGCGTGTGGTGCTATACTTGGATTTTCGGCCATGAACATGACTTTGGAATTTGGAACTGCTCATACTTTCCTGTAGAGTACATCTGGGGCTACATTTCGTGCAAGTTTCAGCTCGATTGCCTAAGTATTGAGGGAGAAATGTGAAACTCTAACAGAAAAAAGTGTCTCATAGTCTAAGTGCAGGGTTTTTTTTGACGCGTGCTCTGCCGTTTTGTCGCATAGCGTGTGGTGCTATACTTGGATTTTCGGCCATGAACATGACTTTCGAATTTGGCACTGCTCATACTATCATTAAGAGTACATCTGGGGCTACATTTCGTGCAAGTTTCAGCTCGATTGCCTCTGTATTGAGGGAGAAATTTCAAACTCTAACAGAAAAAAGCGTCTCATAGTCTAAGTGCAGGGTTTTTTTTGCCGCGTGCTCTGCCGTTTTGTCGCATAGCGTGTGGTGCTATACTTGGATTTTCGGCCATGAACATGACTTTGGAATTTGGCACTGCTCATACTTTCCTGTAGAGTACATCTGGGGCTACATTTCGTGCAAGTTTCAGCTCGATTGCCTCAGTATTGAGGGAGAAATTTCAAACTCTAACAGAAAAAAGTGTCTCATAGTCTAAGTGCAGGGTTTTTTTTGCCGCGTGCTCTGCCGTTTTGTCGCATAGCGTGTGGTGCAATACTTGGATTTTCGGCCATGAACATGACTTTGGAATTTGGAACTGCTCATACTTTCCTGTAGAGTACATCTGGGGCTACATTTCGTGCAAGTTTCAGCTCGATTGTCTAAGTATTGAGGGAGAAATTTCAAACTCTAACAGAAAAAAGTGTCTCATAGTCTAAGTGCAGGTTTTTTTTTGACGCGTGCTCTGCCGTTTTGTCGCATAGCGTGTGGTGCTATACTTGGATTTTCGGCCATGAACATGACTTTGGAATTTGGCACTGCTCATACTATCATTAAGAGTAAATCTGGGGCTACATTTCGTGCAAGTTTCAGCTCGATTGCCTCTGTATTGAGGGAGAAATTTCAAACTCTAACAGAAAAAAGCGTCTCATAGTCTAAGTGCAGGGTTTTTTTTGCCGCGTGCTCTGCCGTTTTGTCGCATAGCGTTTGGTGCTATACTTGGATTTTCGGCCATGAACATGACTTTGGAATTTGGCACAGCTCATACTTTCCTGTAGAGAACATCTGGGGCTACATTTCGTGGAAGTTTCAGCTCGATTGCCTAAGTATTGAGGGAGAAATTTCAAACTCTAACAGAAAAAAGTGTCTCATAGTCTAAGTGCAGGGTTTTTTTTGCCGCGTGCTCTGCCGTTTTGTCGCATAGCGTGTGGTGCTATACTTGGATTTTCGGCCATGAACATGACTTTGGAATTTGGCACTGCTCATACTTTCCTGTAGAGTACATCTGGGGCTACATTTCGTGCAAGTTTCAGCTCGATTGCCTAAGTATTGAGGGAGAAATTTCAAACTCTAACAGAAAAAAAGTGTCTCATAGTCTAAGTGCAGGGTTTTTTTTGCCGCGTGCTCTGCCGTTTTGTCGCATAGCGTGTGGTGCAATACTTGGATTTTCGGCCATAAACATGACTTTGGAATTTGGCACAGCTCATACTTTCCTGTAGAGAACATCTGGGGCTACATTTCGTGCAAGTTTCAGCTCGATTGCCTCTGTATTGAGGGAGAAATTTCAAACTCTAACAGAAAAAAGTGTCTCATAGTCTAAGTGCAGGGTTTTTTTTGCCGCGTGCTCTGCCGTTTTGTCGCATAGCGTGTGGTGCAATACTTGGATTTTCGGCCATGAACATGACTTTGGAATTTGGAACTGCTCATACTTTCCTGTAGAGTACATCTGGGGCTACATTTCGTGCAAGTTTCAGCTCGATTGCCTAAGTATTGAGGGAGAAATTTCAAACTCTAACAGAAAAAAGTGTCTCATAGTCTAAGTGCAGGTTTTTTTTTGACGCGTGCTCTGCCGTTTTGTCGCATAGCGTGTGGTGCTATACTTGGATTTTCGGCCATGAACATGACTTTGGAATTTGGCACTGCTCATACTATCATTAAGAGTACATCTGGGGCTACATTTCGTGCAAGTTTCAGCTCGATTGCTTCTGTATTGAGGGAGAAATTTCAAACTCTAACAGAAAAAAGCGTCTCATAGTGTAAGTGCAGGGTTTTTTTTGCCGCGTGCTCTGCCGTTTTGTCGCATAGCGTGTGGTGCTATACTTGGATTTTCGGCCATGAACATGACTTTGGAATTTGGCACAGCTCATACTTTCCTGTAGAGAACACCTGGGGCTACATTTCGTGGAAGTTTCAGCTCGATTGCCTAAGTATTGAGGGAGAAATTTCAAACTCTAACAGAAAAAAGTGTCTCATAGTCTAAGTGCAGGGTTTTTTTTGCCGCGTGCTCTGCCGTTTTGTCGCATAGCGTGTGGTGCTGTACTTGGATTTTCGGCCATGAACATGACTTTGGAATTTGGCACTGCTCATACTTTCCTGTAGAGTACATCTGGGGCTACATTTCGTGCAAGTTTCAGCTCGATTGCCTAAGTATTGAGGGAGATATTTCAAACTCTAACAGAAAAAAAGTGTCTCATAGTCTAAGTGCAGGGTTTTTTTTGCCGCGTGCTCTGCCGTTTTGTCGCATAGCGTGTGGTGCAATACTTGGATTTTCGGCCATAAACATGACTTTGGAATTTGGCACAGCTCATACTTTCCTGTAGAGAACATCTGGGGCTACATTTCGTGCAAGTTTCAGCTCGATTGCCTCTGTATTGAGGGAGAAATTTCAAACTCTAACAGAAAAAAGTGTCTCATAGTCTAAGTGCAGGGTTTTTTTTGCCGCGTGCTCTGCCGTTTTGTCGCATAGCGTGTGGTGCAATACTTGGATTTTCGGCCATGAACATGACTTTGGAATTTGGAACTGCTCATACTTTCCTGTAGAGTACATCTGGGGCTACATTTCGTGCAAGTTTCAGCTCGATTGCCTAAGTATTGAGGGAGAAATTTCAAACTCTAACAGAAAAAAGTGTCTCATAGTCTAAGTGCAGGTTTTTTTTTGACGCGTGCTCTGCCGTTTTGTCGCATAGCGTGTGGTGCTATACTTGGATTTTCGGCCATGAACATGACTTTGGAATTTGGCACTGCTCATACTATCATGAAGAGTACATCTGGGGCTACATTTCGTGCAAGTTTCAGCTCGATTGCCTCTGTATTGAGGGAGAAATTTCAAACTCTAACAGAAAAAAGCGTCTCATAGTCTAAGTGCAGGGTTTTTTTTGCCGCGTGCTCTGCCGTTTTGTCGCATAGCGTTTGGTGCTATACTTGGATTTTCGGCCATGAACATGACTTTGGAATTTGGCACAGCTCATACTTTCCTGTAGAGAACATCTGGGGCTACATTTCGTGGAAGTTTCAGCTCGATTGCCTAAGTATTGAGGGAGAAATTTCAAACTCTAACAGAAAAAAGTGTCTCATAGTCTAAGTGCAGGGTTTTTTTTGCCGCGTGCTCTGCCGTTTTGTCGCATAGCGTGTGGTGCTATACTTGGATTTTCGGCCATGAACATGACTTTGGAATTTGGCACTGCTCATACTTTCCTGTAGAGTACATCTGGGGCTACATTTCGTGCAAGTTTCAGCTCGATTGCCTAAGTATTGAGGGAGAAATTTCAAACTCTAACAGAAAAAAAGTGTCTCATAGTCTAAGTGCAGGGTTTTTTTTGCCGCGTGCTCTGCCGTTTTGTCGCATAGCGTGTGGTGCAATACTTGGATTTTCGGCCATAAACATGACTTTGGAATTTGGCACAGCTCATACTTTCCTGTAGAGAACATCTGGGGCTACATTTCGTGCAAGTTTCAGCTCGATTGCCTCTGTATTGAGGGAGAAATTTCAAACTCTAACAGAAAAAAGTGTCTCATAGTCTAAGTGCAGGGTTTTTTTTGCCGCGTGCTCTGCCGTTTTGTCGCATAGCGTGTGGTGCAATACTTGGATTTTCGGCCATGAACATGACTTTGGAATTTGGAACTGCTCATACTTTCCTGTAGAGTACATCTGGGGCTACATTTCGTGCAAGTTTCAGCTCGATTGCCTAAGTATTGAGGGAGAAATTTCAAACTCTAACAGAAAAAAGTGTCTCATAGTCTAAGTGCAGGTTTTTTTTTGACGCGTGCTCTGCCGTTTTGTCGCATAGCGTGTGGTGCTATACTTGGATTTTCGGCCATGAACATGACTTTGGAATTTGGCACTGCTCATACTATCATTAAGAGTACATCTGGGGCTACATTTCGTGCAAGTTTCAGCTCGATTGCTTCTGTATTGAGGGAGAAATTTCAAACTCTAACAGAAAAAAGCGTCTCATAGTGTAAGTGCAGGGTTTTTTTTGCCGCGTGCTCTGCCGTTTTGTCGCATAGCGTGTGGTGCTATACTTGGATTTTCGGCCATGAACATGACTTTGGAATTTGGCACAGCTCATACTTTCCTGTAGAGAACACCTGGGGCTACATTTCGTGGAAGTTTCAGCTCGATTGCCTAAGTATTGAGGGAGAAATTTCAAACTCTAACAGAAAAAAGTGTCTCATAGTCTAAGTGCAGGGTTTTTTTTGCCGCGTGCTCTGCCGTTTTGTCGCATAGCGTGTGGTGCTGTACTTGGATTTTCGGCCATGAACATGACTTTGGAATTTGGCACTGCTCATACTTTCCTGTAGAGTACATCTGGGGCTACATTTCGTGCAAGTTTCAGCTCGATTGCCTAAGTATTGAGGGAGATATTTCAAACTCTAACAGAAAAAAAGTGTCTCATAGTCTAAGTGCAGGGTTTTTTTTGCCGCGTGCTCTGCCGTTTTGTCGCATAGCGTGTGGTGCAATACTTGGATTTTCGGCCATAAACATGACTTTGGAATTTGGCACAGCTCATACTTTCCTGTAGAGAACATCTGGGGCTACATTTCGTGCAAGTTTCAGCTCGATTGCCTCTGTATTGAGGGAGAAATTTCAAACTCTAACAGAAAAAAGTGTCTCATAGTCTAAGTGCAGGGTTTTTTTTGCCGCGTGCTCTGCCGTTTTGTCGCATAGCGTGTGGTGCAATACTTGGATTTTCGGCCATGAACATGACTTTGGAATTTGGAACTGCTCATACTTTCCTGTAGAGTACATCTGGGGCTACATTTCGTGCAAGTTTCAGCTCGATTGCCTAAGTATTGAGGGAGAAATTTCAAACTCTAACAGAAAAAAGTGTCTCATAGTCTAAGTGCAGGTTTTTTTTTGACGCGTGCTCTGCCGTTTTGTCGCATAGCGTGTGGTGCTATACTTGGATTTTCGGCCATGAACATGACTTTGGAATTTGGCACTGCTCATACTATCATGAAGAGTACATCTGGGGCTACATTTCGTGCAAGTTTCAGCTCGATTGCCTCTGTATTGAGGGAGAAATTTCAAACTCTAACAGAAAAAAGCGTCTCATAGTCTAAGTGCAGGGTTTTTTTTGCCGCGTGCTCTGCCGTTTTGTCGCATAGCGTGTGGTGCTATACTTGGATTTTCGGCCATGAACATGACTTTGGAATTTGGCACAGCTCATACTTTCCTGTAGAGAACATCTGGGGCTACATTTCGTGGAAGTTTCAGCTCGATTGCCTAAGTATTGAGGGAGAAATTTCAAACTCTAACAGAAAAAAGTGTCTCATAGTCTAAGTGCAGGGTTTTTTTTGCCGCGTGCTCTGCCGTTTTGTCGCATAGCGTGTGGTGCTATACTTGGATTTTCGGCCATGAACATGACTTTGGAATTTGGCACTGCTCATACTTTCCTGTAGAGTACATCTGGGGCTACATTTCGTGCAAGTTTCAGCTCGATTGCCTAAGTATTGAGGGAGAAATTTCAAACTCCAACAGAAAAAAGTGTCTCATAGTCTAAGTGCAGGGTTTTTTTTGACGCGTGCTCTGCCGTTTTGTCGCATAGCGTGTGGTGCTATACTTGGATTTTCGGCCATGAACATGACTTTGGAATTTGGCACTGCTCATACTATCATTAAGAGTACATCTGGGGCTACATTTCGTGCAAGTTTCAGCTCGATTGCCTCTGTATTGAGGGAGAAATTTCAAACTCTAACAGAAAAAAGCGTCTCATAGTCTAAGTGCAGGGTTTTTTTTGCCGCGTGCTCTGCCGTTTTTTCGCATAGCGTGTGGTGCTATACTTGGATTTTCGGCCATGAACATGACTTTGGAATTTGGCACAGCTCATACTTTCCTGTAGAGAACATCTGGGGCTACATTTCGTGGAAGTTTCAGCTCGATTGCCTAAGTATTGAGGGAGAAATTTCAAACTCTAACAGAAAAAAGTGTCTCATAGTCTAAGTGCAGGGTTTTTTTTGCCGCGTCCTCTGCCGTTTTGTCGCATAGCGTGTGGTGCTATACTTGGATTTTCGGCCATGAACATGACTTTGGAATTTGGCACAGCTCATACTTTCATTTAGAGTACATCTGGGGCTACATTTCGTGCAAGTTTCAGCTCGATTGCCTCAGTATTGAGGGAGAAATTTCAAACTCTAACAGAAAAAAAGTGTCTCATAGTCTAATTGCAGGGGTTTTTTTGCCGTGTGCTCTGCCGTTTTGTCGCATAGCGTGTGGTGCTATACTTGGATTTTCGGCCATGAACATGACTTTGGAATTTGGCACTGCTCATACTTTCATTTAGAGTACATCTGGGGCTACATTTCTTGCAAGTTTCAGCTCGATTGCCTCTGTATTGAGGGAGAAATTTCAAACTCTAACAGAAAAAAGCGTCTCATAGTCTAAGTGCAGGGTTTTTTTTGCCGCGTGCTCTGCCGTTTTGTCGCATAGCGTTTGGTGCTATAGTTGGATTTTCGGCCATGAACATGACTTTGGAATTTGGCACAGCTCATACTTTCCTGTAGAGAACATCTAGGGCTACATTTCGTGCAAGTTTCAGCTCGATTGCCTCTGTATTGAGGGAGAAATTTCAAACTCTAACAGAAAAAAGTGTCTCATAGTCTAAGTGCAGGGTTTTTTTTGCCGCGTGCTCTGCCGTTTTGTCGCATAGCGTGTGGTGCTATACTTGGATTTTCGGCCATGAACATGACTTTGGAATTTGGCACTGCTCATACTTTCATTTAGAGTACATCTGGGGCTACATTTCGTGCAAGTTTCAGCTCGATTGCCTCTGTATTGAGGGAGAAATTTCAAACTCTAACAGAAAAAGTGTCTCATAGTCTAAGTGCAGGGTTTTTTTTGCCGCGTGCTCTGCCGTTTTGTCGCATAGCGTGTGGTGCTATACTTTGATTTTCGGCCATGAACATGACTTTGGAATTTGGAACTGCTCATACTTTCCTGTAGAGTACATCTGGGGCTACATTTCGTGCAAGTTTCAGCTCGATTGCCTCTGTATTGAGGGAGAAATTTCAAACTCTAACAGAAAAAAGTGTCTCATAGTCTAATTGCAGGGTTTTTTTTGCCGCGTGCTCTGCCGTTTTGTCGCATAGCGTGTGGTGCTATACTTGGATTTTCGGCCATGAACATGACTTTGGAATTTGGCACAGCTCATACTTTCCTGTAGAGAACATCTGGGGCTACATTTCGTGCAAGTTTCAGCTCGATTGCCTCTGTATTGAGGGAGAAATTTCAAACTCTAACAGAAAAAAGTGTCTCATAGTCTAAGTGCAGGGTTTTTTTTGCCGCGTGCTCTGCCGTTTTGTCGCATAGCGTGTGGTGCAATACTTGGATTTTCGGCCATGAACATGACTTTGGAATTTGGAACTGCTCATACTTTCCTGTAGAGTACATCTGGGGCTACATTTCGTGCAAGTTTCAGCTCGATTGCCTAAGTATTGAGGGAGAAATTTCAAACTCTAACAGAAAAAAGTGTCTCATAGTCTAAGTGCAGGTTTTTTTTTGACGCTTGCTCTGCCGTTTTGTCGCATAGCGTGTGGTGCTATACTTGGATTTTCGGCCATGAACATGACTTTGGAATTTGGCACTGCTCATACTATCATTAAGAGTACATCTGGGGCTACATTTCGTGCAAGTTTCAGCTCGATTGCCTCTGTATTGAGGGAGAAATTTCAAACTCTAACAGAAAAAAGCGTCTCATAGTCTAAGTGCAGGGTTTTTTTTGCCGCGTGCTCTGCCGTTTTGTCGCATAGCGTGTGGTGCTATACTTGGATTTTCGGCCATGAACATGACTTTGGAATTTGGCACAGCTCATACTTTCCTGTAGAGAACATCTGGGGCTACATTTCGTGGAAGTTTCAGCTCGATTGCCTAAGTATTGAGGGAGAAATTTCAAACTCTAACAGAAAAAGGTGTCTCATAGTCTAAGTGCAGGGTTTTTTTTGCCGCGTGCTCTGCCGTTTTGTCGCATAGCGTGTGGTGCTATACTTGGATTTTCGGCCATGAACATGACTTTGGAATTTGGCACTGCTCATACTTTCCTGTAGAGTACATCTGGGGCTACATTTCGTGCAAGTTTCAGCTCGATTGCCTAAGTATTGAGGGAGAAATTTCAAACTCTAACAGAAAAAAAGTGTCTCATAGTCTAAGTGCAGGGTTTTTTTGCCGCGTGCTCTGCCGTTTTGTCGCATAGCGTGTGGTGCAATACTTGGATTTTCGGCCATAAACATGACTTTGGAATTTGGCACAGCTCATACTTTCCTGTAGAGAACATATGGGGCTACATTTCGGGCAAGTTTCAGCTCGATTGCCTCTGTATTGAGGGAGAAATTTCAAACTCTAACAGAAAAAAGTGTCTCATAGTCTAAGTGCAGGGTTTTTTTTTGCCGCGTGCTCTGCCGTTTTGTCGCATAGCGTGTGGTGCAATACTTGGATTTTCGGCCATGAACATGACTTTGGAATTTGGAACTGCTCATACTTTCCTGTAGAGTACATCTGGGGCTACATTTCGTGCAAGTTTCAGCTCGATTGCCTAAGTATTGAGGGAGAAATTTCAAACTCTAACAGAAAAAAGTGTCTCATAGTCTAAGTGCAGGTTTTTTTTTGACGCGTGCTCTGCCGTTTTGTCGCATAGCGTGTGGTGCTATACTTGGATTTTCGGCCATGAACATGACTTTGGAATTTGGCACTGCTCATACTATCATTAAGAGTACATCTGGGGCTACATTTCGTGCAAGTTTCAGCTCGATTGCCTCTGTATTGAGGGAGAAATTTCAAACTCTAACAGAAAAAAGCGTCTCATAGTCTAAGTGCAGGGTTTTTTTTGCCGCGTGCTCTGCCGTTTTGTCGCATAGCGTGTGGTGCTATACTTGGATTTTCGGCCATGAACATGACTTTGGAATTTGGCACAGCTCATACTTTCCTGTAGAGAACATCTGGGGCTACATTTCGTGGAAGTTTCAGCTCGATTGCCTAAGTATTGAGGGAGAAATTTCAAACTCTAACAGAAAAAAGTGTCTCATAGTCTAAGTGCAGGGTTTTTTTTGCCGCGTGCTCTGCCGTTTTGTCGCATAGCGTGTGGTGCTATACTTGGATTTTCGGCCATGAACATGACTTTGGAATTTGGCACAGCTCATACTTTCCTGTAGAGAACATCTGGGGCTACATTTCGTGCAAGTTTCAGCTCGATTGCCTCTGTATTGAGGGAGAAATTTCAAACTCTAACAGAAAAAAGTGTCTCATAGTCTAAGTGCAGGGTTTTTTTTGCCGCGTGCTCTGCCGTTTTGTCGCATAGCGTGTGGTGCTATACTTGGATTTTCGGCCATGAACATGACTTTGGAATTTGGCACAGCTCATACTTTCATTTAGAGTACATCTGGGGCTACATTTCGTGCAAGTTTCAGCTCGATTGCCTCAGTATTGAGGGAGAAATTTCAAACTCTAACAGAAAAAAGTGTCTCATAGTCTAATTGCAGGGTTTTTTTTGCCGCGTGCTCTGCCGTTTTGTCGCATAGCGTGTGGTGCTATACTTGGATTTTCGGCCATGAACATGACTTTGGAATTTGGCACTGCTCATACTTTCATTTAGAGTACATCTGGGGCTACATTTCGTGCAAGTTTCAGCTCGATTGCCTCTGTATTGAGGAAGAAATTTCAAACTCTAACAGAAAAAAGTGTCTCATAGTCTAAGTGCAGGGTTTTTTTTGCCGCGTGCTCTGCCGTTTTGTCGCATAGCGTGTGGTGCTATACTTGGATTTTCGGCCATGAACATGACTTTGGAATTTGGCACAGCTCATACTTTCCTGTAGAGAACATCTGGGGCTACATTTCGTGGAAGTTTCAGCTCGATTGCCTAAGTATTGAGGGAGAAATTTCAAACTCTAACAGAAAAAAGTGTCTCATAGTCTAAGTGCAGGGTTTTTTTTGCCGCGTGCTCTGCCGTTTTGTCGCATAGCGTGTGGTGCTATACTTGGATTTTCGGCCATGAACATGACTTTGGAATTTGGCACTGCTCATACTTTCCTGTAGAGTACATCTGGGGCTACATTTCGTGCAAGTTTCAGCTCGATTGCCTAAGTATTGAGGGAGAAATTTCAAACTCTAACAGAAAAAAAGTGTCTCATAGTCTAAGTGCAGGGTTTTTTTTGCCGCGTGCTCTGCCGTTTTGTCGCATAGCGTGTGGTGCAATACTTGGATTTTCGGCCATAAACATGACTTTGGAATTTGGCACAGCTCATACTTTCCTGTAGAGAACATCTGGGGCTACATTTCGTGCAAGTTTCAGCTCGATTGCCTCTGTATTGAGGGAGAAATTTCAAACTCTAACAGAAAAAAGTGTCTCATAGTCTAAGTGCAGGGTTTTTTTTGCCGCGTGCTCTGCCGTTTTGTCGCATAGCGTGTGGTGCTATACTTGGATTTTCGGCCATGAACATGACTTTGGAATTTGGCACAGCTCATACTTTCATTTAGAGTACATCTGGGGCTACATTTCGTGCAAGTTTCAGCTCGATTGCCTCAGTATTGAGGGAGAAATTTCAAACTCTAACAGAAAAAAGTGTCTCATAGTCTAATTGCAGGGTTTTTTTTGCCGCGTGCTCTGCCGTTTTGTCGCATAGCGTGTGGTGCTATACTTGGATTTTCGGCCATGAACATGACTTTGGAATTTGGCACTGCTCATACTTTCATTTAGAGTACATCTGGGGCTACATTTCGTGCAAGTTTCAGCTCGATTGCCTCTGTATTGAGGAAGAAATTTCAAACTCTAACAGAAAAAAGTGTCTCATAGTCTAAGTGCAGGGTTTTTTTTGCCGCGTGCTCTGCCGTTTTGTCGCATAGCGTGTGGTGCTATACTTGGATTTTCGGCCATGAACATGACTTTGGAATTTGGCACAGCTCATACTTTCCTGTAGAGAACATCTGGGGCTACATTTCGTGGAAGTTTCAGCTCGATTGCCTAAGTATTGAGGGAGAAATTTCAAACTCTAACAGAAAAAAGTGTCTCATAGTCTAAGTGCAGGGTTTTTTTTGCCGCGTGCTCTGCCGTTTTGTCGCATAGCGTGTGGTGCTATACTTGGATTTTCGGCCATGAACATGACTTTGGAATTTGGCACTGCTCATACTTTCCTGTAGAGTACATCTGGGGCTACATTTCGTGCAAGTTTCAGCTCGATTGCCTAAGTATTGAGGGAGAAATTTCAAACTCTAACAGAAAAAAAGTGTCTCATAGTCTAAGTGCAGGGTTTTTTTTGCCGCGTGCTCTGCCGTTTTGTCGCATAGCGTGTGGTGCAATACTTGGATTTTCGGCCATAAACATGACTTTGGAATTTGGCACAGCTCATACTTTCCTGTAGAGAACATCTGGGGCTACATTTCGTGCAAGTTTCAGCTCGATTGCCTCTGTATTGAGGGAGAAATTTCAAACTCTAACAGAAAAAAGTGTCTCATAGTCTAAGTGCAGGGTTTTTTTTTGCCGCGTGCTCTGCCGTTTTGTCGCATAGCGTGTGGTGCAATACTTGGATTTTCGGCCATGAACATGACTTTGGAATTTGGAACTGCTCATACTTTCCTGTAGAGTACATCTGGGGCTACATTTCGTGCAAGTTTCAGCTCGATTGCCTAAGTATTGAGGGAGAAATTTCAAACTCTAACAGAAAAAAGTGTCTCATAGTCTAAGTGCAGGTTTTTGTTGACGCGTGCTCTGCCGTTTTGTCGCATAGCGTGTGGTGCTATACTTGGATTTTCGGCCATGAACATGACTTTGGAATTTGGCACTGCTCATACTATCATTAAGAGTACATCTGGGGCTACATTTCGTGCAAGTTTCAGCTCGATTGCCTCTGTATTGAGGGAGAAATTTCAAACTCTAACAGAAAAAAGCGTCTCATAGTCTAAGTGCAGGGTTTTTTTTGCCGCGTGCTCTGCCGTTTTGTCGCATAGCGTGTGGTGCTATACTTGGATTTTCGGCCATGAACATGACTTTGGAATTTGGCACAGCTCATACTTTCCTGTAGAGAACATCTGGGGCTACATTTCGTGGAAGTTTCAGCTCGATTGCCTAAGTATTGAGGGAGAAATTTCAAACTCTAACAGAAAAAAGTGTCTCATAGTCTAAGTGCAGGGTTTTTTTTGCCGCGTGCTCTGCCGTTTTGTCGCATAGCGTGTGGTGCTATACTTGGATTTTCGGCCATGAACATGACTTTGGAATTTGGCACTGCTCATACTTTCCTGTAGAGTACATCTGGGGCTACATTTCGTGCAAGTTTCAGCTCGATTGCCTAAGTATTGAGGGAGAAATTTCAAACTCCAACAGAAAAAAGTGTCTCATAGTCTAAGTGCAGGGTTTTTTTTGACGCGTGCTCTGCCGTTTTGTCGCATAGCGTGTGGTGCTATACTTGGATTTTCGGCCATGAACATGACTTTGGAATTTGGCACTGCTCATACTATCATTAAGAGTACATCTGGGGCTACATTTCGTGCAAGTTTCAGCTCGATTGCCTCTGTATTGAGGGAGAAATTTCAAACTCTAACAGAAAAAAGCGTCTCATAGTCTAAGTGCAGGGTTTTTTTTGCCGCGTGCTCTGCCGTTTTTTCGCATAGCGTGTGGTGCTATACTTGGATTTTCGGCCATGAACATGACTTTGGAATTTGGCACTGCTCATACTTTCATTTAGAGTACATCTGGGGCTACATTTCGTGCAAGTTTCAGCTCGATTGCCTCTGTATTGAGGAAGAAATTTCAAACTCTAACAGAAAAAAGTGTCTCATAGTCTAAGTGCAGGGTTTTTTTTGCCGCGTGCTCTGCCGTTTTGTCGCATAGCGTGTGGTGCTATACTTGGATTTTCGGCCATGAACATGATTTTGAAATTTGGCACTGCTCATACTATCATTAAGAGTACATCTGGGGCTACATTTCGTGCAAGTTTCAGCTCGATTGCCTCTGTATTGAGGGAGAAATTTCAAACTCTAACAGAAAAAAGCGTCTCATAGTCTAAGTGCAGGGTTTTTTTTGCCGCGTGCTCTGCCGTTTTGTCGCATAGCGTGTGGTGCTATACTTGGATTTTCGGCCATGAACATGACTTTGGAATTTGGCACAGCTCATACTTTCCTGTAGAGAACATCTGGGGCTACATTTCGTGGAAGTTTCAGCTCGATTGCCTAAGTATTGAGGGAGAAATTTCAAACTCTAACAGAAAAAAGTGTCTCATAGTCTAAGTGCAGGGTTTTTTTTGCCGCGTGCTCTGCCGTTTTGTCGCATAGCGTGTGGTGCTATACTTGGATTTTCGGCCATGAACATGACTTTGGAATTTGGCACTGCTCATACTTTCCTGTAGAGTACATCTGGGGCTACATTTCGTGCAAGTTTCAGCTCGATTGCCTAAGTATTGAGGGAGAAATTTCAAACTCTAACAGAAAAAAAGTGTCTCATAGTCTAAGTGCAGGGTTTTTTTTGCCGCGTGCTCTGCCGTTTTGTCGCATAGCGTGTGGTGCAATACTTGGATTTTCGGCCATAAACATGACTTTGGAATTTGGCACAGCTCATACTTTCCTGTAGAGAACATCTGGGGCTACATTTCGTGCAAGTTTCAGCTCGATTGCCTCTGTATTGAGGGAGAAATTTCAAACTCTAACAGAAAAAAGTGTCTCATAGTCTAAGTGCAGGGTTTTTTTTTGCCGCGTGCTCTGCCGTTTTGTCGCATAGCGTGTGGTGCAATACTTGGATTTTCGGCCATGAACATGACTTTGGAATTTGGAACTGCTCATACTTTCCTGTAGAGTACATCTGGGGCTACATTTCGTGCAAGTTTCAGCTCGATTGCCTAAGTATTGAGGGAGAAATTTCAAACTCTAACAGAAAAAAGTGTCTCATAGTCTAAGTGCAGGTTTTTGTTGACGCGTGCTCTGCCGTTTTGTCGCATAGCGTGTGGTGCTATACTTGGATTTTCGGCCATGAACATGACTTTGGAATTTGGCACTGCTCATACTATCATTAAGAGTACATCTGGGGCTACATTTCGTGCAAGTTTCAGCTCGATTGCCTCTGTATTGAGGGAGAAATTTCAAACTCTAACAGAAAAAAGCGTCTCATAGTCTAAGTGCAGGGTTTTTTTTGCCGCGTGCTCTGCCGTTTTGTCGCATAGCGTGTGGTGCTATACTTGGATTTTCGGCCATGAACATGACTTTGGAATTTGGCACAGCTCATACTTTCCTGTAGAGAACATCTGGGGCTACATTTCGTGGAAGTTTCAGCTCGATTGCCTAAGTATTGAGGGAGAAATTTCAAACTCTAACAGAAAAAAGTGTCTCATAGTCTAAGTGCAGGGTTTTTTTTGCCGCGTGCTCTGCCGTTTTGTCGCATAGCGTGTGGTGCTATACTTGGATTTTCGGCCATGAACATGACTTTGGAATTTGGCACTGCTCATACTTTCCTGTAGAGTACATCTGGGGCTACATTTCGTGCAAGTTTCAGCTCGATTGCCTAAGTATTGAGGGAGAAATTTCAAACTCCAACAGAAAAAAGTGTCTCATAGTCTAAGTGCAGGGTTTTTTTTGACGCGTGCTCTGCCGTTTTGTCGCATAGCGTGTGGTGCTATACTTGGATTTTCGGCCATGAACATGACTTTGGAATTTGGCACTGCTCATACTATCATTAAGAGTACATCTGGGGCTACATTTCGTGCAAGTTTCAGCTCGATTGCCTCTGTATTGAGGGAGAAATTTCAAACTCTAACAGAAAAAAGCGTCTCATAGTCTAAGTGCAGGGTTTTTTTTGCCGCGTGCTCTGCCGTTTTTTCGCATAGCGTGTGGTGCTATACTTGGATTTTCGGCCATGAACATGACTTTGGAATTTGGCACAGCTCATACTTTCCTGTAGAGAACATCTGGGGCTACATTTCGTGGAAGTTTCAGCTCGATTGCCTAAGTATTGAGGGAGAAATTTCAAACTCTAACAGAAAAAAGTGTCTCATAGTCTAAGTGCAGGGTTTTTTTTGCCGCGTGCTCTGCCGTTTTGTCGCATAGCGTGTGGTGCTATACTTGGATTTTCGGCCATGAACATGACTTTGGAATTTGGCACAGCTCATACTTTCATTTAGAGTACATCTGGGGCTACATTTCGTGCAAGTTTCAGCTCGATTGCCTCAGTATTGAGGGAGAAATTTCAAACTCTAACAGAAAAAAGTGTCTCATAGTCTAAATGCAGGGTTTTTTTTTGCCGTGTGCTCTGCCGTTTTGTCGCATAGCGTGTGGTGCTATACTTGGATTTTCGGCCATGAACATGACTTTGGAATTTGGCACTGCTCATACTTTCATTTAGAGTACATCTGGGGCTACATTTCGTGCAAGTTTCAGCTCGATTGCCTCTGTATTGAGGAAGAAATTTCAAACTCTAACAGAAAAAAGTGTCTCATAGTCTAAGTGCAGGGTTTTTTTTGCCGCGTGCTCTGCCGTTTTGTCGCATAGCGTGTGGTGCTATACTTGGATTTTCGGCCATGAACATGACTTTGGAATTTGGCACAGCTCATACTTTCCTGTAGAGAACATCTGGGGCTACATTTCGTGGAAGTTTCAGCTCGATTGCCTAAGTATTGAGGGAGAAATTTCAAACTCTAACAGAAAAAAGTGTCTCATAGTCTAAGTGCAGGGTTTTTTTTGCCGCGTGCTCTGCCGTTTTGTCGCATAGCGTGTGGTGCTATACTTGGATTTTCGGCCATGAACATGACTTTGGAATTTGGCACTGCTCATACTTTCCTGTAGAGTACATCTGGGGCTACATTTCGTGCAAGTTTCAGCTCGATTGCCTAAGTATTGAGGGAGAAATTTCAAACTCTAACAGAAAAAAAGTGTCTCATAGTCTAAGTGCAGGGTTTTTTTTGCCGCGTGCTCTGCCGTTTTGTCGCATAGCGTGTGGTGCAATACTTGGATTTTCGGCCATAAACATGACTTTGGAATTTGGCACAGCTCATACTTTCCTGTAGAGAACATCTGGGGCTACATTTCGTGCAAGTTTCAGCTCGATTGCCTCTGTATTGAGGGAGAAATTTCAAACTCTAACAGAAAAAAGTGTCTCATAGTCTAAGTGCAGGGTTTTTTTTGCCGCGTGCTCTGCCGTTTTGTCGCATAGCGTGTGGTGCTATACTTGGATTTTCGGCCATGAACATGACTTTGGAATTTGGCACAGCTCATACTTTCATTTAGAGTACATCTGGGGCTACATTTCGTGCAAGTTTCAGCTCGATTGCCTCAGTATTGAGGGAGAAATTTCAAACTCTAACAGAAAAAAGTGTCTCATAGTCTAATTGCAGGGTTTTTTTTGCCGCGTGCTCTGCCGTTTTGTCGCATAGCGTGTGGTGCTATACTTGGATTTTCGGCCATGAACATGACTTTGGAATTTGGCACTGCTCATACTTTCATTTAGAGTACATCTGGGGCTACATTTCGTGCAAGTTTCAGCTCGATTGCCTCTGTATTGAGGAAGAAATTTCAAACTCTAACAGAAAAAAGTGTCTCATAGTCTAAGTGCAGGGTTTTTTTTGCCGCGTGCTCTGCCGTTTTGTCGCATAGCGTGTGGTGCTATACTTGGATTTTCGGCCATGAACATGACTTTGGAATTTGGCACAGCTCATACTTTCCTGTAGAGAACATCTGGGGCTACATTTCGTGGAAGTTTCAGCTCGATTGCCTAAGTATTGAGGGAGAAATTTCAAACTCTAACAGAAAAAAGTGTCTCATAGTCTAAGTGCAGGGTTTTTTTTGCCGCGTGCTCTGCCGTTTTGTCGCATAGCGTGTGGTGCTATACTTGGATTTTCGGCCATGAACATGACTTTGGAATTTGGCACTGCTCATACTTTCCTGTAGAGTACATCTGGGGCTACATTTCGTGCAAGTTTCAGCTCGATTGCCTAAGTATTGAGGGAGAAATTTCAAACTCTAACAGAAAAAAAGTGTCTCATAGTCTAAGTGCAGGGTTTTTTTTGCCGCGTGCTCTGCCGTTTTGTCGCATAGCGTGTGGTGCAATACTTGGATTTTCGGCCATAAACATGACTTTGGAATTTGGCACAGCTCATACTTTCCTGTAGAGAACATCTGGGGCTACATTTCGTGCAAGTTTCAGCTCGATTGCCTCTGTATTGAGGGAGAAATTTCAAACTCTAACAGAAAAAAGTGTCTCATAGTCTAAGTGCAGGGTTTTTTTTTGCCGCGTGCTCTGCCGTTTTGTCGCATAGCGTGTGGTGCAATACTTGGATTTTCGGCCATGAACATGACTTTGGAATTTGGAACTGCTCATACTTTCCTGTAGAGTACATCTGGGGCTACATTTCGTGCAAGTTTCAGCTCGATTGCCTAAGTATTGAGGGAGAAATTTCAAACTCTAACAGAAAAAAGTGTCTCATAGTCTAAGTGCAGGTTTTTGTTGACGCGTGCTCTGCCGTTTTGTCGCATAGCGTGTGGTGCTATACTTGGATTTTCGGCCATGAACATGACTTTGGAATTTGGCACTGCTCATACTATCATTAAGAGTACATCTGGGGCTACATTTCGTGCAAGTTTCAGCTCGATTGCCTCTGTATTGAGGGAGAAATTTCAAACTCTAACAGAAAAAAGCGTCTCATAGTCTAAGTGCAGGGTTTTTTTTGCCGCGTGCTCTGCCGTTTTGTCGCATAGCGTGTGGTGCTATACTTGGATTTTCGGCCATGAACATGACTTTGGAATTTGGCACAGCTCATACTTTCCTGTAGAGAACATCTGGGGCTACATTTCGTGGAAGTTTCAGCTCGATTGCCTAAGTATTGAGGGAGAAATTTCAAACTCTAACAGAAAAAAGTGTCTCATAGTCTAAGTGCAGGGTTTTTTTTGCCGCGTGCTCTGCCGTTTTGTCGCATAGCGTGTGGTGCTATACTTGGATTTTCGGCCATGAACATGACTTTGGAATTTGGCACTGCTCATACTTTCCTGTAGAGTACATCTGGGGCTACATTTCGTGCAAGTTTCAGCTCGATTGCCTAAGTATTGAGGGAGAAATTTCAAACTCCAACAGAAAAAAGTGTCTCATAGTCTAAGTGCAGGGTTTTTTTTGACGCGTGCTCTGCCGTTTTGTCGCATAGCGTGTGGTGCTATACTTGGATTTTCGGCCATGAACATGACTTTGGAATTTGGCACTGCTCATACTATCATTAAGAGTACATCTGGGGCTACATTTCGTGCAAGTTTCAGCTCGATTGCCTCTGTATTGAGGGAGAAATTTCAAACTCTAACAGAAAAAAGCGTCTCATAGTCTAAGTGCAGGGTTTTTTTTGCCGCGTGCTCTGCCGTTTTTTCGCATAGCGTGTGGTGCTATACTTGGATTTTCGGCCATGAACATGACTTTGGAATTTGGCACTGCTCATACTTTCATTTAGAGTACATCTGGGGCTACATTTCGTGCAAGTTTCAGCTCGATTGCCTCTGTATTGAGGAAGAAATTTCAAACTCTAACAGAAAAAAGTGTCTCATAGTCTAAGTGCAGGGTTTTTTTTGCCGCGTGCTCTGCCGTTTTGTCGCATAGCGTGTGGTGCTATACTTGGATTTTCGGCCATGAACATGATTTTGAAATTTGGCACTGCTCATACTATCATTAAGAGTACATCTGGGGCTACATTTCGTGCAAGTTTCAGCTCGATTGCCTCTGTATTGAGGGAGAAATTTCAAACTCTAACAGAAAAAAGCGTCTCATAGTCTAAGTGCAGGGTTTTTTTTGCCGCGTGCTCTGCCGTTTTGTCGCATAGCGTGTGGTGCTATACTTGGATTTTCGGCCATGAACATGACTTTGGAATTTGGCACAGCTCATACTTTCCTGTAGAGAACATCTGGGGCTACATTTCGTGGAAGTTTCAGCTCGATTGCCTAAGTATTGAGGGAGAAATTTCAAACTCTAACAGAAAAAAGTGTCTCATAGTCTAAGTGCAGGGTTTTTTTTGCCGCGTGCTCTGCCGTTTTGTCGCATAGCGTGTGGTGCTATACTTGGATTTTCGGCCATGAACATGACTTTGGAATTTGGCACTGCTCATACTTTCCTGTAGAGTACATCTGGGGCTACATTTCGTGCAAGTTTCAGCTCGATTGCCTAAGTATTGAGGGAGAAATTTCAAACTCTAACAGAAAAAAAGTGTCTCATAGTCTAAGTGCAGGGTTTTTTTTGCCGCGTGCTCTGCCGTTTTGTCGCATAGCGTGTGGTGCAATACTTGGATTTTCGGCCATAAACATGACTTTGGAATTTGGCACAGCTCATACTTTCCTGTAGAGAACATCTGGGGCTACATTTCGTGCAAGTTTCAGCTCGATTGCCTCTGTATTGAGGGAGAAATTTCAAACTCTAACAGAAAAAAGTGTCTCATAGTCTAAGTGCAGGGTTTTTTTTTGCCGCGTGCTCTGCCGTTTTGTCGCATAGCGTGTGGTGCAATACTTGGATTTTCGGCCATGAACATGACTTTGGAATTTGGAACTGCTCATACTTTCCTGTAGAGTACATCTGGGGCTACATTTCGTGCAAGTTTCAGCTCGATTGCCTAAGTATTGAGGGAGAAATTTCAAACTCTAACAGAAAAAAGTGTCTCATAGTCTAAGTGCAGGTTTTTGTTGACGCGTGCTCTGCCGTTTTGTCGCATAGCGTGTGGTGCTATACTTGGATTTTCGGCCATGAACATGACTTTGGAATTTGGCACTGCTCATACTATCATTAAGAGTACATCTGGGGCTACATTTCGTGCAAGTTTCAGCTCGATTGCCTCTGTATTGAGGGAGAAATTTCAAACTCTAACAGAAAAAAGCGTCTCATAGTCTAAGTGCAGGGTTTTTTTTGCCGCGTGCTCTGCCGTTTTGTCGCATAGCGTGTGGTGCTATACTTGGATTTTCGGCCATGAACATGACTTTGGAATTTGGCACAGCTCATACTTTCCTGTAGAGAACATCTGGGGCTACATTTCGTGGAAGTTTCAGCTCGATTGCCTAAGTATTGAGGGAGAAATTTCAAACTCTAACAGAAAAAAGTGTCTCATAGTCTAAGTGCAGGGTTTTTTTTGCCGCGTGCTCTGCCGTTTTGTCGCATAGCGTGTGGTGCTATACTTGGATTTTCGGCCATGAACATGACTTTGGAATTTGGCACTGCTCATACTTTCCTGTAGAGTACATCTGGGGCTACATTTCGTGCAAGTTTCAGCTCGATTGCCTAAGTATTGAGGGAGAAATTTCAAACTCCAACAGAAAAAAGTGTCTCATAGTCTAAGTGCAGGGTTTTTTTTGACGCGTGCTCTGCCGTTTTGTCGCATAGCGTGTGGTGCTATACTTGGATTTTCGGCCATGAACATGACTTTGGAATTTGGCACTGCTCATACTATCATTAAGAGTACATCTGGGGCTACATTTCGTGCAAGTTTCAGCTCGATTGCCTCTGTATTGAGGGAGAAATTTCAAACTCTAACAGAAAAAAGCGTCTCATAGTCTAAGTGCAGGGTTTTTTTTGCCGCGTGCTCTGCCGTTTTTTCGCATAGCGTGTGGTGCTATACTTGGATTTTCGGCCATGAACATGACTTTGGAATTTGGCACAGCTCATACTTTCCTGTAGAGAACATCTGGGGCTACATTTCGTGGAAGTTTCAGCTCGATTGCCTAAGTATTGAGGGAGAAATTTCAAACTCTAACAGAAAAAAGTGTCTCATAGTCTAAGTGCAGGGTTTTTTTTGCCGCGTGCTCTGCCGTTTTGTCGCATAGCGTGTGGTGCTATACTTGGATTTTCGGCCATGAACATGACTTTGGAATTTGGCACAGCTCATACTTTCATTTAGAGTACATCTGGGGCTACATTTCGTGCAAGTTTCAGCTCGATTGCCTCAGTATTGAGGGAGAAATTTCAAACTCTAACAGAAAAAAGTGTCTCATAGTCTAAATGCAGGGTTTTTTTTTGCCGTGTGCTCTGCCGTTTTGTCGCATAGCGTGTGGTGCTATACTTGGATTTTCGGCCATGAACATGACTTTGGAATTTGGCACTGCTCATACTTTCATTTAGAGTACATCTGGGGCTACATTTCTTGCAAGTTTCAGCTCGATTGCCTCTGTATTGAGGGAGAAATTTCAAACTCTAACAGAAAAAAGCGTCTCATAGTCTAAGTGCAGGGTTTTTTTTGCCGCGTGCTCTGCCGTTTTGTCGCATAGCGTTTGGTGCTATAGTTGGATTTTCGGCCATGAACATGACTTTGGAATTTGGCACAGCTCATACTTTCCTGTAGAGAACATCTAGGGCTACATTTCGTGCAAGTTTCAGCTCGATTGCCTCTGTATTGAGGGAGAAATTTCAAACTCTAACAGAAAAAAGTGTCTCATAGTCTAAGTGCAGGGTTTTTTTTGCCGCGTGCTCTGCCGTTTTGTCGCATAGCGTGTGGTGCTATACTTGGATTTTCGGCCATGAACATGACTTTGGAATTTGGCACTGCTCATACTTTCATTTAGAGTACATCTGGGGCTACATTTCGTGCAAGTTTCAGCTCGATTGCCTCTGTATTGAGGGAGAAATTTCAAACTCTAACAGAAAAAAGTGTCTCATAGTCTAAGTGCAGGGTTTTTTTTGCCGCGTGCTCTGCCGTTTTGTCGCATAGCGTGTGGTGCTATACTTGGATTTTCGGCCATGAACATGACTTTGGAATTTGGAACTGCTCATACTTTCCTGTACAGTACATCTGGGGCTACATTTAGTGCAAGTTTCAGCTCGATTGCCTAAGTATTGAGGGAGAAATTTCAAACTCCAACAGAAAAAAGTGTCTCATAGTCTAAGTGCAGGGTTTTTTTTGACGCGTGCTCTGCCGTTTTGTCGCATAGCGTGTGGTGCTATACTTGGATTTTCGGCCATGAACATGACTTTGGAATTTGGCACTGCTCATACTATCATTAAGAGTACATCTGGGGCTACATTTCGTGCAAGTTTCAGCTCGATTGCCTCTGTATTGAGGGAGAAATTTCAAACTCTAACAGAAAAAAGTGTCTCATAGTCTAATTGCAGGTTTTTCTTTGCCGCGTGCTCTGCCGTTTTGTCGCATAGCGTGTGGTGCTATACTTGGAATTTCGGCCATGAACATGACTTTGGAATTTGGCACTGCTCATACTTTCATTTAGAGTACATCTGGGGCTACATTTCTTGCAAGTTTCAGCTCGATTGCCTCTGTATTGAGGGAGAAATTTCAAACTCTAACAGAAAAAAGCGTCTCATAGTCTAAGTGCAGGGTTTTTTTTTGCCGTGTGCTCTGCCGTTTTGTCGCATAGCGTGTGGTGCTATACTTGGATTTTCGGCCATGAACATGACTTTGGAATTTGGCACTGCTCATACTTTCATTTAGAGTACATCTGGGGCTACATTTCTTGCAAGTTTCAGCTCGATTGCCTCTGTATTGAGGGAGAAATTTCAAACTCTAACAGAAAAAAGCGTCTCATAGTCTAAGTGCAGGGTTTTTTTTGCCGCGTGCTCTGCCGTTTTGTCGCATAGCGTTTGGTGCTATAGTTGGATTTTCGGCCATGAACATGACTTTGGAATTTGGCACAGCTCATACTTTCCTGTAGAGAACATCTAGGGCTACATTTCGTGCAAGTTTCAGCTCGATTGCCTCTGTATTGAGGGAGAAATTTCAAACTCTAACAGAAAAAAGTGTCTCATAGTCTAAGTGCAGGGTTTTTTTTGCCGCGTGCTCTGCCGTTTTGTCGCATAGCGTGTGGTGCTATACTTGGATTTTCGGCCATGAACATGACTTTGGAATTTGGCACTGCTCATACTTTCATTTAGAGTACATCTGGGGCTACATTTCGTGCAAGTTTCAGCTCGATTGCCTCTGTATTGAGGGAGAAATTTCAAACTCTAACAGAAAAAAGTGTCTCATAGTCTAAGTGCAGGGTTTTTTTTTGCCGCGTGCTCTGCCGTTTTGTCGCATAGCGTGTGGTGCTATACTTGGATTTTCGGCCATGAACATGACTTTGGAATTTGGAACTGCTCATACTTTCCTGTACAGTACATCTGGGGCTACATTTAGTGCAAGTTTCAGCTCGATTGCCTAAGTATTGAGGGAGAAATTTCAAACTCCAACAGAAAAAAGTGTCTCATAGTCTAAGTGCAGGGTTTTTTTTGACGCGTGCTCTGCCGTTTTGTCGCATAGCGTGTGGTGCTATACTTGGATTTTCGGCCATGAACATGACTTTGGAATTTGGCACTGCTCATACTATCATTAAGAGTACATCTGGGGCTACATTTCGTGCAAGTTTCAGCTCGATTGCCTCTGTATTGAGGGAGAAATTTCAAACTCTAACAGAAAAAAGTGTCTCATAGTCTAATTGCAGGTTTTTCTTTGCCGCGTGCTCTGCCGTTTTGTCGCATAGCGTGTGGTGCTATACTTGGAATTTCGGCCATGAACATGACTTTGGAATTTGGCAATGCTCATACTTTCATTTAGAGTACATCTGGGGCTACATTTCTTGCAAGTTTCAGCTCGATTGCCTCTGTATTGAGGGAGAAATTTCAAACTCTAACAGAAAAAAGTGTCTCATAGTCTAATTGCAGGTTTTTCTTTGCCGCGTGCTCTGCCGTTTTGTCGCATAGCGTGTGGTGCTATACTTGGAATTTCGGCCATGAACATGACTTTGGAATTTGGCAATGCTCATACTTTCATTTAGAGTACATCTGGGGCTACATTTCTTGCAAGTTTCAGCTCGATTGCCTCTGTATTGAGGGAGAAATTTCAAACTCTAACAGAAAAAAGCGTCTCATAGTCTAAGTGCAGGGTTTTTTTTGCCGCGTGCTCTGCCGTTTTGTCGCATAGCGTTTGGTGCTATAGTTGGATTTTCGGCCATGAACATGACTTTGGAATTTGGCACAGCTCATACTTTCCTGTAGAGAACATCTAGGGCTACATTTCGTGCAAGTTTCAGCTCGATTGCCTCTGTATTGAGGTAGAAATTTCAAACTCTAACAGAAAAAAGTGTCTCATAGTCTAAGTGCAGGGTTTTTTTTGACGCATGCTCTGCCGTTTTGTCGCATAGCGTGTGGTGCTATACTTGGATTTTCGGCCATGAACATGACTTTGGAATTTGGCACTGCTCATACTATCATTAAGAGTACATCTGGGGCTACATTTCTTGCAAGTTTCAGCTCGATTGCCTCTGTATTGAGGGAGAAATTTCAAACTCTAACAGAAAAAAGCGTCTCATAGTCTAAGTGCAGGGTTTTTTTTGCCGCGTGCTCTGCCGTTTTGTCGCATAGCGTTTGGTGCTATAGTTGGATTTTCGGCCATGAACATGACTTTGGAATTTGGCACAGCTCATACTTTCCTGTAGAGAACATCTAGGGCTACATTTCGTGCAAGTTTCAGCTCGATTGCCTCTGTATTGAGGGAGAAATTTCAAACTCTAACAGAAAAAAGTGTCTCATAGTCTAAGTGCAGGGTTTTTTTTGCCGCGTGCTCTGCCGTTTTGTCGCATAGCGTGTGGTGCTATACTTGGATTTTCGGCCATGAACATGACTTTGGAATTTGGCACTGCTCATACTATCATTAAGAGTACATCTGGGGCTACATTTCTTGCAAGTTTCAGCTCGATTGCCTCTGTATTGAGGGAGAAATTTCAAACTCTAACAGAAAAAAGCGTCTCATAGTCTAAGTGCAGGGTTTTTTTTGCCGCGTGCTCTGCCGTTTTGTCGCATAGCGTTTGGTGCTATAGTTGGATTTTCGGCCATGAACATGACTTTGGAATTTGGCACAGCTCATACTTTCCTGTAGAGAACATCTAGGGCTACATTTCGTGCAAGTTTCAGCTCGATTGCCTCTGTATTGAGGGAGAAATTTCAAACTCTAACAGAAAAAAGTGTCTCATAGTCTAAGTGCAGGGTTTTTTTTGCCGCGTGCTCTGCCGTTTTGTCGCATAGCGTGTGGTGCTATACTTGGATTTTCGGCCATGAACATGACTTTGGAATTTGGAACTGCTCATACTTTCCTGTACAGTACATCTGGGGCTACATTAAGTGCAAGTTTCAGCTCGATTGCCTAAGTATTGAGGGAGAAATTTCAAACTCCAACAGAAAAAAGTGTCTCATAGTCTAAGTGCAGGGTTTTTTTTGACGCGTGCTCTGCCGTTTTGTCGCATAGCGTTTGGTGCTATAGTTGGATTTTCGGCCATGAACATGACTTTGGAATTTGGCACAGCTCATACTTTCCTGTAGAGAACATCTAGGGCTACATTTCGTGCAAGTTTCAGCTCGATTGCCTCTGTATTGAGGGAGAAATTTCAAACTCTAACAGAAAAAAGTGTCTCATAGTCTAAGTGCAGGGTTTTTTTTGCCGCGTGCTCTGCCGTTTTGTCGCATAGCGTGTGGTGCTATACTTGGATTTTCGGCCATGAACATGACTTTGGAATTTGGCACTGCTCATACTTTCATTTAGAGTACATCTGGGGCTACATTTCGTGCAAGTTTCAGCTCGATTGCCTCTGTATTGAGGGAGAAATTTCAAACTCTAACAGAAAAAAGTGTCTCATAGTCTAAGTGCAGGGTTTTTTTTGCCGCGTGCTCTGCCGTTTTGTCGCATAGCGTGTGGTGCTATACTTGGATTTTCGGCCATGAACATGACTTTGGAATTTGGAACTGCTCATACTTTCCTGTACAGTACATCTGGGGCTACATTTAGTGCAAGTTTCAGCTCGATTGCCTAAGTATTGAGGGAGAAATTTCAAACTCCAACAGAAAAAAGTGTCTCATAGTCTAAGTGCAGGGTTTTTTTTGACGCGTGCTCTGCCGTTTTGTCGCATAGCGTGTGGTGCTATACTTGGATTTTCGGCCATGAACATGACTTTGGAATTTGGCACTGCTCATACTATCATTAAGAGTACATCTGGGGCTACATTTCGTGCAAGTTTCAGCTCGATTGCCTCTGTATTGAGGGAGAAATTTCAAACTCTAACAGAAAAAAGTGTCTCATAGTCTAATTGCAGGTTTTTTTTTTCCGCGTGCTCTGCCGTTTTGTCGCATAGCGTGTGGTGCTATACTTGGATTTTCGGCCATGAACATGACTTTGGAATTTGGCACTGCTCATACTTTCATTTAGAGTACATCTGGGGCTACATTTCTTGCAAGTTTCAGCTCGATTGCCTCTGTATTGAGGGAGAAATTTCAAACTCTAACAGAAAAAAGCGTCTCATAGTCTAAGTGCAGGGTTTTTTTTTGCCGTGTGCTCTGCCGTTTTGTCGCATAGCGTGTGGTGCTATACTTGGATTTTCGGCCATGAACATGACTTTGGAATTTGGCACTGCTCATACTTTCATTTAGAGTACATCTGGGGCTACATTTCTTGCAAGTTTCAGCTCGATTGCCTCTGTATTGAGGGAGAAATTTCAAACTCTAACAGAAAAAAGCGTCTCATAGTCTAAGTGCAGGGTTTTTTTTGCCGCGTGCTCTGCCGTTTTGTCGCATAGCGTTTGGTGCTATAGTTGGATTTTCGGCCATGAACATGACTTTGGAATTTGGCACAGCTCATACTTTCCTGTAGAGAACATCTAGGGCTACATTTCGTGCAAGTTTCAGCTCGAGTGCCTCTGTATTGAGGTAGAAATTTCAAACTCTAACAGAAAAAAGTGTCTCATAGTCTAAGTGCAGGGTTTTTTTTGCCGCGTGCTCTGCCGTTTTGTCGCATAGCGTGTGGTGCTATACTTGGATTTTCGGCCATGAACATGACTTTGGAATTTGGCACTGCTCATACTTTCATTTAGAGCACATCTGGGGCTACATTTCGTGCAAGTTTCAGCTCGATTGCCTCTGTATTGAGGGAGAAATTTCAAACTCTAACAGAAAAAAGTGTCTCATAGTCTAAGTGCAGGGTTTTTTTTGCCGCGTGCTCTGCCGTTTTGTCGCATAGCGTGTGGTGCTATACTTGGATTTTCGGCCATGAACATGACTTTGGAATTTGGAACTGCTCATACTTTCCTGTACAGTACATCTGGGGCTACATTTAGTGCAAGTTTCAGCTCGATTGCCTAAGTATTGAGGGAGAAATTTCAAACTCCAACAGAAAAAAGTGTCTCATAGTCTAAGTGCAGGGTTTTTTTGACGCGTGCTCTGCCGTTTTGTCGCATAGCGTGTGGTGCTATACTTGGATTTTCGGCCATGAACATGACTTTGGAATTTGGCACTGCTCATACTATCATTAAGAGTACATCTGGGGCTACATTTCGTGCAAGTTTCAGCTCGATTGCCTCTGTATTGAGGGAGAAATTTCAAACTCTAACAGAAAAAAGTGTCTCATAGTCTAATTGCAGGTTTTTTTTTGCCGCGTGCTCTGCCGTTTTGTCGCATAGCGTGTGGTGCTATACTTGGATTTTCGGCCATGAACATGACTTTGGAATTTGGCACTGCTCATACTTTCATTTAGAGTACATCTGGGGCTACATTTCTTGCAAGTTTCAGCTCGATTGCCTCTGTATTGAGGGAGAAATTTCAAACTCTAACAGAAAAAAGCGTCTCATAGTCTAAGTGCAGGGTTTTTTTTTGCCGTGTGCTCTGCCGTTTTGTCGCATAGCGTGTGGTGCTATACTTGGATTTTCGGCCATGAACATGACTTTGGAATTTGGCACTGCTCATACTTTCATTTAGAGTACATCTGGGGCTACATTTCTTGCAAGTTTCAGCTCGATTGCCTCTGTATTGAGGGAGAAATTTCAAACTCTAACAGAAAAAAGCGTCTCATAGTCTAAGTGCAGGGTTTTTTTTGCCGCGTGCTCTGCCGTTTTGTCGCATAGCGTTTGGTGCTATAGTTGGATTTTCGGCCATGAACATGACTTTGGAATTTGGCACAGCTCATACTTTCCTGTAGAGAACATCTAGGGCTACATTTCGTGCAAGTTTCAGCTCGAGTGCCTCTGTATTGAGGTAGAAATTTCAAACTCTAACAGAAAAAAGTGTCTCATAGTCTAAGTGCAGGGTTTTTTTTGACGCATGCTCTGCCGTTTTGTCGCATAGCGTGTGGTGCTATACTTGGATTTTCGGCCATGAACATGACTTTGGAATTTGGCACTGCTCATACTATCATTAAGAGTACATCTGGGGCTACATTTCTTGCAAGTTTCAGCTCGATTGCCTCTGTATTGAGGGAGAAATTTCAAACTCTAACAGAAAAAAGCGTCTCATAGTCTAAGTGCAGGGTTTTTTTTGCCGCGTGCTCTGCCGTTTTGTCGCATAGCGTTTGGTGCTATAGTTGGATTTTCGGCCATGAACATGACTTTGGAATTTGGCACAGCTCATACTTTCCTGTAGAGAACATCTAGGGCTACATTTCGTGCAAGTTTCAGCTCGATTGCCTCTGTATTGAGGGAGAAATTTCAAACTCTAACAGAAAAAAGTGTCTCATAGTCTAAGTGCAGGGTTTTTTTTGCCGCGTGCTCTGCCGTTTTGTCGCATAGCGTGTGGTGCTATACTTGGATTTTCGGCCATGAACATGACTTTGGAATTTGGCACTGCTCATACTTTCATTTAGAGTACATCTGGGGCTACATTTCGTGCAAGTTTCAGCTCGATTGCCTCTGTATTGAGGGAGAAATTTCAAACTCTAACAGAAAAAAGTGTCTCATAGTCTAAGTGCAGGGTTTTTTTTGCCGCGTGCTCTGCCGTTTTGTCGCATAGCGTGTGGTGCTATACTTGGATTTTCGGCCATGAACATGACTTTGGAATTTGGAACTGCTCATACTTTCCTGTACAGTACATCTGGGGCTACATTTAGTGCAAGTTTCAGCTCGATTGCCTAAGTATTGAGGGAGAAATTTCAAACTCCAACAGAAAAAAGTGTCTCATAGTCTAAGTGCAGGGTTTTTTTTGACGCGTGCTCTGCCGTTTTGTCGCATAGCGTGTGGTGCTATACTTGGATTTTCGGCCATGAACATGACTTTGGAATTTGGCACTGCTCATACTTTCATTTAGAGTACATCTGGGGCTACATTTCGTGCAAGTTTCAGCTCGATTGCCTCTGTATTGAGGGAGAAATTTCAAACTCTAACAGAAAAAAGTGTCTCATAGTCTAAGTGCAGGGTTTTTTTAGCCGCGTGCTCTGCCGTTTTGTCGCATAGCGTGTGGTGCTATACTTGGATTTTCGGCCATGAACATGACTTTGGAATTTGGAACTGCTCATACTTTCCTGTACAGTACATCTGGGGCTACATTTAGTGCAAGTTTCAGCTCGATTGCCTAAGTATTGAGGGAGAAATTTCAAACTCCAACAGAAAAAAGTGTCTCATAGTCTAAGTGCAGGGTTTTTTTGACGCGTGCTCTGCCGTTTTGTCGCATAGCGTGTGGTGCTATACTTGGATTTTCGGCCATGAACATGACTTTGGAATTTGGCACTGCTCATACTATCATTAAGAGTACATCTGGGGCTACATTTCGTGCAAGTTTCAGCTCGATTGCCTCTGTATTGAGGGAGAAATTTCAAACTCTAACAGAAAAAAGTGTCTCATAGTCTAATTGCAGGTTTTTTTTTGCCGCGTGCTCTGCCGTTTTGTCGCATAGCGTGTGGTGCTATACTTGGATTTTCGGCCATGAACATGACTTTGGAATTTGGCACTGCTCATACTTTCATTTAGAGTACATCTGGGGCTACATTTCTTGCAAGTTTCAGCTCGATTGCCTCTGTATTGAGGGAGAAATTTCAAACTCTAACAGAAAAAAGCGTCTCATAGTCTAAGTGCAGGGTTTTTTTTTGCCGTGTGCTCTGCCGTTTTGTCGCATAGCGTGTGGTGCTATACTTGGATTTTCGGCCATGAACATGACTTTGGAATTTGGCACTGCTCATACTTTCATTTAGAGTACATCTGGGGCTACATTTCTTGCAAGTTTCAGCTCGATTGCCTCTGTATTGAGGGAGAAATTTCAAACTCTAACAGAAAAAAGCGTCTCATAGTCTAAGTGCAGGGTTTTTTTTGCCGCGTGCTCTGCCGTTTTGTCGCATAGCGTTTGGTGCTATAGTTGGATTTTCGGCCATGAACATGACTTTGGAATTTGGCACAGCTCATACTTTCCTGTAGAGAACATCTAGGGCTACATTTCGTGCAAGTTTCAGCTCGAGTGCCTCTGTATTGAGGTAGAAATTTCAAACTCTAACAGAAAAAAGTGTCTCATAGTCTAAGTGCAGGGTTTTTTTTGACGCATGCTCTGCCGTTTTGTCGCATAGCGTGTGGTGCTATACTTGGATTTTCGGCCATGAACATGACTTTGGAATTTGGCACTGCTCATACTATCATTAAGAGTACATCTGGGGCTACATTTCTTGCAAGTTTCAGCTCGATTGCCTCTGTATTGAGGGAGAAATTTCAAACTCTAACAGAAAAAAGCGTCTCATAGTCTAAGTGCAGGGTTTTTTTTGCCGCGTGCTCTGCCGTTTTGTCGCATAGCGTTTGGTGCTATAGTTGGATTTTCGGCCATGAACATGACTTTGGAATTTGGCACAGCTCATACTTTCCTGTAGAGAACATCTAGGGCTACATTTCGTGCAAGTTTCAGCTCGATTGCCTCTGTATTGAGGGAGAAATTTCAAACTCTAACAGAAAAAAGTGTCTCATAGTCTAAGTGCAGGGTTTTTTTTGCCGCGTGCTCTGCCGTTTTGTCGCATAGCGTGTGGTGCTATACTTGGATTTTCGGCCATGAACATGACTTTGGAATTTGGCACTGCTCATACTTTCATTTAGAGTACATCTGGGGCTACATTTCGTGCAAGTTTCAGCTCGATTGCCTCTGTATTGAGGGAGAAATTTCAAACTCTAACAGAAAAAAGTGTCTCATAGTCTAAGTGCAGGGTTTTTTTTGCCGCGTGCTCTGCCGTTTTGTCGCATAGCGTGTGGTGCTATACTTGGATTTTCGGCCATGAACATGACTTTGGAATTTGGAACTGCTCATACTTTCCTGTACAGTACATCTGGGGCTACATTTAGTGCAAGTTTCAGCTCGATTGCCTAAGTATTGAGGGAGAAATTTCAAACTCCAACAGAAAAAAGTGTCTCATAGTCTAAGTGCAGGGTTTTTTTTGACGCGTGCTCTGCCGTTTTGTCGCATAGCGTGTGGTGCTATACTTGGATTTTCGGCCATGAACATGACTTTGGAATTTGGCACTGCTCATACTATCATTAAGAGTACATCTGGGGCTACATTTCGTGCAAGTTTCAGCTCGATTGCCTCTGTATTGAGGGAGAAATTTCAAACTCTAACAGAAAAAAGTGTCTCATAGTCTAATTGCAGGTTTTTTTTTGCCGCGTGCTCTGCCGTTTTGTCGCATAGCGTGTGGTGCTATACTTGGATTTTCGGCCATGAACATGACTTTGGAATTTGGCACTGCTCATACTTTCATTTAGAGTACATCTGGGGCTACATTTCTTGCAAGTTTCAGCTCGATTGCCTCTGTATTGAGGGAGAAATTTCAAACTCTAACAGAAAGAAGCGTCTCATAGTCTAAGTGCAGGGTTTTTTTTTGCCGTGTGCTCTGCCGTTTTGTCGCATAGCGTGTGGTGCTATACTTGGATTTTCGGCCATGAACATGACTTTGGAATTTGGCACTGCTCATACTTTCATTTAGAGTACATCTGGGGCTACATTTCTTGCAAGTTTCAGCTCGATTGCCTCTGTATTGAGGGAGAAATTTCAAACTCTAACAGAAAAAAGCGTCTCATAGTCTAAGTGCAGGGTTTTTTTTGCCGCGTGCTCTGCCGTTTTGTCGCATAGCGTTTGGTGCTATAGTTGGATTTTCGGCCATGAACATGACTTTGGAATTTGGCACAGCTCATACTTTCCTGTAGAGAACATCTAGGGCTACATTTCGTGCAAGTTTCAGCTCGAGTGCCTCTGTATTGAGGTAGAAATTTCAAACTCTAACAGAAAAAAGTGTCTCATAGTCTAAGTGCAGGGTTTTTTTTGCCGCGTGCTCTGCCGTTTTGTCGCATAGCGTGTGGTGCTATACTTGGATTTTCGGCCATGAACATGACTTTGGAATTTGGAACTGCTCATACTTTCCTGTACAGTACATCTGGGGCTACATTTAGTGCAAGTTTCAGCTCGATTGCCTAAGTATTGAGGGAGAAATTTCAAACTCCAACAGAAAAAAGTGTCTCATAGTCTAAGTGCAGGGTTTTTTTGACGCGTGCTCTGCCGTTTTGTCGCATAGCGTGTGGTGCTATACTTGGATTTTCGGCCATGAACATGACTTTGGAATTTGGCACTGCTCATACTATCATTAAGAGTACATCTGGGGCTACATTTCGTGCAAGTTTCAGCTCGATTGCCTCTGTATTGAGGGAGAAATTTCAAACTCTAACAGAAAAAAGTGTCTCATAGTCTAATTGCAGGTTTTTTTTTGCCGCGTGCTCTGCCGTTTTGTCGCATAGCGTGTGGTGCTATACTTGGATTTTCGGCCATGAACATGACTTTGGAATTTGGCACTGCTCATACTTTCATTTAGAGTACATCTGGGGCTACATTTCTTGCAAGTTTCAGCTCGATTGCCTCTGTATTGAGGGAGAAATTTCAAACTCTAACAGAAAAAAGCGTCTCATAGTCTAAGTGCAGGGTTTTTTTTTGCCGTGTGCTCTGCCGTTTTGTCGCATAGCGTGTGGTGCTATACTTGGATTTTCGGCCATGAACATGACTTTGGAATTTGGCACTGCTCATACTTTCATTTAGAGTACATCTGGGGCTACATTTCTTGCAAGTTTCAGCTCAATTGCCTCTGTATTGAGGGAGAAATTTCAAACTCTAACAGAAAAAAGTGTCTCATAGTCTAATTGCAGGTTTTTTTTTGCCGCGTGCTCTGCCGTTTTGTCGCATAGCGTGTGGTGCTATACTTGGATTTTCGGCCATGAACATGACTTTGGAATTTGGCACTGCTCATACTTTCATTTAGAGTACATCTGGGGCTACATTTCTTGCAAGTTTCAGCTCGATTGCCTCTGTATTGAGGGAGAAATTTCAAACTCTAACAGAAAAAAGCGTCTCATAGTCTAAGTGCAGGGTTTTTTTTTGCCGTGTGCTCTGCCGTTTTGTCGCATAGCGTGTGGTGCTATACTTGGATTTTCGGCCATGAACATGACTTTGGAATTTGGCACTGCTCATACTTTCATTTAGAGTACATCTGGGGCTACATTTCTTGCAAGTTTCAGCTCAATTGCCTCTGTATTGAGGGAGAAATTTCAAACTCTAACAGAAAAAAGCGTCTCATAGTCTAAGTGCAGGGTTTTTTTTGCCGCGTGCTCTGCCGTTTTGTCGCATAGCGTTTGGTGCTATAGTTGGATTTTCGGCCATGAACATGACTTTGGAATTTGGCACAGCTCATACTTTCCTGTAGAGAACATCTAGGGCTACATTTCGTGCAAGTTTCAGCTCGAGTGCCTCTGTATTGAGGTAGAAATTTCAAACTCTAACAGAAAAAAGTGTCTCATAGTCTAAGTGCAGGGTTTTTTTTGACGCATGCTCTGCCGTTTTGTCGCATAGCGTGTGGTGCTATACTTGGATTTTCGGCCATGAACATGACTTTGGAATTTGGCACTGCTCATACTATCATTAAGAGTACATCTGGGGCTACATTTCTTGCAAGTTTCAGCTCGATTGCCTCTGTATTGAGGGAGAAATTTCAAACTCTAACAGAAAAAAGCGTCTCATAGTCTAAGTGCAGGGTTTTTTTTGCCGCGTGCTCTGCCGTTTTGTCGCATAGCGTTTGGTGCTATAGTTGGATTTTCGGCCATGAACATGACTTTGGAATTTGGCACAGCTCATACTTTCCTGTAGAGAACATCTAGGGCTACATTTCGTGCAAGTTTCAGCTCGATTGCCTCTGTATTGAGGGAGAAATTTCAAACTCTAACAGAAAAAAGTGTCTCATAGTCTAAGTGCAGGGTTTTTTTTGCCGCGTGCTCTGCCGTTTTGTCGCATAGCGTGTGGTGCTATACTTGGATTTTCGGCCATGAACATGACTTTGGAATTTGGCACTGCTCATACTTTCATTTAGAGTACATCTGGGGCTACATTTCGTGCAAGTTTCAGCTCGATTGCCTCTGTATTGAGGGAGAAATTTCAAACTCTAACAGAAAAAAGTGTCTCATAGTCTAAGTGCAGGGTTTTTTTTGCCGCGTGCTCTGCCGTTTTGTCGCATAGCGTGTGGTGCTATACTTGGATTTTCGGCCATGAACATGACTTTGGAATTTGGAACTGCTCATACTTTCCTGTACAGTACATCTGGGGCTACATTTAGTGCAAGTTTCAGCTCGATTGCCTAAGTATTGAGGGAGAAATTTCAAACTCCAACAGAAAAAAGTGTCTCATAGTCTAAGTGCAGGGTTTTTTTTGACGCGTGCTCTGCCGTTTTGTCGCATAGCGTGTGGTGCTATACTTGGATTTTCGGCCATGAACATGACTTTGGAATTTGGCACTGCTCATACTATCATTAAGAGTACATCTGGGGCTACATTTCGTGCAAGTTTCAGCTCGATTGCCTCTGTATTGAGGGAGAAATTTCAAACTCTAACAGAAAAAAGTGTCTCATAGTCTTATTGCAGGTTTTTTTTTGCCGCGTGCTCTGCCGTTTTGTCGCATAGCGTGTGGTGCTATACTTGGATTTTCGGCCATGAACATGACTTTGGAATTTGGCACTGCTCATACTTTCATTTAGAGTACATCTGGGGCTACATTTCTTGCAAGTTTCAGCTCGATTGCCTCTGTATTGAGGGAGAAATTTCAAACTCTAACAGAAAAAAGCGTCTCATAGTCTAAGTGCAGGGTTTTTTTTGCCGCGTGCTCTGCCGTTTTGTCGCATAGCGTGTGGTGCTATACTTGGATTTTCGGCCATGAACATGACTTTGGAATTTGGCACAGCTCATACTTTCCTGTAGAGAACATCTGGGGCTACATTTCGTGCAAGTTTCAGCTCGATTGCCTCTGTATTGAGGGAGAAATTTCAAACTCTAACAGAAAAAAGTGTCTCATAGTCTAAGTGCAGGGTTTTTTTTGCCGCGTGCTCTGCCGTTTTGTCGCATAGCGTGTGGTGCTATACTTGGATTTTCGGCCATGAACATGACTTTGGAATTTGGCACAGCTCATACTTTCATTTAGAGTACATCTGGGGCTACATTTCGTGCAAGTTTCAGCTCGATTGCCTCAGTATTGAGGGAGAAATTTCAAACTCTAACAGAAAAAAGTGTCTCATAGTCTAATTGCAGGGTTTTTTTTGCCGCGTGCTCTGCCGTTTTGTCGCATGGCGTGTGGTGCTATACTTGGATTTTCGGCCATGAACATGACTTTGGAATTTGGCACTGCTCATACTTTCATTTAGAGTACATCTGGGGCTACATTTCGTGCAAGTTTCAGCTCGATTGCCTCTGTATTGAGGAAGAAATTTCAAACTCTAACAGAAAAAAGTGTCTCATAGTCTAAGTGCAGGGTTTTTTTTGCCGCGTGCTCTGCCGTTTTGTCGCATAGCGTGTGGTGCTATACTTGGATTTTCGGCCATGAACATGACTTTGAAATTTGGCACTGCTCATACTTTCCTGTAGAGTACATCTGGGGCTACATTTCGTGCAAGTTTCAGCTCGATTGCCTAAGTATTGAGGGAGAAATGTCAAACTCCAACAGAAAAAAGTTTCTCATAGTCTAAGTGCAGGGTTTTTTTTGCCGCGTGCTCTGCCGTTTTGTCGCATAGCGTGTGGTGCTATACTTGGATTTTCGGCCATGAACATGACTTTGAAATTTGGCACTGCTCATACTATCATTAAGAGTACATCTGGGGCTACATTTCGTGCAAGTTTCAGCTCGATTGCCTCTGTATTGAGGGAGAAATTTCAAACTCTAACAGAAAAAAGCGTCTCATAGTCTAAGTGCAGGGTTTTTTTTGCCGCGTGCTCTGCCGTTTTTTCGCATAGCGTGTGGTGCTATACTTGGATTTTCGGCCATGAACATGACTTTGGAATTTGGCACAGCTCATACTTTCCTGTAGAGAACATCTGGGGCTACATTTCGTGCAAGTTTCAGCTCGATTGCCTCAGTATTGAGGGAGAAATTTCAAACTCTAACAGAAAAAAGTGTCTCATAGTCTAAGTGCAGGGTTTTTTTTGCCGCGTGCTCTGCCGTTTTGTCGCATAGCGTGTGGTGCAATACTTGGATTTTCGGCCATGAACATGACTTTGGAATTTGGAACTGCTCATACTTTCCTGTAGAGTACATCTGGGGCTACATTTCGTGCAAGTTTCAGCTCGATTGCCTCAGTATTGAGGGAGAAATTTCAAACTCTAACAGAAAAAAGTGTCTCATAGTCTAAGTGCAGGGTTTTTTTTGCCGCGTGCTCTGCCGTTTTGTCGCATAGCGTGTGGTGCTATACTTGGATTTTCGGCCATGAACATGACTTTGGAATTTGGCACAGCTCATACTTTCATTTAGAGTACATCTGGGGCTACATTTCGTGCAAGTTTCAGCTCGATTGCCTAAGTATTGAGGGAGAAATTTCAAACTCTAACAGAAAAAAGTGTCTCATAGTCTAATTGCAGGGTTTTTTTTTGCCGTGTGCTCTGCCGTTTTGTCGCATAGCGTGTGGTGCTATACTTGGATTTTCGGCCATGAACATGACTTTGGAATTTGGCACTGCTCATACTTTCATTTAGAGTACATCTGGGGCTACATTTCTTGCAAGTTTCAGCTCGATTGCCTCTGTATTGAGGGAGAAATTTCAAACTCTAACAGAAAAAAGCGTCTCATAGTCTAAGTGCAGGGTTTTTTTTGCCGCGTGCTCTGTCGTTTTGTCGCATAGCGTTTGGTGCTATAGTTGGTTTTTCGGCCATGAACATGACTTTGGAATTTGGCACAGCTCATACTTTCCTGTAGAGAACATCTGGGGCTACATTTCGTGCAAGTTTCAGCTCGATTGCCTCTGTATTGAGGGAGAAATTTCAAACTCTAACAGAAAAAAGTGTCTCATAGTCTAAGTGCAGGGTTTTTTTTGCCGCGTGCTCTGCTGTTTTGTCGCATAGCGTGTGGTGCTATACTTGGATTTTCGGCCATGAACATGACTTTGGAATTTGGCACAGCTCATACTTTCATTTAGAGTACATCTGGGGCTACATTTCGTGCAAGTTTCAGCTCGATTGCCTCAGTATTGAGGGAGAAATTTCAAACTCTAACAGAAAAAAGTGTCTCATAGTCTAATTGCAGGGTTTTTTTTGCCGCGTGCTCTGCCGTTTTGTCGCATAGCGTGTGGTGCTATACTTGGATTTTCGGCCATGAACATGACTTTGGAATTTGGCACTGCTCATACTTTCATTTAGAGTACATCTGGGGCTACATTTCGTGCAAGTTTCAGCTCGATTGCCTCTGTATTGAGGGAGAAATTTCAAACTCTAACAGAAAAAAGTGTCTCATAGTCTAAGTGCAGGGTTTTTTTTGCCGCGTGCTCTGCCGTTTTGTCGCATAGCGTGTGGTGCTATACTTGGATTTTCGGCCATGAACATGACTTTGGAATTTGGCACTGCTCATACTTTCCTGTAGAGTACATATGGGGCTACATTTCGTGCAAATTTCAGCTCGATTGCCTAAGTATTGAGGGAGAAATTTCAAACTCTAACAGAAAAAAGTGTCTCATAGTCTAAGTGCAGGGTTTTTTTTGCCGCGTGCTCTGCCGTTTTGTCGCATAGCGTGTGGTGCTATACTTGGATTTTCGGCCATGAACATGACTTTGGAATTTGGCACAGCTCATACTTTCATTTAGAGTACATCTGGGGCTACATTTCGTGCAAGTTTCAGCTCGATTGCCTCAGTATTGAGGGAGAAATTTCAAACTCTAACAGAAAAAAGTGTCTCATAGTCTAATTGCAGGTTGTTTTTTGCCGCGTGCTCTGCCGTTTTGTCGCATAGCGTGTGGTGCTATACTTGGATTTTCGGCCATGAATATGACTTTGGAATTTGGCACAGCTCATACTTTCATTTAAAGTACATCTGGGGCTACATTTCGTGCAAGTTTCAGCTCGATTGCCTCAGTATTGAGGGAGAAATTTCAAACTCTAACAGAAAAAAGCGTCTCATAGTCTAAGTGCAGGGTTTTTTTTGCCGCGTGCTCTGCCGTTTTGTCGCATAGAGTGTGGTGCTATACTTGGATTTTCGGCCATGAACATGACTTTGGAATTTGGCACTGCTCATACTTTCATTTAGAGTACATCTGGGGCTACATTTCGTGCAAGTTTCAGCTCGATTGCCTCTGTATTGAGGGAGAAATTTCAAACTCTAACAGAAAAAAGCGTCTCATAGTCTAAGTGCAGGTTTTTTTTTGCCGTGTGCTCTGCCGTTTTGTCGGAAAAAGTGGCTCGAGCCGACAGGTCCGGACCTGCTCGCCGAACGTCCCGGGTTCAAGACCCGGCCGGAACCGTTTTTTTTTCACATGTCCCAAAAATCAAATCCGACTCGCCTCATATATCGAAATTTCCTCTCAAGTTCTTGTCGGAAAAAGTGGCTCGAGCCGACAGGTCTGGACCTGCGAGCCGAACGTCCCGGGTTCAAGACCCGGCCGGAACCGTTCTTTTTTCACATGTCCAAAAAAATCAAATCCGACTCGCCTCATATATCGAAATTTCCTCTCAAGTTCTTGTGGGAAAAAGTGGCTCGAGCCGACAGGTCTGGACCTGCGAGCCGAACGTCCCGGGTTCAAGACCCGGCCGGAACCGTTTTTTTTCACATGTCCCAAAAATCAAATCCGACTCGCCTCATATATCGAAATTTCCTCCCAAGTTCTTGTCGGAAAAAGTGGCTCGAGCCGACAGGTCTGGACCTGCTCGCCGAACGTCCCGGGTTCAAGACCCGGCCGGAACCGGTTTTTTTTTCACATGTCCAAAAAAATCAAATCCGACTCGCCTCATATATCGAAATTTCCTCTCAAGTTCTTGTGGGAAAAAGTGGCTCGAGCCGACAGGTCTGGACCTGCGAGCCGAATGTCCCGGGTTCAAGACCCGGCCGGAACCGGTTTTTTTTTCACATGTCCCAAAAATCAAATCCGACTCGCCTCATATATCGAAATTTCCTCTCTAGTTCTTGTCGGAAAAAGTGGCTCGAGCCGACAGGTCCAGACCTGCTCGCCGAACGTCCCGGGTTCAAGACCCGGCCGGAACCGTGTTTTTTTTCACATGTCCCAAAAATCAAATCCGACTCGCCTCATATATCGAAATTTCCTTACAAGTTCTTGTCGGAAAAAGTGGCTCGAGCCGACAGGTCCGGACCTGCGAGCCGAACGTCCCGGGTTCGAGACCCGGCCGGAACCGTTTTTTTTTTCACATGTCCCAAAAATCAAATCCGACTCGCCTCATATATCGAAATTTCGTCTCTAGTTCTTGTCGGAAAAAGTGGCTCCAGCCGACAGGTCCGGACCTGCTCGCCGAACGTCCCGGGTTCAAGACCCGGCCGGAACCGGTTTTTTTTTCACATGTCCCAAAAATCAAATCCGACTCGCCTCATATATCGAAATTTCCTCTCTAGTTCTTGTCGGAAAAAGTGGCTCGAGCCGACAGGTCCGGACCTGCTCGCCGAACGTCCCGGGTTCAAGACCCGGCCGGAACCGTTTTTTTTTTCACATGTCCCAAAAATCAAATCCGACTCGCATCATATATCGAAATTTCCTCTCAAGTTCTTGTCGGAAAAAGTGGCTCGAGCCGACAGGTCCGGACCTGCGAGCCGAACGTCCCGGGTTCGAGACCCGGCCGGAACCTTTTTTTTTTTTCACATGTCCCAAAAATCAAATCCGACTCGCCTCATATATCGAAATTTCGTCTCTAGTTCTTGTCGGAAAAAGTGGCTCTAGCCGACAGGTCTGGACCTGCGAGCCGAACGTCCCGGGTTCAAGACCCGGCCGGAACCGTTCTTTTTTCACATGTCCAAAAAAATCAAATCCGACTCGCCTCATATATCGAAATTTCCTCTCAAGTTCTTGTGGGAAAAAGTGGCTCGAGCCGACAGGTCTGGACCTGCGAGCCGAACGTCCCGGGTTCAAGACCCGGCCGGAACCGTTTTTTTTCACATGTCCCAAAAATCAAATCCGACTCGCCTCATATATCGAAATTTCCTCCCAAGTTCTTGTCGGAAAAAGTGGCTCGAGCCGACAGGTCTGGACCTGCTCGCCGAACGTCCCGGGTTCAAGACCCGGCCGGAACCGGTTTTTTTTTCACATGTCCAAAAAAATCAAATCCGACTCGCCTCATATATCGAAATTTCCTCTCAAGTTCTTGTGGGAAAAAGTGGCTCGAGCCGACAGGTCTGGACCTGCGAGCCGAATGTCCCGGGTTCAAGACCCGGCCGGAACCGGTTTTTTTTTCACATGTCCCAAAAATCAAATCCGACTCGCCTCATATATCGAAATTTCCTCTCTAGTTCTTGTCGGAAAAAGTGGCTCGAGCCGACAGGTCCAGACCTGCTCGCCGAACGTCCCGGGTTCAAGACCCGGCCGGAACCGTGTTTTTTTTCACATGTCCCAAAAATCAAATCCGACTCGCCTCATATATCGAAATTTCCTTACAAGTTCTTGTCGGAAAAAGTGGCTCGAGCCGACAGGTCCGGAACTGCGAGCCGAACGTCCCGGGTTCGAGACCCGGCCGGAACCGTTTTTTTTTTCACATGTCCCAAAAATCAAATCCGACTCGCCTCATATATCGAAATTTCGTCTCTAGTTCTTGTCGGAAAAAGTGGCTCCAGCCGACAGGTCCGGACCTGCTCGCCGAACGTCCCGGGTTCAAGACCCGGCCGGAACCGGTTTTTTTTTCACATGTCCCAAAAATCAAATCCGACTCGCCTCATATATCGAAATTTCCTCTCTAGTTCTTGTCGGAAAAAGTGGCTCGAGCCGACAGGTCCGGACCTGCTCGCCGAACGTCCCGGGTTCAAGACCCGGCCGGAACCGTTTTTTTTTTCACATGTCCCAAAAATCAAATCCGACTCGCATCATATATCGAAATTTCCTCTCAAGTTCTTGTCGGAAAAAGTGGCTCGAGCCGACAGGTCCGGACCTGCGAGCCGAACGTCCCGGGTTCGAGACCCGGCCGGAACCTTTTTTTTTTTTCACATGTCCCAAAAATCAAATCCGACTCGCCTCATATATCGAAATTTCGTCTCTAGTTCTTGTCGGAAAAAGTGGCTCTAGCCGACAGGTCCGGACCTGCGAGCCGAACGTCCCGGGTTCAAGACCCGGCCGGAACCGGTTTTTTTTTCACATGTCCCAAAAATCAAATCCGACTCGCCTCATATATCGAAATTTCCTCTCAAGTTCTTGTCGGAAAAAGTGGCTCGAGCCGACATGTCCGGACCTGCTCGCCGAACGTCCCGGTTCAAGACCCGGCCGAAACCGGTTTTTTTTCACATGTCCAAAAAAATCAAATCCGACTCGCCTCATATATCGAAATTTCCTCTCAAGTTCTTGTCGGAAAAAGTGGCTCGAGCCTACAGGTCCGGACCTGCGAGCCGAACGTCCCGGGTTCAAGACCCGGCCGGAACCGTTTTTTTTTTTCACATGTCCCAAAAATCAAATCCGACTCGCCTCATATATCGAAATTTCCTCTCAAGTTCTTGTCGGAAAAAGTGGCTCGAGCCGACAGGTCTGGACCTGCGAGCCGAACGTCCCGGGTTCAAGACCCGGCCGGAACCGGTTTTTTTTCACATGTCCAAAAAAATCAAATCCGACTCGCCTCATATATCGAAATTTCCTCTCAAGTTCTTGTCGGAAAAAGTGGCTCGAGCCGACAGGTCCGGACCTGCGAGCCGAACGTCCCGGGTTCAAGACCCGGCCGGAACCGTTTTTTTTTTCACATGTCCAAAAAAATCAAATCCGACTCGCCTCATATATCGAAATTTCCTCTCAAGTTCTTGTGAAAAAAAGTGGCTCGAGCCGACAGGTCTGGACCTGCGAGCCGAACGTCCCGGGTTCAAGACCCGGCCGGAACCGTTTTTTTTCTCACATGTCCCAAAAATCAAATCCGACTCGCCTCATATATCGAAATTTCCTCTCAAGTTCTTGTGGGAAGAAGTGGCTCGAGCCGACAGGTCCGGACCTGCGAGCCGAACGTCCCGGGTTCGAGACCCGGCCGGAACCGTTTTTTTTTTTCACATGTCCCAAAAATCAAATCCGACTCGCCTCATATATCGAAATTTCGTCTCTAGTTCTTGTCGGAAAAAGTGGCTCCAGCCGACAGGTCCGGACCTGCGAGCCGAACGTCCCGGGTTCAAGACCCGGCCGGAACCGGTTTTTTTTTCACATGTCCCAAAAATCAAATCCGACTCGCCTCATATATCGAAATTTCCTCTCAAGTTCTTGTCGGAAAAAGTGGCTCGAGCCGACATGTCCGGACCTGCTCGCCGAACGTCCCGGTTCAAGACCCGGCCGAAACCGGTTTTTTTTCACATGTCCAAAAAAATCAAATCCGACTCGCCTCATATATCGAAATTTCCTCTCAAGTTCTTGTCGGAAAAAGTGGCTCGAGCCGACAGGTCTGGACCTGCGAGCCGAATGTCCCGGGTTCAAGACCAGGCCGGAACCAGTTTTTTTTTCACATGTCCCAAAAATCAAATCCGACTCGCCTCATATATCGAAATTTCCTCTCAAGTTCTTGTGGGAAAAAGTGGCTCGAGCCGACAGGTCTGGACCTGCGAGCCGAATGTCCCGGGTTCAAGACCAGGCCGGAACCAGTTTTTTTTTTCACATGTCCCAAAAATCAAATCCGACTCGCCTCATATATCGAAATTTCCTCTCAAGTTCTTGTGGGAAAAAGTGGCTCGAGCCGACAGGTCTGGACCTACGAGCCGAATGTCCCGGGTTCAAGACCCGGCCGGAACCGGTTTTTTTTTCACATGTCCCAAAAATCAAATCCGACTCGCCTCATATATCGAAATTTCCTCTCTAGTTCTTGTCGGAAAAAGTGGCTCGAGCCGACAGGTCCGGACCTGCTCGCCGAACGTCCTTGGTTCAAGACCCGGCCGGAACCGGTTTTTTTTTCACATGTCCCAAAAATCAAATCCGACTCGCCTCATATATCGAAATTTCCTCTCTAGTTCTTGTCGGAAAAAGTGGCTCGAGCCGACAGGTCCGGACCTGCTCGCCGAACGTCCCGGGTTCAAGACCAAGCCGGAACCAGTTTTTTTTTCACATGTCCCAAAAATCAAATCCGACTCGCCTCATATATCGAAATTTCCTCTCAAGTTCTTGTGGGAAAAAGTGGCTCGAGCCGACAGGTCTGGACCTGCGAGCCGAATGTCCTGGGTTCAAGACCCGGCCGGAACCGGTTTTTTTTCACATGTCCCAAAAATCAAATCCGACTCGCCTCATATATCGAAATTTCCTCTCTAGTTCTTGTCGGAAAAAGTGGCTCGAGCCGACAGGTCCGGACCTGCGAGCCGAACGTCCCGGGTTCAAGATCCGGCCGGAACCGTTTTTTTTTCACATGTCCCAAAAATCAAATCCGACTCGCCTCATATATCGAAATTTCCTCTCAAGTTCTTGTCGGGAAAAGTGACTCGAGCCGACAGGTCTGGACCTGCGAGCCGAACGTCCCGGGTTCAAGACCCGGCCGGAACCGTTTTTTTTTCACATGTCCAAAAAAATCAAATCCGACTCGCCTCATATATCGAAATTTCCTCTGAAGTTCTTGTGGGAAAAAGTGGCTCGAGCCGACAGGTCTGGACCTGCGAGCCGAACGTCCCGGGTTCAAGACCCGGCCGGAACCGTTTTTTTTCACATGTCCCAAAAATCAAATCCGACTCGCCTCATATATCGAAATTTCCTCCCAAGTTCTTGTCGGAAAAAGTGGCTCGAGCCGACAGGTCCGGACCTGCTCGCCGAACGTCCCGGGTTCAAGACCCGGCCGGAACCGGTTTTTTTTCACATGTCCAAAAAAATCATATCCGACTCGCCTCATATATCGAAATTTCCTCTTAAGTTCTTGTCGGAAAAAGTGGCTCGAGCCGACAGGTCTGGACCTGCGAGCCGAATGTCCCGGGTTCAAGACCAGGCCGGAACCAGTTTTTTTTTCTCACATGTCCCAAAAATCAAATCCGACTCGCCTCATATATCAAAATTTCCTCCCAAGTTCTTGTCGGAAAAAGTGGCTCGAGCCGACAGGTCCGGACCTGCTCGCCGAACGTCCCGGGTTCAAGACCCGGCCGGAACCGGTTTTTTTTCACATGTCCAAAATAAATTCAAATCAGACTCGCCTCATATATCGAAATTTCCTCTCAAGTTCTTTTCGGAAAAAGTGGCTCGTGCCGACAGGTCTGGACCTGCGAGCCGGATGTCCCGGGTTCAAGACCAGGCCGGAACCAGTTTTTTTTTTCACATGTCCCAAAAATCAAATCCGACTCGCCTCATATATCGAAATTTCCTCTCAAGTTCTTGTGGGAAAAAGTGGCTCGAGCCGACAGGTCTGGACCTGCGAGCCGAATGTCCCGGGTTCAAGACCCGGCCGGAACCGGTTTTTTTTTCACATGTCCCAAAAACCAAATCCGTCTCGCCTCATATATCGAAATTTCCTCTCTAGTTCTTGTCGGAAAAAGTGGCTCGAGCCGACAGGTCCGGACCTGCTCGCCGAACGTCCCGGTTTCAAGACCCGGCCGGAACCGTTTTTTTTTTCACATGTCCCAAAAATCAAATCCGACTCGCCTCATATATCGAAATTTCCTCTCTAGTTCTAGTCGGAAAAAGTGGCTCGAGCCGACAGGTCTGAACCTGCGAGCCGAACGTCCCGGGTTCAAAACCCGGCCGGAACCGTTTTTTTTCACATGTCCAAACAAATCAAATCCGACTCGCCTCATATATCGAAATTTCCTCTCAAGTTCTTGTGGGAAAAAGTGGCTCGAGCCGACAGGTCTGGACCTGCGAGCCGAACGTCCCGGGTTCAAGACCCGGCCGGAACCGTTTTTTTTCACATGTCCCAAAAATCAAATCCGACTCGCCTCATATATCAAAATTTCCTCCCAAGTTCTTGTCGGAAAAAGTGGCTCGAGCCGACAGGTCCGGACCTGCTCGCCGAACGTCCCGGGTTCAAGACCCGGCCGGAACCGGTTTTTTTTCACATGTCCAAAATAAATTCAAATCAGACTCGCCTCATATATCGAAATTTTCTCTCAAGTTCTTGTCGGAAAAAGTGGCTCGTGCCGACAGGTCTGGACCTGCGAGCCGAATGTCCCGGGTTCAAGACCAGGCCGGAACCAGTTTTTTTTTTCACATGTCCCAAAAATCAAATCCGACTCGCCTCATATATCGAAATTTCCTCTCAAGTTCTTGTGGGAAAAAGTGGCTCGAGCCGACAGGTCTGGACCTACGAGCCGAATGTCCCGGGTTCAAGACCCGGCCGGAACCGGTTTTTTTTTCACATGTCCCAAAAATCAAATCCGACTCGCCTCATATATCGAAATTTCCTCTCTAGTTCTTTTCGGAAAAAGTGGCTCGAGCCGACAGGTCCGGACCTGCTCGCCGAACGTCCTTGGTTCAAGACCCGGCCGGAACCGGTTTTTTTTTCACATGTCCCAAAAATCAAATCCGACTCGCCTCATATATCGAAATTTCCTCTCTAGTTCTTGTCGGAAAAAGTGGCTCGAGCCGACAGGTCCGGACCTGCTCGCCGAACGTCCCGGGTTCAAGACCAAGCCGGAACCAGTTTTTTTTTCACATGTCCCAAAAATCAAATCCGACTCGCCTCATATATCGAAATTTCCTCTCAAGTTCTTGTGGGAAAAAGTGGCTCGAGCCGACAGGTCTGGACCTGCGAGCCGAATGTCCTGGGTTCAAGACCCGGCCGGAACCGGTTTTTTTTTCACATGTCCCAAAAATCAAATCCGACTCGCCTCATATATCGAAATTTCCTCTCTAGTTCTTGTCGGAAAAAGTGGCTCGAGCCGACAGGTCCGGACCTGCGAGCCGAACGTCCCGGGTTCAAGACCCGGCCGGAACCGTTTTTTTTTTACATGTCCCAAAAATCAAATCCGACTCGCCTCATATATCGAAATTTCCTCTCAAGTTCTTGTCGGGAAAAGTGACTCGAGCCGACAGGTCTGGACCTGCGAGCCGAACGTCCCGGGTTCAAGACCCGGCCGGAACCGTTTTTTTTTCACATGTCCAAAAAAATCAAATCCGACTCGCCTCATATATCGAAATTTCCTCTGAAGTTCTTGTGGGACAAGGTGGCTCGAGCCGACAGGTCTGGACCTGCGAGCCGAACGTCCCGGGTTCAAGACCCGGCCGGAACCGTTTTTTTTCACATGTCCCAAAAATCAAATCCGACTCGCCTCATATATCGAAATTTCCTCCCAAGTTCTTGTCGGAAAAAGTGGCTCGAGCCGACAGGTCCGGACCTGCTCGCCGAACGTCCCGGGTTCAAGACCCGGCCGGAACCGGTTTTTTTTTCACATGTCCAAAAAAATCAAATCCGACTCGCCTCATATATCGAAATTTCCTCTGAAGTTCTTGTCGGAAAAAGTGGCTCGTGCCGACAGGTCTGGACCTGCGAGCCGAATGTCCCGGGTTCAAGACCAGGCCGGAACCAGTTTTTTTTTCACATGTCCCAAAAATCAAATCCGACTCGCCTCATATATCGAAATTTCCTCTCAAGTTCTTGTCGGAAAAAGTGGCTCGAGCCGACAGGTCCGGACCTGCTCGCCGAACGTCCCGGTTTCAAGACCCGGCCGGAACCGTTTTTTTTTTCACATGTCCCAAAAATCAAATCCGACTCGCCTCATATATCGAAATTTCCTCTCTAGTTCTAGTCGGAAAAAGTGGCTCGAGCCGACAGGTCTGAACCTGCGAGCCGAACGTCCCGGGTTCAAAACCCGGCCGGAACCGTTTTTTTTCACATGTCCAAACAAATCAAATCCGACTCGCCTCATATATCGAAATTTCCTCTCAAGTTCTTGTGGGAAGAAGTGGCTCGAGCCGACAGGTCTGGACCTGCGAGCCGAACGTCCCGGGTTCAAGACCCGGCCGGAACCGTTTTTTTTCACATGTCCCAAAAATCAAATCCGACTCGCCTCATATATCAAAATTTCCCTTCAAGTTCTTGTCGGAAAAAGTGGCTCGAGCCGACAGGTTCGGACCTGCTCGCCGAACGTCCCGGGTTCAAGACCCGGCCGGAACCGGTTTTTTTTCACATGTCCAAAATAAATTCAAATCAGACTCGCCTCATATATCGAAATTTTCTCTCAAGTTCTTGTCGGAAAAAGTGGCTCGTGCCGACAGGTCTGGACCTGCGAGCCGAATGTCCCGGGTTCAAGACCAGGCCGGAACCAGTTTTTTTTTCACATGTCCCAAAAATCAAATCCGACTCGCCTCATATATCGAAATTTCCTCTCAAGTTCTTGTGGGAAAAAGTGGCTCGAGCCGACAGGTCTGGACCTGCGAGCCGAATGTCCCGGGTTCAAGACCCGGCCGGAACCGGTTTTTTTTCACATGTCCCAAAAATCAAATCCGTCTCGCCTCATATATCGAAATTTCCTCTCTAGTTCTTGTCGGAAAAAGTGGCTCGAGCCGACAGGTCCGGACCTGCTCGCCGAACGTCCCGGTTTCAAGACCCGGCCGGAACCGTTTTTTTTTTCACATGTCCCAAAAATCAAATCCGACTCGCCTCATATATCGAAATTTCCTCTCTAGTTCTTGTCGGAAAAAGTGGCTCGAGCCGACAGGTCCGGACCTGCGAGCCGAACGTCCCGGGTTCAAGATACGGCCGGAACCGGTTTTTTTTTCACATGTCCCAAAAATCAAATCCGACTCGCCTCATATATCAACATTTCCTCCCAAGTTCTTGTCGGAAAAAGTGGCTCGAGCCGACAGGTCCGGACCTGCGAGCCGAACGTCCCGGGTTCAAGACCCGGCCGGAACCGGTTTTTTTTTCACATGTCCCAAAAATCAAATCCGACTCGCCTCATATATCGAAATTTCCTCTCAAGTTCTTGTCGGAAAAAGTAGCTCGAGCCGACAGGTCCGGACCTGCGAGCCGAACGTCTCGGGTTCAAGACCCGGCCGAAACCGGTTTTTTGTTCACATGTCCCAAAAATCAAATCCGACTCGCCTCATATATCGAAATTTCCTCCCAAGTTCTTGTCGGAAAAAGTGGCTCGAGCCGAACGTTCCGGGTTCAAGACCCGGCCGGAACCGTTTTTTTTTCACATGTCCCAAAAATCAAATCCGACTCGCCTCATATATCGAAATTTCCTCTCAAGTTCTTGTGGGAAAAAGTGGCTCGAGCCGACAGGTCTGGACCTGCGAGCCGAACGTCACGGGTTCAAGACCCGGCCGGAACCTGTTTTTTTTCACATGTCCCAAAAATCAAATCCGACTCGCCTCATATATCGAAATTTCCTCTCTAGTTCTTGTCGGAAAAAGTGGCTCGAGCCAACAGGTCCGGACCTGCGAGCCGAACGTCACGGGTTCAAGTCCCGGCCGGAACCGGTTTTTTTTTCACATGTCCCAAAAATCAAATCCGACTCGCCTCATATATCGAAATTTCCTCTCTAGTTCTTGTCGGAAAAAGTGGCTCGAGCCGACAGGTCTGGACCTGCGAGCCGAACGTCCCGGGTTCAAGACCCGGCCGGAACCGGTTTTTTTTTTCACATGTCCCAAAAATCAAATCCGACTCGCCTCATATATCGAAATTTCCTCTCTAGTTCTTGTCGGAAAAAGTGGCTCGAGCCGACAGGTCCGGACCTGCGAGCCGAACGTCCCGGGTTCAAGACCCGGCCGGAACCGGTTTTTTTTTCACATGTCCCAAAAATCAAATCCGACTCGCCTCATATATCGAAATTTCCTCTCAAGTTCTTGTGGGAAAAAGTGGCTCTAGCCGACAGGTCCGGACCTGCGAGCCGAACGTCACGGGTTCAAGACCCGGCCGGAACCAGTTTTTTTTTCACATGTCCCAAAAATCAAATCCGACTCGCCTCATATATCGAAATTTCCTCTCAAGTTCTTGTCGGAAAAAGTGGCTCGAGCCGACAGGTCCGGACCTGCGAACAGAACGTCACGGGTTCAAGACCCGGCCGGAACCGTTTTTTTTTTTCACATGTCCCAAAAATCAAATCCGACTCGCCTCATATATCGAAATTTCCTCTCAAGTTCTTGTCGGAAAAAGTGGCTCGAGCCGACAGGTCCGGACCTGCGAGCCGAACGTCAAGGGTTCAAGACCCGGCCGGAACGGGTTTTTTTTTCACATGTCCCAAAAATCAAATCCGACTCGCCTCATATATCAAAATTTCCTCTCTAGTTCTTGTCGGAAAAAGTGGCTCGAGCCGACAGGTCCGGACCTGCGACCCGAATGTCCCGGGTTCAAGACACGGCCGGAACCGGTTTTTTTTCACATGTCCCAAAAATCAAATCCGACTCGCCTCATATATCGAAATTTCCTCTCAAGTTCTTGTCGGAAAAAGTGGCTCAAGCCGACAGGTCCGGGCCTGCGAGCCGAACGTCCCGGGTTCAAGACCCGGCCGGAACCGTTTTTTTTTTCACATGTCCCAACAAATGTGTAATTATCCACATATAATAAAATTTACAAACTCACAAAACAACCCGGTCGGTAAATGGTGCGTACAAACTATTTAGGGGCGATGCCAAATAGGACACATCGCAAATGAGAAGAAGGCCACTGAAAATGTTGTTTCCTATCAATAACTGATTGTTTGTACCCTGTAGAGCCCAAAAGTGAAAAAAGTTAAATTAGCAAACAAATCCCACGAGAATACATACCCTTCTGCACTAATAGTGTCATTACAATGTAATGACCTTTGATCTTTGTCCCTTTGACCCTTTCTTAAGCAGGGAAATCACCAATCTAAATTTTCTTAAGAGGTGTACATGTATTTGGATTCAGGGTAGTGTAAGGAACATTTTGACACTTGTTTTATGCTTGCACTCGAAATTATGATTTAGTAAATTTTGGGGTGACTCTAAGGGGCTCCCCCCAAAAAAGCACCACTCGCCAAACTTAAGAAATCACCTTTTGTATAATGTCTAAGTAAGCCCTGCATATCCCACACTTCAAACCTTTTGGACTTGAAATAATTATTAAAACCTGCTGGGCTCCCGCAGTAAGTTATATCAGACAATAAGAACACAGCGACATCACAATACATTTCTTTAAAGTAATTGAAAGATGAAAGGTGAGCAAAAGACGACCCAGCAACCCACGGAATACCGAACTGGGTTGGTATAGAGCGCCGGTATGGAATTCCGGGTGTTGCGGGTTCGAATAACGCTCTGGTAATCTTTTCTTTGTGTACCTTATGTAGAATGACTTGAAATTAATCCAGTCAGTTTTCTTTTTGGATATTTTGATGGTTTATTTTGATCATATTTCTTGGTTGTTGGCTTTTCCGAATGTGATCGGAAAAGGTATTGTTCTTATTCGAAGATCCGCGTCAGCGAAAAACCTTTATTTTTTTACTGTAATTCTTGCTTTTTCCGCGGACCGGAAGCGAAAAGCCTTTATGTTTGTTCTTTGTTTTGGCTTTTTCCGTGGAAGCGAAAAATCTATTTTTTTGTTCTGGGTTTTTATTTTCTTGTTCTTCCACTTCTTGTCGTTTGAAAACCCATAGAATTTACACAGGGGCAAAATGATTTCGTCTTCTCGAAATAATTTCCTATTCACGCAAAATGATTTTGTGTACCCAAAATAATTTCGTATTCGCAAAATAATTTTATATCCTCAAAGGTATTCCGTGTCCGCCAACGTCATCATGACATCATCATGTGTCACGTGACAATGCCTTCAAGGGGTTCCAATTGCGTAGAAACCCTGCAAGTGAATAAGTGAAACCTTAGTGTGTTTTTACATAATTTTATATGGTCACCATATAGGCCTAATAATCAAAGAGAATAAGTGGTGTGCATTAGGTTAAGAAGTGTTTTAGATTATAATTCGGAAAAGCCTTATGTAATGTTTTCAACAGCAATCTCTAGTTTTGTTTTGGGTTGTTTTTTTTTCAGGATGGATTCGGGATGTAGCCGGCGACTACGAGACCGTCTTTGTGACAACGGGAGGCATCTCGTTCACCATGCTGGCCATTGTGGCTGCGACACGTTGTGTCGTACCGTGCTGTGAAACCAAAGACTGAGTGGTTATTGCTTGGGATTTGGCGAGGTGATATTGGTATGAGTCTGGAAGTTAGGTGTACGTAGGCCTACTATCGTGACTGTCGATATTATGACATCCTTTGGGTTGAATTACGATAAATCGTTGATATTTGCAAAGGTGATAATGTTTGTATACGATTCTTTTATATACACAGGATTTTACTAAAGATCAATACATGTATAACTTGCAAAATAATCAAACACGTATGGGTTGGTCCTTGGTGGTTAAATTGGTGGGATTGCTTTTGACAATTTTGTATTGAGATTACGTAGATTTTTATAACAAGGAAAAATGAGAGTACACAACCATACTTATTGTATGCACATTTGTAGCGTATAATAACAATAACCGATAATGGGTAGGGAGACATTCCCATAGGGACGTGCACACGACTTTACTTACCTTTTTCTAAACATCCTCCAAACCAATGAACTTGAAATTGAAATATGTTCATATCGAAAGCATTCTCTGTCTTCTATCAAAATATGGACGATAAAAATATATGTCTTTAAGATGTAGAATACTAGAATTATGTTTGGGGACAACAAAATGCCTCCCAAATGTTAACTTTCAGATGCTAACCTGTCTCCCTTTATGCAATTAAGAAAAATAATAGGGACGTTGTAGCCAATAACAGACTATGGAAGGCCTGAAATGGCCTCATTTATTAGATTGATAATTATTATAATCACCAAATAGCGGTTGTAGGTGGTTCGAATTAATAATACCATAATAGGCATTGGAGATAGTTGAAGAAAGAAGAGTATCATCGCACGCAATCCAGAAAACAAGTATCCTTGATCTTAAAAGATCAAAAATAATTGTAGTCACTGGTTTTACTCTTTTCTGGATAAATACAGCATTTCAGACAGAAACATGTTAACGTTATGTTTCTACCGTCACCACCTTTGCATCCTGTAAGTTATAGTCAAATCTGTGAAGATTTCTGTTTTTCGGTATGCTACCAAAGTATGATACCAACTTTAAAGTGAAACCCTGCCTGCTGCTCAATGTGCACTTGGACTAGAAACCATCATTTAGTCTCATATTGCAAAAAAGAAGCAATTTTACATACATGTATACATACCTCAGCAATGCAACTTATTCATAAAGACAAACTGAACGTAGGTTAAACATTATGTTACCTTCTTAGAGCAATGGCCTGCTTTACCACACAGCTTGGATCCATTTTCTTTCACGAAGGCAGCCAATACCCTAATCTCCAGTGGTGTTAAGGTTTTGTTTCTTGGTTTGCTGCTCTTTCCCTGGTGAATCAATATAAAGTACCAATACATACAAATTAAACAGTGTAACAACTTAATGCATCTTATCTCGTTATTAAGTAAAATGTGCCTAAATTCAAAATCAAACAATATCAACATGATGAACATGACCTTCCAGCTGTCAGCATTATAAAAGATAATGCATAATTATATGCATGCCACTTTGTAAACAGACAGCAAACTAAATTTAAGAGACCTAATTTTAATAAAATCTCTGAGTCATCATACTTATTCAATTCATTGTAATAAAACTCATTACTTCCAGTACTAGCCTCTTAACTAAACATTGAACAACTACATTAGTTTAAGTATTAAGTGGCTTTTTGTTCAAATCAAATTTACTTTATATGTAGAGTGTTGAGACTGCTCATTATTTAACACTTGGTTGGATTTATCCAAATTTAAAGTTTTTAATACTTTAAAGATTTTACCATTCTTTTGAATTTGATTTTTTTCCTGTGCGATTCTGCAATAAAGAAAAACCAAGGAACAATATGTACATGTGTGATGTAGGCCTATTGTTGTCATTGAAATATGAAATAACACCGAAAATCAATAAACTCCAAATTCGGGAAACCTGAAAGGTGCAGTAACATATCAAGTAACACCTAATTTTAAGTTAGATCTAACAGTAACACATAATATAAAACTGAATTAAATAGCGAAACACGGAAAACAAACACCAAGGAGTGTGTACAACATTCCTCCTCAACACATGGAGGTAGAAATAAATTCAACACAGAAGCAAAATATCAAACAAGTCTTTGTCATACATAAAAAGAAAGTATTAATTAATCAAAAATAACTAAATGTTAACTCACAAACTTATGAAGAATAGGCCTAAAGTGAAGATATAATATGTAATGCTGTAACTAATACAACACATGAAAAACAAAAAACAATAACAATAATGATGCATGGGAACCGGCAAATTCACAAATAAATTAATAACAGTAACATACTATAAACAATATGAAACTAGACGTTCACATGGAATGAGCTGTAATTTTGACAAACATGTTTTTTACACAATTTATATATTGGCGATAAAGTTTGACAGCGCTGCATAACGTTAGTCAACATTATTTTTAAAAATGGCAACAACAAAAAACAGTTATGAGAGATAGGACAAAAATACTATTTATTTTTTACTACTTTACTAGAGACAGTGTATGACCATCGGTTCATAAATACGTTCCACGTTCTATATTAAAAACAAAGCAATAGGGCCTACAGTAAAAGAACTTTTGCTATTAAAATAAAACTTGCTGACTATTCTGGCCCTAATACTAATTTTTGATTGTCAGCATACGATTAAGAATTTGAGATTGGCGAACATGTTGGAGGTTTTACCAAGAAATCCTGACCGAGGACAGCTTCAATACATGAACCATGACTGACACTGAACGTGCACGCAAGTTACTACATGCATGTTGCACTTTCTTGTGAAAATGTTTGTAGGCATGCGAGGCTGTTGTTACATGCCCTATACTAGGGCTAGGCCTACATGACATTTAATGTCAATGAATGCGCGGCCAGCTACATAACAATTGACATGTAGGCCCTAGCTGCAATGCAAGTGAAACTTGTGCAATTTAGGTAATATTATGTGTGTGTTTTTTTTATGAAAAAAAAAATGAATTGTCACGTTATGGATGAGGGAGCGCCTTTGACACACAATCAGATTTGGGCTCTGACGTCAGATTAATATGAAAAGGGACTTTTCCATATGAACACAACATTAATGCTTTCATTGTGGGCTGCCAGAGCGCCGAATGGGCCGAGGTCAGGGCATTACTGCGCCATTGCATGGAATTACGAAGGGAGGAAATAGTCATTTTCATGTTGAGACCAAATTATGAACGAACGAAAGTGTGCGTCACACCAACGCCATCCTTGGCGATGGATGATTGTATTTTCCCGTTCACTCCAGTGTTTTATTGGTCTTGGAGCCTTCAAAGCACTGGGAGTTTTCTTACCTTACTTTATGGACAGCTTCTCGGCCAGTACTGCTGCAGCGGGCTTGGCAGGAAGCGCTAGTGCTGCAGTCGGCTACATCTTCCTGAGTAAGTCGTGTAGATAGTATACATATGTGTTTGGTTTGTACCTTCGCACAAATCAGTTGTATTTGTGTACAGGACGAGTACATGGACGATAGTAATAAGATGTCCTTCTCCAATGATGTGTTTGTTTCATTACCGAAGTAGGGGTTTTATTACCACAGTAGGAGTTTTATTACCGCAGTAGGAGTTTTATTACCGCAGTAGGGGTTTTCTGTGGGTGGTAAAGACGACCATGCAACTGTAATAAATCTAAATTCCTCTGCATTCGTTTATTTGTATTGACAGGTCCAGTGGCTGGTGCCCTGTCGAAAGTGTGGGACCCACGGAAGCTATCTATAGCAGGAGGAGCGTTTGCTGCCTTGTGTTACTTCTTGGCGTCTTATTCCTCGTCTATTTCTGAATTGGCTGTGTGGTTTTCACTTTCAAGTAAGTTTTAATTCTGTTGTTTTGTTAGGGTATAGCTGCCTTGGTTTTGTTTGGTTTGGTTTTGTTTGGTTTGGTTTTGTTTGGTTTGGTTTGGTTTGGTTTGGTTTGGTTTGGTTTGGTTTGGTTTGGTTTGGTTTGGTTTGGTTTGGTTTGGTTTGGTTTGGTTTGGTTTGGTTTGGTTTGGTTTGGTTTGGTTTGGTTTGGTTTGGTTTGGTTTGGTTTGGTTTGGTTTGGTTTGGTTTGGTTTGGTTTGGTTTGGTTTGGTTTGGTTTGGTTTGGTTTGGTTTGGTTTGGTTTGGTTTGGTTTGGTTTGGTTTGGTTTGGTTTGGTTTGGTTTGGTTTGGTTTGGTTTGGTTTGGTTTGGTTTGGTTTGGTTTGGTTTGGTTTGGTTTGGTTTGGTTTGGTTTGGTTTGGTTTGGTTTGGTTAGGTATGGTTTGGTTGGTTTGGTTTGATTGGTTTGGTTTGGTTTGGTTTGTTTTGGTTTGGTTTGGTTTGGTTTGGTTTGGTTTGGTTTGGTTTGGTTTGGTTTGGTTTGGTTTGGTTTGGTTTGGTTTGGTTTGGTTTGGTTTGGTTTGGTTTGGTTTGGTTTGGTTTGGTTTGGTTTGATTGGTTTGGTTTGGTTTGGTTTGATTGGTTTGGTTTGGTTTGGTTTGATTGGTTTGGTTTGGTTTGGTTTGATTGGTTTGGTCTTGTCTGGTCTGGTCTGGTCTGGTCTGGTCTGGTCTTGCAACTTCGCCAGTTTTGTTTTGCAACTTTGAGATTAGGTATTATATCAATTTATAAATAAAGATATTTGTTTATTACAGGTTGTGGATATGCATTTACAAATATGTCGACATTGAAACTCCTAATGGCGTACTTCACCGACGGCTTCGCTTTCGCCATCAGTTTAACCCTCGCGGGTGGGACGGTCGGTATGATGGTTTTGCCTCCGTTAATGGAATATCTCGTGTCCGAGTATGGCTGGAGAAATGCCCTGGCACTCATGGGGGCCATTCAGTTCAATTATGTCGTGGGTGCAGCACTGCTCCGTCCGCTTCCAACTACTGCATGTTATCAATCGGTCAATAGTCACTGTGATGACAAGCAGCCAGCGTCTGAACAGGGAAACCAATTAGAAGAGGAATCGTCACCTGATAAGAAACCAAATCTTTGCCGGCGCATTTTGTCAGACGTCGCGGAACAGTTCGATGTCAGTGTGCTGACCGAACCGATTTTCTGTATTTATCAGTTGGTGTTTCTACTAACCGGATTGGTGTATAGCATTTGGCACCTGTTTCTCATACCGCACGGGGTGGCTCTGGGCTACGGGGAGGCTCCGTCAGCCTACCTGGCAACCTTCGGAGGCCTAGGCGCATTGATTGGACGCACTATCCCCGGAATCATGATCGACCGTGAAATAATCACGGCCTCCACGTTCTTCATCATATCCTGCCTGGTCTTCACGGCTTCCAGCCTCTTGGATCCTCTAGTTGTCTCGTCATATGCAGCCCTGGCAACCCTAGCCTCCATCTCAGGGATAGCTATCGGTGTCATCTGGTCGCTCGCCTTTGTTCTGATGCGGGAAGTGACAGGGGACCAGCATATGTCGGCCTACAGTTGGCTGTTTCTCTCTGCTTGCATCGGGCGATTCTTTGGAGGATTACTTGCAGGTAAGATAGAAAGTAATGTTCGGCTAGACTCACAGAGGTTATACAGGTTTTAATCGTAATTTCGACCAGACTTCTGGTGCTTTAAATGTGTAATTATCCACTATTTACAAACTCACAAAAGGCCGGCCATTAAATGGCGAGGTCAAACTTTTTAGGGGTGGGGCCAAATAGGACACAGCCTCAAATGAGGAGGAGGCCACTGACAATTTTGTTTCCTTTCAATAACTGAATGTTTGTAGGCTACCCTTTAGAACCCAAAACTTAAAAAAAAAGTTAAATTGCCAACAAATCCCACGGGAATACATACTCTACAGCACTAATAGTACTATTGTAATGTAATGACCTTTGATCTTTGTCCCTTTGACCCTTTCTTAAGCAGGGAAATCACCAATAGATGTTCTTAAGAGGTATTTTTTTTATTCAGGGTAGTGTAAGGATCATTCTGACACTTGTTACATGCTTGCACTCGAAATTATGATTAAAGTGAATTTTGGGTGACTCATATGAATAACTTTGCCCCTAAATGTGCGCAACAAACCGTGAACTGATCTGTGCAGCGTAAACAGCGTGGGACACTGACCTCTTTATGACCTCATCAAATGGACTAGACCATTTCACACAATGGGGGGGATTATAGCTACTGTACACAGTACACTATATGTAGGAGTACACAGCACAACATAATTTGAGTTAAACCTTCAGCTAAATGAAGTTTTATTTCAGACTCATGTTTTCTGCAGCATTTCAACAATACAGTAGTATGAATGCAAGATCTGTTCAACACACAATTAACTTATTTGTGAGATGTATTTTTACTTTTACAAGAATTGTTGAAAAATGAGCTATGAATCTACAGAGTTGAAATTTGGCAGATAAAAATGTACTTTAAACAATGAACTACAATACAAAAACATTAAAACCTTTACATCATAATAAGTATAGTTCACAAAAAAATATAGTCGTACTAGTACAAGCACTCTACTGTACATGGTGGCAATATGTAGTTTAAATAAAAACAAATGGCATATGTGGCATAAAATGGCAGAAAGATAGCACATGAATGAATCAACACATTTTAGCATTTCAAAACAATAGTTGGAATGGTTTGTTTAATATTGCATTATCCATTAACAGCAACATGAAATAACTCACTAAAAGTCAGTTGCTTGGTAAAACAATCAGTCATTGTAGAAGCTTCTTGTTTCATAAAAAAACATTAAATGTTTCCTGAGTTAGCTGCTAGACTCCAAAAGTCTGGTACACTTCCTGATCAAAATAAATTTGCATATACACATGCACATGTAGTCACATTTAAAACAAGGATCTACTAGATAAATTATTAGCACATGACACATTATAATACAAATACACAGGTTTACGAAACTAAAACAAATCACAGTACAAATCACAGTTCATTGATGACACGTAAACATGCAAACTGCATGTGTATGATTCAAGTTAACTTTAAAGAGAAAACATGTATAAAATATAATCATCGGTTGGTCAATACTGTTTATGTACATGTACAGTCCAATAAATGCACATGTATAACGAAACAGAATAAAATACTGGTACTGGTAGGAATGCAATGCTTGCAATTGTGAGAACAAGAACATGTATATTCTTAGTGAATTTGGTTATCGCAAGTAAGTCTATTGTGACCATCTTGTTTTTGGCAGACACTGCATTTTACTCGCCACTTTGGAGAACGCTTACAATTTTTTTCTAGCAGTCGCAATCTACTTTGTTTTAGCATGATCTGTTTTAAAGCACTTTTCCTAAAGTTAGTGGAGCAAAAATACCACTTGGTCACTTGGTCATTAAATTTTTCAAGTCCTTGTTGGCAGAAATATGCAATGTTACCATACATTCTCATAACTTCAGGCACGTGGTAAGATAGGACATGCATATATGGTGTTATATCTTTAGCCAAATATACTGTACGATTAATATACCCATGACTTCGCCGATGATTCAAAATGATTGATCTCATCCGAAGTTAAGTTACTATTCAACTGATCTGCTATCTGTCGAAAAGTGCTCCATAGGGATTGAATTTCCACTAACTTTGGGTGATCCGGGATTATTGTGGCAATATCTATGTTGGCTATAATTCGTCTATGCTCGGGTCCAGTAAACGATCGTGATTGGATTTTGCCATCGGTTACAAGAAATTTTCAATCTGTGATTCCTACTTTCTTTATGCAATTCTGAAATCTCATAAGATTTGTACATTTTTCAAGATCATAGTTTGGGTTAAGGCGGACACAGTTATCTAGATATTGAAGGTAGTACGTAAGTTGATAAACCAACTGATCCATAATCCGCAAAAAGAGATGTAGTGTGTCTTGGATTACTCTGCATATGGGAACAGAATGAAATATGGGTGCAGATTTACAGTTAAACTTTCTTTTGTTATTTTTGGACATCTTAGCACATTCAGTCATTTCTTCTATTGTTCTAGCACCCTTAGGGGCCGTCCATAAAGTACGTACGCACGAAATGCCGACTTTTTTGACCCCCCCTCCCCCTCTGTACGCATGGCGTACGCAGTGATCCCAACCCCCCCTCCCCCCCTGTACGCATACGCATTCCACATTAGGTTTTTCACTTCTCGTGGTCCCTTACTTTAGCATCATTAAAATGTCACCGTAATCTGGGCCGGTACCGTTATTGGGACGTCACTTTCAAATTCTGAAATGAATGACTAAAGTTTAGCAGGTTTTTATACATTTACAGATGGATTTTACTATTTTTTACCATGTTGAATAAGAAACAAAAGGAAAAAAAAACAATCCCGGTGTTTTTTTCACGTTTTTTACCTCTCTTTTCGCGCGATAATGCTATGCAAATTTTTCGTTTGCGTACGGTACGCATTGGCCTTAACCCCCCCTCCCCCCCTGTACGCATGGCGTACGCATCGGTAACAACCCCCCCTCCCCCCCTTCGTGCGTACGTACTTTATGGACGGCCCCTTACTTGTATCCGTCATGGACCACATTTTTTGTGTGCAACATCTGATGTATCAAGTTTGGGACACTTGCACCAGAGACAGGAGAATGTCGAAGCAAACCCCCAATGCCAGTTACTTGATTGAGAAACTTCAAGATGAAGTTGTGGGTTCTCAAATTATCTGAAATGCACGTCCGCAACTACGGAAATCATTTCAACGATACAACACTTGTGGGCGGCAGGTGTTGCACAAAATATAACATTTAATTCTACCTCTTGGGGTTGTAAATTTGTGATCATTGAAAACTCTTGGACTAATGGTATTTTTTCCTGGGGTTTAGATCTAAGTGAAATGTAGTTTTTGCAAGAAAATATCTGCTTCCCACAAAATAATTAACGCATAGCCGCGTTGAGGCCATCAATTCATGCCGACATCGCGACTGACGGTCGCTAGCTCTTCGTCGAGCTAGATGGCATAGAATATGCACCGCCAAGTTAAACGCCAGCGCGATTGCGTAGTACATATACAGTACAGTCCTCAAAATCTTTCCCCGAAAAGTTTTCAAAATATACTGCACGATATGCAGCGTGTCATTGGCCCCAGCGTACGTTAATACACCTACGGTCAACAATGTTTGTCTTACATGAATAATTCATGATGTGAGCTGAAACTTGCTCGCTGAATGGCTCCCTTGGAAATCCAAGGGAGATTCGACTAAAAGTAAAGAAAAAGTTAAACATCGCTTTACAATATCCAAGACCTTCATGACGATCCAAAAGTCTGACAGAGTTCTCCCATATCCGCCGCGCGGGGGCGCCCTATGGGCCGCGGGAAGCAAAAAAGAAGGTCTTGGAACCAAGACTATAGGGCTGCCCCCACCCAAAGCACCACTCGCCAAACTCAAGAAATCACTTTGTGTACTTGTCTATTAGTCATTCCTACATATCCCACACTTCAAACCTTTTGCACTCGAAATTATTATTAAATCCTGCTGGACTAAATTAAATCAGACAAGAACACGACGACACTACAATACATTTCGTTAAAGTAATTGAAATATGAAAGGTGAATTGAACAAAAAGAACCAGCAACCCACGGAATACCGTACTGGGTTGGTACAGAGCGCCGGTATGGAATTTCGGGTGTTGCAGGCTCGAATCGCGCTCTAGTAGTCTTTTCTTTGTGTACCTTATCATGTAGAATGGCTTGAAATTAATCCAGTCAGTTTTCCTTGTGTTTATTTTGATGGTTTATGATGATCATATTTCTTGGTTGTTGGCTTTTCCGATTGTGATCGGAAAAGGTTTTGTTTTTGTTCTGCTATTTTTGGCTTTTCCGCGGAAGTGAAAAGCCTTTATTTTTGTTATTTTTGGGGGTGCGGTCCTTTCCGCGGAAGCTAATAACCTATGTTTTTTTTTTTTTTTTTTTTTTTATTCCTCTTCCTCTTCTTGTCGTTTGAAAACCCATAGACTTTGCACAGGGGCATATTTCGTATTCGCAGAATGATTTCGTGTTTTCGAAATAATTTCGTAATCGCAAAAGTATGTTGTATCCTTAAAAGCATTCCGTGTCTGCCAACGTCATCATGACATCATCATATGTCACATGACAATGCCTTCAAGGGGTTCCAATTGTGTAGAAACCCTGCAATTGAATAAGTTTGACCTTACTTTTGGGTTTTCCTTTTCTTTTTTTGACATATTGGTCACCATATTATTAATCAAACAGAATAAGTTGTGTGTTTTAGGTTATGAAGTGTTTTAGATTATAATTCTGAAAATCCTTATGTACTGTTTTCAACAGACATAATCTCTAGTTTGTTTGTTTGTTTGTTTTGTTTTGTTTTTCAGGATGGATTCGGGATGTAGCCGGCGACTACGAGACCGTCTTTGTGACAATGGGAGGCATCTCGTTCACCATGCTGGCTATTGTGGCTGCGACACGTTGTGTCGTACCGTGCTGTGAAACCAAAGACTGAGTGGTTATTGCTTGGGATTTGGCGAGTTTACACTTGTATGGGTTTTGGGTTTACGTGTACATAGGCCTACTATCGTGACTACTAACATTTTGGGGTTGAATTAGGATAATTCGTTGATATTTGCAAAGGTGATAATGTTTGTATACGATTTTTTTTATACAGGATTTTACTAACGATCAAATAAAGGCTACCATGTATACATGTATAACTTGCAAAAGTATCAACACTTATGGGTTGGTTACCTTGGTGGTTTAGTTGGGGGCTTGCTTGAGACAATTGTGTATGCAGATTACGTAGATTTTATAACAAGGAAAAATGGAAGAAAGTGCATTTACTGCAGCATGGACACAACAATATTGTATGGACATTTGTAGCGAGGGCGGGTTACACACACAAAATGGTATATAGAAAATGGGGATGTAATAACTGATAATGGGTGGCCAAAAGTGGGCTTATTTATTGGATTTATACATATTGATTATAGTCAACAAATAGCGGTTTGTAATTGTTTTGATTTAGGAGGGTCTATTAAAGCATTACAAGTAAGTAGCTAGACCGTAATAGGCAGTGGGGATAGTTGAAGCAAGAAAGGTACAATCAAAACGATATGCTTAACTGCAACACAGCTAGAGTGAGCAGTCTAATCATCTTTCTCAGAGGAAGACCAGTGTCTAGATTACACCCCGTGGGATAGTTCTTTTTGAAATGGTGTATCTATACTTGCATAATATACAAGTATATATACACCATTTCATGACGATATAATTTATTTCAACGGTACGTTTCTATCATCACGTAGATACGTGAACATTTCTGTTTTGGTTTGTTTATACCAATGTTGTACATGCCCTTTGAAAAGTGATTCTACAAAATTCACGTCATTCGACTGTGTATTTATGCACCACTATAACGAACATTTGGCTCCATCGAACCGCATTCTTGGCTTCCAGTTTGTGTGTTCAAAAATTGATAGTTGATTGCATGGCCCATTGTGATAATGATCATAAAATGTAAAGAGACAGGCATTAACAAAAAGTAAGCAGAAAAGATTACCATGTTTTCCTTTCTTTTCCGTTAATAATGAATATTTTGCATTTGTACTTTAGTACATACATAAACAATTATTGAAACAGTGATATGTGACAATCTATAAGTAAGAGCTCCATCAAGTCACGGACGTCATATAAACAAATCTTGACCGGCAATACTCCCTATGAGCCCACATGGTCACTGAAACCACAAGTATCCGTCTTGGAGGGCAAAATACAAAGGTTATACAAAAACACACTCACCATTGTAAGTTAAATCCGTCTGGCAACAATAGTTACCGCATTGCATCCGGCACGGTAAGATGGCCGCCGGTGGCTTCAGTTGATACAAAGGCATTGACGTATTTTTTTATATACGTCCGTGCATCAAGTGCGATCAAGGTTGCACCCAAGTAAATAAACTCCCATAGACAACAGTGATAAATCATCAAACTTCAAAAATCATTTAAAAATATACAGAACTCTCACAGCTGTTCAAGTTACACAGAAAAATGATGACCAACATGTCACCTTTCATTTTCTTTTCAATTTATGGTAGGGTGACCATTGAATTTTTGAGATATACTCATTCTCAGCTGAACACCCCTAAAACAAGGTATGGATCACTCCAGTCAAAGAAGCCATTTTCAAAAAAACATCCCTCTGCAAAGCGGCTGAAATAGACCCACTTTCTCACCCAATTGCATCAAAAATGGTCACAAATGGAAGCCCAGAGTCCAGGCAGGAGGTCCAGTGCCATATTTCTTCAATCCTTCATTTTCATAGCTCTCACAACTCTCTTATTTAAAATATATTGAGTGCTTAACTTTTATTAATGAGCTCGGCGGACGGATTTTGGCCCTATTTACTTGGGTGCACCCTCAAGGAGGAGCAATGCCTGATGGGCTATGCGTAGTGCGCCACCAAGAGTTTTCAACGCTTTGGCCAATCACGATACGCGGATCGTGGAATCTGTCGACCATTTCCATAGGCTTGCAATAATAGGCCCGATCACACACACCAAAAAAAGCGCAATTATTTGGGTTGCCCTTCAAATCGCAATGCAAATGATCGCGCGTATTTGTGTGTGGACACAATAATAAGCGCGAATTGTGTCCACACCATACAGCTATATTGAAATCCTAATAATATCTCTATGGTCCACACACAAATAAGCGCGATTATCTGGGTCGAGATTTGTAGCGCGACCCAAATAGTCGTGCTTTTGTGTGTGTGTGGATGAACGTGCTAATGTCGACAAATTCCGTGGAAATACGGTCAATTACAAAGATTGCACCACTAAGTGTTCACAACGTGTCGGCCAATCACAATGCACGGAATCTGTTGACCCAGTGCGCATCTGGAAAGGGTCAACAAATTCCGCGCATTGTGATTGGCTAACAAGTTGCAAACTCTTGGTGGCGAACTATTTGGAATCGCTGCTATAGAGAGTGTGCAGTCACGTGACCAGGACGCCATTTTGAAAGGCACTTTTGTCAAGTGACGTCACGCGCACGCTCTCTATAAAGAGCGTGCACGTGACGTCACTTGACACCATTGATCTCCATCTTTCTAATGGAGATCAATGCTTGACACTTTATCGGCCATTTTGGGCGGCACGCGTACGCACGCACGTCGCGTATGCGCGCACGCGTACGTACCAGACAGCATCATTACAATCATGTGGGTTACATACACTGTACGTACGTGCATTATACATGTGTACAGCGTTGCCGTCCAAAATAGCGTCCTGATCACGTGACTGCACACCCTCTATAGCCTAAATTTACAATATTAAAGATTTGTATAGTGCCTTTTCCTTAGGGACAAAAATGCATCACATACTTTTCTAGAGACGACATACATACTGAACAAAGGTAACCTATTGGCTAAACAAAAAGGACAACAAGAAAGAAAACGATCAAAAGCCACAACAAAATTAAGAGTATTAAGCGAAATGTGCAGGGAACTATTATAATTTTTAATTATTTGCAGTCACTTCGACAAAGAGGTATTTCATAGCTTTTCACACAATATTGTTACAAATGCATTAATTGTGTTAAAGGAAGTATCATACTTTGGTAGCATACCTAAACAGAAATCTTCACAGATTTACCTATGACTTACAGGGTATAAAGATGGTAATGGTATAGAAACATACCGTTAAATTTGTTTCTGACTTGAATGCTTTTATATTCAACCAGAATTGAAGATCAAAAATAAAAGAGAAAAGACTTAAGAATAACTGTGGCCGGTTTGCACTGTTTTCTCAAAAAGTGGGCACCGTATGGGATTAAATTTTCACAATTTTCTACCCATGATTCTGTATTTTTTAACAAAACCAAAGTATGATATTTCCTTAAACTTGGAACTCTTGTTCTATTTCGTCATTTTGTTTCGTAACAGACTGAGAGAAATTAGAGAGAAAGAGGTATGACCCTTCATTAAATTTGAGCTCCGTTTCAGCCAGTAATTTCACTGAAATAATTAGCAGATGAAATTTAACAAGGTTATTAAATTCTCACAAAAATGGAAATTTTTTGTGTTTTGGTTTCCTTTTTGTTTGTTTTCGTTTTTTAGTTTTGATTCAGGATGTCTACGCAGCTAAAACATTAGGTCGCCTATGGTGATATTTTTCTGCCTAAAGCACGGAGTATCATCAACGAGTGTCCTACGGACAACCCCGACAGCAACAATCGTTACATCCGATTTGTACACAATATTTTGACGATAACACGCGACAGTTTTCTGTTTCGTGACAGCTAGCAACATAATTATTTAGTCTACTTAATGTCATGAGTTAAGAATTAATCCGACCACCGGCGTTTAACTCGTCATAAGACCGGACAACATCCACGAACGTAGATAACAGTGGACGTCTGTAAACAGCGATGTTAAGGGTTTTGAAATGCCACTTTGTGATCCATCATTCTAAACAATATGACTGACGCAAATTTTAGGGCATTATGTGATTTTGTGTCTCAAAGCCAGTATTCCTTGTATTTGTGGGTACAATTGTTTGTGTTTCATTTGATCCTTAAACACTGATTGACGTAATGTCTGACGGAGCTCAATTATCTCACCTCTAAGATTGATATGCACCCAGCGCTGCCGCTAAAGCCCCAGTCACACCGAGCTCCCGGATCGTTACGGATTCTTACGGAGGGTAAAAGTTGGGAACCGGGGGATGATTCGTTGTGGCTCCGGCCCTTATCATTACGACTCCTTACAATACCGTCTTCTTGCACAGAGACGACCATCGTCGACCCTCGAGGCGAGCGTCCTCCCCGGATCACTACGGATCGATCAAATTTACAATCCGTGACAAATCGAGGTGTACCGTGGCCATTCCTTGTGATACCGTGTTCGGTGTGACTATAGCTTTAGGAAGAGCCAGGCCTGTTGTGCTGTAGCCGAACACATGGTCTGGTCTCAATGCAAGACGATAGTCAGTGAATGTGAAACGTGTTTAATACTGCATATCATGAGTTCGCCACAGTCAAAAGTATTATACATTTAAACATTGATGTATACCTGTTCATAGACTATAATTATATCCATTTTAGAATTAGGCTTTGATAGATACCTTAGAGTCCCGTCTGCAAATAGCAGGATATTTTTCGTCACAAGGACGGTCATCCCATTTTCCACCATAGACATGATTAATCTTGCCACAATTCTGCTCTCCATATTGGTTAGGTTGCCCACTCTCCCAGTTGGTGTAGGTACGCGCTGTCTTCTCTCCATTGCAGAACCACTGACCCTCTTCCTCCAGATCATCGCAGGCTATCCAGACTTCTTGCACTGCTGCTCCTCCATCTTCACGATAGGCCCACACGAAATCATTCTCTGCCTGTGACCGGGGTGCAATCATCTCTCCTCCCATCGCCTGGCAGGATCCCTTGGCTTCAACCCAAGGCAGACTCGGGGTGAAACGGTAGCAGGCACGGCGCCACATTCTCCAGCCGGGAGGGCATTCGATGAAAGGACAGTTCTGACCGAGGATGGAGCTGACGAGTACGAGCCCAGAGAGGATGATGAAGAGGTGCACTGAGAACATTTCGACAGATAATGTTTAAATGTCAAAGTTATGACGATATCATTGCAAGAGGTTTCGGTAGATTACTTTTTCGACAATCAAAACCCGATAAGTAGCGGTTAGCGTTTCTGCACAATGGTAATGCTTTCGATGCTTGCACCTAGTAGTGAATGCTCAATTGGAACTGTCAGCAACTTGTCAGTTCTCGGTGTGATGTTATTCCAAATCTGCTCTGTGTCTTTCAAGTTAATGTAAAGTCAAACGCAGCATCGAAACGAAGATAGCTGCAGACACCCATCACTGTCATCTTGTAAAAGTGTACTAGTGTGATGTTTATCTGGCTCACGCCTTCGGATGAAGTAAATGTGCATCCAGCGGTATTGCCTTCAAGCCCAGTACTGTCTGCCACGTATACCAACTATCTTAAAGAATTTTCTACGTACACATGGTTGAATGCAAGGACACGTCGATATTTAGACACAATGAGATGGAGCTGCTGGCTGGCTGCTGGCATCGGCAAACTTATTGATTGATCCTATTCGTGAGAGTTGAGCCGTCCATGACGTGCGTATAATTACGGGCGCGTGTTTGAAATTAGCCCAGTAAGATGCACCGCCAAACAGAGCTATGGTAATGCATCGGTTACCATTCCACTGTTATAAAATCCATGTTACACATCTTGCCATGCATTTTTAAATCTGTCAATTTTTGCATACTATGCACGTCGCGGTGGCGTAAAAACCTTAGACGTTTCAAATGGTTATATGTTAGCAAAATATGGACTTCTCTTGTGGTCATATTTGTCTGAACACGTTCAATAGCTGCCAACCAGCCAAGACAATGGGAGACATTTGAGAACCGGTCTTCAACTCAACAGTGCAGACGCGTGGGGTTCTGTGGCCTAATGGTCTGGCGTGTCGAACCCAAAGTCTTGTGGTCAATCTACAGATTGTGGGTTCGAATCCAGCCATGGGTTAATGGTGCTTGCGTCCTTGGGCAAGATGCTTTGTCACATATTGCTCCTCTTCACCCAGGTGTAAATGGGTACCTGTGAGGGTAGAGATGGCTTTGTGGTTTGATTAGCCTCTGTGCGCCCTATGGTTGCCAGTATGGGGCTGTATGCTCCCCAGGGAGTTGAGATGGTTTCAGGAATGTAAATTATTGCCCGATGACCAGGGACAATAATAATGTACAGCTCTTTGATCTTCTTGGAAAGGCGCTTTATAAATGCCCGTTATTATTATTATTATTAAAACAACGTGCGCATGCTCACAATTGCGTGCGCTGTTGACTTGAAGACCGGTTTTCAAAAGTTTCCCATTTTTCCATACAAGCCGCCGTTAACTCATGCGCATTCGATCAAATGCGGTATAGGAATACATTTGAATGCGTACAATAATGTTCATCTTTATCCAACCGAGGTGAATAGAAAATACATTCCGATTGAATGTGTCAGTAACAGCGCTTTTCTGACGCTCGTCTAAGATGAAATTTCAGTTATTTTTTTTATAATGCCAAAACTATATGAACAAAAGGATACAAAATACTAACTTCCATTTGAGAACTATTTTCACGCTCTTGTTTGCTTTGTCATGTAGTCTCATTTACCAGCCGTGAAATGAAATGATGCGACACTGTAAGAAACATGAATCGACATATCGGTGCTCAGGTTTACCTTGGTTTAATACCGATTGTCCTAGAGTCAGTCATCGGTAAAAATAAACCCATTTGATAAATGAACATAAATTGTAACACAACACATTCACAACACATGCAAAATCATTTCAACGGAGTCAGGTGATACGTACACGGATTATCGTAATTTATTCATAATTTTTCGTAATCACATCTACACATTTTTATGTCACAGTTCACAATATTATTAACGAAGTACTAGTAGTTGTATAGAGTTTTAAATAAAGTTTCTTTTTTTTGTAAGCATGTTTCTGTTTTTATAAAATCGAAAAGTAGATTCAATTTGAGCTGTATCCGTTAGTATTCTCTACTGAAATCAATATAGTTGAAAAGATTTGATTTTCATTTTATTCTCATAAAAATGCACTATTGTTTTTTTTTGGTTTCTTCTTGTTTGTTATCATTTTGTTCCTTGTATTCATTTTGTTCAAATAACTAACGGATCCCCCTTTCAAGGAAACTTCCATAATTTTTGGTTCTCACGTAGCCATATAATTGACAGAGTTACATGAAGTATTATATTTACGTGTGTCCTACTAACAACCCGGACAGCAACAACTGTTGCCTTATATTTTCCACACAATATTTTTACGATAACACGCGACAGTGCCGTGTTCTGCTTCACGTTAGCTAGCAACATATTTTAACAAGACGTCCATCCACACAATCTATTTAATGTTATGAGTTTTGAAGTGATCCGACCAAATGGCGGGCTAACCGTGCCATGTTCCCAGTAAAACTCGTCATAAGATCGGACCACTTCCATCAACGTAGATACATATTATTAACCAAATACAAAAATTTATATTAAGTTTTATATAATTTGTTTTTTAATTTAAGCATGTTTCTGTTTTTATAAAATTAATTGAAAATTCGATTCAATTTGAGCTGCATCCGCAAGTATTTTCCACTGAAGTCGGTGAAATTTGAAAAGATTTGATTTTGATTTTATTCTCATGCCCTTTTATGCCCATTTGTTTTGTTTTGTTTTGTTTTATTTCTTCAGGTTTGGTATCATTTTGTTTCATTTATTATTTTTGTTCAAATAACTAACGGATCACTTTTTCAAGGAAACTTACATAATTTTTGGTTTGCACGTAGCCATATAATTGACAGCTTAATCATGAAATAATATATCAAGGGATGTCCTACAAACCCCGAGCAACAATTGTTGCATCCTATCTTTCCACAATATTTTGACGATAACACACAGCGATTTTCTGTTTCGTTAGAGCTAGAAGCATACTTAACACTAAGACGTCAATCCACACAATATATTTAATGTCTTGAGTTTTGAACTGATCCGACCACGTGGTGGGCGAATCGTGTCATTTTTTAATAGCTGTTGTTCTCTGTAGAACTCTTCATAAAATCGGACCACATCCACGAATGTAGATGGCAGCAGGCGACCATTAACAGCAATAAACTGCGTAATGTAAGTTTCCCATTGTAGCGTTTTGTGTTTTAACCAGCATCACTATGTTATGTTTGGGCGTCATTTCGGAATAGTTGTGCCGCACTCATCCGTGTAGACTGATTTGAGGTAATGTACCTCTAAGATTGATACGCATCCAGTCTTGTCGCTATTGAAGAGCCATCATGGCATGCTGTGCTGTAGCCCTACACAATCATGGACCAAATTGTCAGGTCTCAATGCAGAATGATAGTTAGTGAGTCCGCCATGAATTTCGTTTGAAACTGCATATCACGAATAAAACTTAATAGTAACTATACTTGAAAGTATTGATGTATCCGTTCATTGATTGTTCTTGCGTTCAGTATCAGGCAAATTTGCCTAGGGGGCCCGTTTGCAAATAGCGGGAAACATATTGTGACAAGCACGGTCATACCATTTCCCCTGATTGGTATCATGAATTACGGCACAATGCTGTATTCCATCTTTATTGTCTGGTTGACTCCCACCCCAGTTGGTGAAGGTGCGCGCTTGTTGCTCTCCATTACAGAACCACTTGCCCTCTTCCTCCAGATCATCACAAGCTATCCAGACGCGTTGTCCTGCTGCCCCTACCTCTTCAGGATAGGCGAACACGAAATCATTCTCTGCCTGTGACCGGGGTGCAATCATCTGTCCTCCCATCGCCTGGCAGGATTCCTTGGCTTCAACCCAAGGCAAACTCGGGGTGAAACGGTAGCAGGCACGGCGCCACATTCTCCAGCCGGGCGGGCATTCGATGAAAGGACAATTCTGACCGAGGATGGAGCTGATTAGTGCGAGCCCAGAGAGGATGCTGAAGAGGTGCATCGAGAACATCTTGACAGATAGCTTTCACGTCAATTTTATATCACCAATAATGAATGACGTGTCGGTATAATAACTGTTAATGAAACCGTACTAATTCAACGTTGCAGAAAGGTTGTCTGCACAGTCTGTGGTAATGCTTTTAATACTGTCACCGAACAGTGAATGCTGTTAGAACTAGGAGCCACTTGTCAGTTCTCGGTTTGATTTTATTCCAAATCTCCCCTGTATCGTTCAAATTACGAAAACCAAACGCAGCGTCGAAACGAAGAAAGATGTAGACGCCCATCACTATCATCTGATGAAAGTGAGAGAGTGTGATGTTTATCCGGGCTCATACCTTCGATAGCGGTGTTGCCTTCAAGCCCAGTACTGTCTGCCACGTATACCAACTATCTCTATAAAGCATTTTCTACGTACATATGGTTGAATGCAAGGACATGTCGATATTTAGACACAATGAGATGGAGCTGCTGGATGGCTGCTGGCATCGGCAAACTTATTGACGGATCCTATTCGTGAGCCATCCATGGCGTGCGTATTATTACGGGCATGTGTTTGTAATTAGCCCAGTAAGATGCACCGCCATACAGAGCTATGGTACTATACATCAGCTACCATTCCACTGTGTTATAAAATCCATGATACACATCTTACTGCTTCCAAAACCATGCATACATATTTATGTTTTTGAGTACAAACTATAGACGTTTTCTATTTCTTGTGGTCATTTATCAGGATACGTTAAATATCTGTCCACCAATATATTACAGTCAAGAAAATTCTTCCATTCACATCGCTGGTAGCTCATGTGCATTTGATGAATTGCAATATAGCAATACATTTGAATGCGTAAAATAATGTTCATCTTTATTAAGGCACTTTCCTGACGCTCGTCGAAAATGAAATATTAGTTATTTTTTTATAATGCCAAAACTACCTGAACAAAAGAATGCAAAATGCAAAATTCCTTTTGAAAACTATTTCACGTTCTTGTTTCATTTGTCCTGTAGTCTCATTTACCAGCCGGGAAATGCTTCAGGAGTCACTGTCATGCTGATTGATGCGACACTGTAAGAAGCATGAATCGACATGTCGGTGATCAGGTTACCTTGGTTACCGATTGTCCTACAGTTTGTGGTAAAAATGAATCCACTTAATAAATAAGCAATAATTGTAAAGGAACACGACACATTCACAACACATGCAAAATAATTGGAACGTAGTCAGGTGATACGTACACTGATCATAATGTATTCATATTAGCAACCACGTCGACAAATATTTCACTATTCACAATATTATTAACAAAGTAATATTTATATTAAGTTTTAGTTTAAGTTCTTTTTTTGTAAGCATGTTTCTGTTTTTATAAAATTTAAAAGTTGATTCACTTTGAGCTGAAATCAATTTTGAAATTTGAAAAGATTTTAATTTTGATTTTTTTTTCTCTCATAAAAATCCACTATTTGTTTTGTTTTGTTTCTTCTTTGTTTGGTATCATTTTGTTTCTGTTATTCATTTTGTTCAAATAACCAACGGATCCCCTTTTCAAGAAAGCTTACAACATTTTTGGTTCCCACGTAGCCATATAATTGACAGCTTCAACATGAAGTATATATTATATATTATTATGTTGTCATACAAACAACATCGAACAACAATTATTGCCTTATATTTTCCACACAATACAATGACGATAACACGCGGCAGTTTTCTGATTCGTGAAAGCTAGAAGCATATTTAACACTAAGACATCCATCCACACAATCTATTTAATGTCATGAGTTTTGAATTGATCCGACCACGTGGCGGGCTAACCGTGCCATTTTCATGATACCTATTGTTCCCAGTAAAACTCGTCATAAGATCGGACCACATCCACGATAGAAGGCAGTGGACGACCATGTTCAAGCAATGTTCAAGTTTTGAAGTGCTGCTGCGTGATCCTTTCAGGCAATATGACTAACGCAAACCTTGAATGCAACAGTTTTGATTTCGGGGTATAAGATCAAAGTCATTATTGTTTTATAAGAAAAATTGAGTAGGGTTTTCCCTACTTTCTCGTGACTCAGATGTCCGATTGAGCTCAAATATTCACAGGGTTATCATGTTAAGTACATGTTTGATCTGACAAAGTATGAGTGCTGTCCTGTGACCTTTACCAATCATGCATTGTAACTTTAATGCAGGATGATAGTAAATGAGTCTGCAATGTGATGTGTTCAAAACTGTGCATCACGATCATAGCGATTACACAATTAAAGTATTGCTGTGTCCGTTCGTAGATTCTGCTTAAATGTTTATTATCGCGCACATTAGCTAGAAGCCTAGGGGGCCCTTCTGCAAATAGCGGGTTTTGCATTGCCACAAGGCCCGTCACCCCATTTACCTGCATAAATCTCGCCGCAATCCTGATTACCATATTGGTTTGGTTGGTTAGTTGCCCAGTTGGTGAAGGTACGCGCTTGTTGCTCTCCATTGCAGAACCACTGGCCCTCTTCAGCCAGATCATCACAAGCTATCCAGAGTTCTTGCCCTGCTGCTCCTCCATCTTCGCGATAGGCCCACACGAAATCATGTTCTGCCTGTGACCGGGGTGCAATCATCTCTCCTCCCATCGCCTGACAGGATTCCTTGGCATCAGCCCAAGGCAGACTCGGGGTGAAACGGTAGCAGGCACGGCGCCACATTCTCCAGCCGGGCGGGCATTCGATGAAAGGACAGTTCTGACCGAGGATGGAGCTGATGAGAACGAGCCCAGAGAGGGAGACGAAGAGGTGCATCGAGTACATCTTGACAGTTATTGTTCAGAAGTACAGATTCTTCCTCAGCCTTATAGGCCTACATATCTAGTTCACGTACAGAGTGAATTCGATAGGTGTTTCGCTCAACGCTTCTTAGTGTGCACGTGCCGCTTAATAATAACTATCCGTTATTCTGTACCGATGATCAGTTATTGAACGTCTAAGAGGATTTACGCTCTGATTTCGCCGTTTGTATACTGTATGTCATGGTAAAAAGTAGACCTTGCAATCGAGGCTTGGTGACCGGTGACTCTCATTCTGAACATGCTTAACGTATACCGCACATGCACAAAGGTAAATAATTTTGTCCAATCAATATGTCTCTGGAAACTCCACTGCTTACCAATTACGTACTTCCGAATTGCAGAGCATAAGTGCGCGCGCACCACGCCGCACTGGAGGACACGCATAGGCAGTACAGAAGCCCAACCCTGTGGTGACACGTAGCCTACGTAGGGAACGCCACGAATGCCGCACAGATAACAACACGATTTATTTCGCCAACTCGACCCAATTGACCGTATAAGCTAAGTTGTCTTCTGAATTATTGAAACCGAACGAATTGATACTGAAAATGAGGATTATACTTGTGCTATTTTTTCATCTGATCAAGTGTACGTTCTAGATTTAATTTAATGTAAGAGGCTAACGAAATCAAAGATGTCGAGTTGTCATGCAAGTCTATCTTACCAATCCTCCATGATCAAACCAAGACGACGTTTTGAAACGAGCAAGTCGGCTTAATACATCTTCAAAAGAGATATGTCAAATTTTTCTTTCCATAAAGTCGTCTGCCAAGATAATAATTATCATTTTTTTGGATAACTTAGCTTCAGTGAGTAATCCACTTGACATCTCGGAATAAGTCTCAGATTCTCTCAGATTCTTTAAGTCATCATGCCCAGATAGTTTAATGTGATAAGTGAACTTTGACCCTCAGCAATATGAATGAGTGAACTTTGCGTGATGAATAATTCAGTTGTTATCTATTTATAAGAGGTTTGGCACATGTGGGCTTCGTAATTTCATATTATTATGTAGCACTCTGATTGCCCCGGTATACGCAAAGCTTTGGAAAGCTATTGTGAATTCACTCGCTCGGATGGCTGTTTATTATTTGAGCCATAGACTTCCTGACTTTCCCGCGCTTTGCACACAGGCCTTGAGAATTATGCGCTAGATTTGAAGGGCGATAATTGATCTGACGCCAACTCAACCCAACCAACGTTAATTGTCTTTCATCCTGGCTTTTCAATATACTAACGGAAAGGAAAAAAAGGGGAAAAAAATAGGAATAAAGAACAAAATCAATCAAAATATAAGCGCTTGCCGGTCACAGCTAACCGGGTGCCATGGCAACATAACAGGTTCGTAATTTAGGTCTCGAACGCTTCCGTTCGAGTATGCTGGAAATGTGATTTTTTTTTATAATCAAAGAGTAAATATAATCTTCTAAATTTGAGGCTCTGGATTTGAGGATTTTGTAGAATGACAGCAAACAGATCATGGGAATTCAGAGTTTGTTCTCTTACCATGGAATACCTGGCAATTCTATACTGTCATGAGTTGTTCCCCTTCTCCCCATTTCTGTTGTCATCTATTGATTATCTTTATGGCCGTCTCTTCGGGGATTCTGTAATATGCCATGCAACGTGGTTATATTTGCATTGGTCTACTTCACCACGTTCTCTGTGATTAAATATTCAACCTTGATGACGGTAAAATTACATGTGTCATGGACTAAACGTTGCACACAAATGTCGAGGGGTAGGCCTATAATAAATACAACAAAGACAAACTCGAATAAAATAAGACAATATAAAAGAAAAACAGAAACAAAAAGTAAATATCCAAAAACACATACAATGAAACCCAAAACAATAATAGAACAAATACAATTTGAACAGCACTGTCAGTAGTATAAGAGGCGCAAGCTGCACCTGAGGGTGGTTCGTGTGTTAAAACGGTTCAAGTGGGCGTGGTTATTTGGGAGGAGGGGGAAGATGGAGTGTGGGTGGTTTGCCACAGAATGTAAGATACTTGCATTCTTATTATAACTTCAATCTTAACCTCAATCATTTTCTTTCATATCGGTATGATATATAATTATTGTATGATATATAATTACATTTTATTCGATTCATGAAACTTATTTATTCACCACTGTGGTGGTGACTTTACCAATGGTTGTATCAACAACAAAAACTCAAATGTCACTGAAATTCAATAAAAGTCTGTATTTGTTACTATTACATGGTGATGTAAAGGGCGGCATTTCTGCGCATAAGGACATTCCTGGAGGAATAGAATCAAGCACCTAAATAAAAGAGATTTTTCTGAGCTATTCAAATGTTGTATTATTATGTTGTGAAAGGGAACATATGTTTCATAGCTCCGTTTAGACTTATACTTCGCATCATTCGTTCATTTTATGATTCAGCATTATTCCTTACTGGTGAGGGACTTTATTTAACATTTGACAAATTTTCAAGAAATTCAAATGAAGATCAGCTTTAATTTCAGCTTTAATTTTAGTACTTTTTGTACATTTTACTGAACATCTAGAAGGATTTTGGCACTAAATCTGCCAAATGTGTACTGCATGTCATGTCAGTTCCAAAAAAACTGAAAAGCAATGTCAAATCAAATATGGCTCGAAAAAGCCTGAACGTTAATCCTAGAGGAGATATTAAATTCTCTCCCTCTCTCTTGTTCTCGGTAACGTGAGGAATGTGTCGAATATTTCCACTCCGTCAGATGTTTTGTAGCAGTTAACCTTTTAATCGAGGCTATGTGACCGGTGACTCTCATATTCAACATGCTAAACTTATGCCGCACATGCGCAAAGGTAAATAATTTTGTCCAATCAATATGTCTCTGGAAACCCCACTGCCTACCAAAATACGTACTAGCGAATTGCAGAGCATAAGCGCGCGCACCACGCCGCACTGTAGGAGACGCCTAGGCAGTTAAGAAGCCCTACCCTGTGATGCCACGTAGGGAGCGCCACTAATGCCGCACAGAAAACAACACGATTTCCACTACATCCACCACTTGCGAAATATGATCCACTTTCAGTTATGAAACTGCCGAATCTGAACCCCATTTACATGTTTTTTTTAATGGTTTTACCTTAGTGCAGTGAAGGATTTTAATGGAGGTTTTTTTTTTATGGTTTTAGATTTTGTCTCATCTCGTCAATCAATTAACCATTCATCTATTAATGGCCTCCGTTTCCGCCACTTAGAGATTCCATTGTGATATTGCAACGATCTGATTTCATAAACGAGCCGGTGACAATAGGAAACCGTGATATTACTGAACAAGATAATGGCACCTATTTATGAACACCATTGTCTTCATTTTATAATCGAGTGTTGAGCCAGGAAAGGTTTGACGCGCCATCCTCGCAAGCACGAATCAAAATGGACAGCCCGTTCCTAATAATTGTTAATCTGGCAAAGGTTGATTCGTAAATCTCAATTACCACAAGACAAAAATGAGAGATTATTCTGCAAATTGTTTTTATCAAGTCGACACTCCCTAAAAGCTCCTTTCCTGTCAGTCTTTCAGATGAGGATGAAGTCGACTTTTTGTCGTGACAATAATTGTTGTAAATACACCAGTGCTCTATCATTAAATATTCAACCTTGACGATGGATTGGGTACAAGTGTTTAGTTTAATCACAGACTGCGGTAGCGGCAGCAGTCGATGTCGTACAAATCTTACACAACAACAATAACCACTGCCAACTGCCCCCTCCAGTACCAACTATCATTACCACTGCCAAATGCCTCTGCTATTGCCAACTGTCATTGCCAGTAAAAACTGTCATTGTCACTGTCAACTGTCATTGCCAGTACCAACTATCATTACCACTGCCAAATGCCGTTGTTATTGCCAACTGTCATTGCCAATACCAACTGTCATTGTCACTGTCAACTGTCATTGCCAGTACCAACTGTCATTGCCAGTACAAAACTGCCATTGCCAAGTATCATTGCCACTTCAAACTGGCTTGCCACTGAAAAAAAACTGGCTGAATGCAAGGACACGTCGATATCTAGACACAATGAGATGGAGCTGCTGGCTGGCTGCTGGCATCGGGAAACTTATTGACGGATCCTATTCGTGAGAGTTGAGCCGTCCAAGGCGTGCTTATAATCACGTGCGCGTGTTTTTAATTAGCCCAGTAAGATGCACCACCATACAGAGCTATGGTACTACATCGGCTACAATTCCACTGTGTTATAAAATCCATGTTACACATCTTACTGCTTCCAAACGCATGGATTTTAAAATCTTTTAATTTGTTGCATATTTTGCATGTAAGAGCTACCCGGTTGTATAAAATCTTCACGTTTCAAATGGGAGTTGTGAGCAAATTAATTATGGAGTTTTCTTGTGCTCATTTATCAGAACGCGTTCAATATCTTTCTACCAATATATTACAGTCAAGAATTGTTTTTGATTCAAGCTGTCGGTAACACATGCGCATTTGATCAAAGGCAATAATAGCAATACATTTGAATGTGCAGTGTTCTTCTTTATTCCTCAACGGTGAGGAAATAAGTACATTCCGATTGGTGTGTCATTAAAAGTATTAAAATAATACATGAACAAAAGAATGCAAAATACCAAGTTCCATTTGAAAACTAGTTTTACGCTACGGCCTTAATTTTGTTAAATGATGTATCTCCGTTTGGGGTCACTTTTAGAATAATTAACTTAAATAATGATTAATTGCTTTTTATTGTTACAGTTGCCAAGATTAAAAAACTGTCATTTTCTAGTGTCCTGCCAACCGTTATTTTGTTTTGTTTTGTAATTGTCCATTTCGTATGGCTATTTGTGAAAATATTGACATTTTTGTGAAGAAAAATCATTTGAAATTGAAAATAGACCGCTTAACAAATCTTTATTGTGGAGAAATAATGTATGTGTGTCCTTAATCATTATATACGCATTAATACTTTCAAATGATGTAAGTACGAGGTACATCATTTTACCGTATTAATTTGCCAGATTTGGCAAGGGATGTACATGTATGTCCGCCATGCTTCATTTCACTGAGAAAAGGTCTCTCTGGATATCTTTTTTACGAAGAGACACATCTCTTAAACGCTTTGCTTCTCGGGTTTGATATTCTCAGAATGGAAAAAAGCGCCCCACTTTAGTGGGATAAAGCTTTAACTCAAACTCGCCTAAAAATTGACTTACATCTTTTTACCAAAATTCCTTTGTCTTGTAGTCTCATTTACCAGCCGGAAAATTCTTCAGGAGTCACTGTCATAAATAAGACTTGAAGCTATGCATTGTGGATGTATTAAAAAAAAAACGGAGGTAGGTTTGAGGTGACACCATGTAATGTCTGCTGTGAGAGTGTATTTCTGAGTATAACCCGTGGTATTATCTGGACGTTCCGAACAGTGTGCTCTGTTTGTCCTCAGGAGAGATAACATGGTGTCACCGCAAGCCTAACTCCTTTCTTTTAGTCACTCTTATGATTTTTGATGCGACAATAAGAAAGCATGAATCGACATGTCGGAGCTCAGGTTACCTTGGTTACCGATTGTCCTAGAGTTTGTAGTAAAAATGAATCCACTTGAATGAGCAATAATTGTAAAGGAACACAACACATTCACAACACATGCAAAATAATTGCAACAGAGTCAGGTGATACGTACACGGATTGTCATAATTTATTCATAAATATTCGCAATCACATCAACAGATTGTTATATCACAGTTCACAATATTATTAACAAAGTACTAGTATTCGTATTAAGTTTTAGATATAGTTCTTTCTTATAGGTATGATTCTGTTTTTATAAAATTGAAAAGTCTATTCAATTTGAGCAGCATTCGCTATAGTATTTTCCACTAAAATAAATAGTCGGTGAAATTTGCAAAGATTTGATTTTGATTTTATTCTCATGAAAAAGCACTATATGTTTTGTTTTGTTTTGTTTTTCGTTTGGGGTCATTTTGTTTCTTTCTTGTTTTCGAATAACTAACGGATCCCCTTTTCATTGATTCTTACATAGTTTTTGGTTCTCACATAGCCATATAATTGACAGCTTCAACATGATGTATTATTGTGGGGACTCGTAAGTTACTCACCATACCCAACTCCCCAGATACAGTGCTATATTTAGAATGGTCCCTCATGAATATGCATATGTGTACAAGTTTACACACAAATCACTCCGCCTCATACTTTGTAAACAATTAGGCCCAAACTAAATGTCAATGGATATTCTTAATATTCCACTTATATTGTATTTAAAGTACATCCATGTGATGGTGGAAATTGTATTTTATAGTTACTGTTAAATAATGATGATCCCACGACCTTAGTCCATATGCGGGTGTACTAATATTTTAAAGTTGCTTGGTGATGTGTCCACACGAGGTGAGCGCGCGCGGAAAACGGACACTGTTCGTTTTACGATTCGGCGACAACAGTCATGTTATTCTCCTCCGGAGAATTCCGGGGTTAAACCAGCCTCCAACCTGGCTGGTCAGCATGGGCATATGCCGATGTAGGGAGTGCGGACTCCCCCGACCATTTTGGTGAGTTTCTGGTTCCTTTTATTTGCAAGCTTGGCTTGAAACGCGCATTTTGAGTGCTCCTACTTAAAACTTTTTGACCTATTTCGTGTCGCCATTCATGCATTTATAATGCATGCATGCCTTCTGTATGTGCCATATACTTTCCCAGGTAGCACACTGACGTCGGCCCGACGTAGGGTTCAGTCGGCAGTGGGTCGGCAAAGTCGGTAAATGGTCGGGGTCGGTTAAAGTAAATCGGTACGACCTCCAACCGACGTTTCGAATCGGACGTCGGCCTTTGGGACGTCCTTCCGACGTAGGCAGGAATTCGTCTTCCCGACGTGCCCGAAACTGGACTGCCAGCCGACGTCGGTTTTTATTCTCTTGCCCAACGTCATTAAAGTAAGGTCCCTGCCGACGTCGGCGGGACTATAGTTAACCGACCAGTCCTATTGATGACGTTGGGCCGTAGTCCAAACAAAACCATTAACCCGACGTCGGATTGGTACCATGTTGCCGACGTTGGTTGGGACACAACTGACCGTCGGCACAAATGAAGACACTCAGCCGACGTTGGCGGGACTATAGATAACCGACTAGTCCAATTGATGACGTCGGGCCACAGTCCAAACATAACCATTAACCCAACGTCGGATTGGTACCATGTTGCCGACTTTGGCGGGACTATGGATAACCGACTAGTTAAATTGATGACGTCGGGCCACAGTCCAAACAAAACCATTAACCCAACGTCGGATTGGTGCCATGTTGCCGACGTTGGCGGGACTTAGGATAACCGACTAGTCCAATTAATGACGTCGGGCCACAGTCCAAACAAAACCATTAACCCAACGTCGGATTGATGCCATGTTGCCGACGTTGGCGGGACTTAGGATAACCGACTAGTCCAATTGTTGACGTCGGGCCACAGTCCAAACAAAACCATTAACCCAACGTCGGATTGGTGCCATGTTGCCGACGTTGGCGGGACTTTGGATAACCGACTAGTCCAATTGATGACGTCGGGCCACAGTCCAAACAAAACCATTAACCCAACGTCGGATTGGTGCCATGTTGCCGACGTTGGCGGGATTATAGATAACCGACTAGTCCAATTGATGACGTCGGGCCACAGTCCAAACATAATCTTTAACCCAACGTCGGATCGTTACCATGTTGCCGACGTTGGCGGGACTGTACATAACCGACTAGTCCAATTGATGATGTCGGGCCACAGTCCAAACATAATCATTAACCCAACGTTGGATTGGTACCGTGTTGCCGACGTTGGCGGGACTATAGATAACCGACGTAGTCCAATTGATGACGTCGGGCCACAGTCCAAATAAAACCATTAACCCAACGTCGGTTTGGTGCCATGTTTCCGACGTTGGCGGGACTATGGATAACCGACGTAGTCCAATTGATGACGTCGGGCCACAGTCCAAACATAACCATTGACCCAACGTCGGATTGGTGCCATGTTTCCGACGTTGGCGGGACTGTAGATAACCGACTAGTCCAATTGAAGGTGTCGGGCCACAGTCCAAACAAAACCATTGACCAAACGTCGGATTGGTGCCATACTTGCCGACGTTGGGTGGGACACAACTGACCGTCGGCACCCAAATGAAGACACTTAGTCTACGTTGGCGGGACATAACCGATCGATCGACAGTGGAGCGCTCTCGCCCTTTATATATTCCTTTGGTTTCCCTGTAGGCCTTGTAAATTTACGTTGGCAATTTCAAACCAACGCGCTCTAAATTTCATAAACTTCTAAAAGTCCACAAGCACTGATTGAATTGTGACATATGTTCTATTAAATGTTCATCACTCAGCGTCTGTATTTATTGTCAAAATACATATTGTATTACATGCATTCGTGTTAATTCATATTTTCAGTTTTAATGTAAGTTCTTTGAAAAAATACCATGTATAAATATGTAATAAAGAGATACTCAGTTTCACCGCGACTCTAAAAGACTTGTCAAGTTTACTGCTCAGCCCGTAGCCAATGAAAATGCGCATGCGCAGCATATAAAATCAATTGACCGTTATACGTGAATGAAGTGTAACGGATTTCTTGGCGGTGCACAATTTGCCGATGGAATTCTTCGTGATTTTATTGAGAACGGTGAGTATTTACAGATTTTTGTATAACTATACGCTTTCTTTGTGATCCTCTGTATTTCCTTTATAGGTTTAAGCATGATGTCATGTGAAGAAAATGTGAATTGAGGCACATGACGTCGTCCGTCTGGCCGTAGTATGCCTACCTGTTAGTCAAGTACTGAACATGGCAGTTTGTCATGACTTTTTGTGTGTATCGATATAATGTACACGTGTACATGTGCCTACTTGTGCTGTAGTATGTTGCACTGGGAAAGAAGTTGCGTAAAGAACAAGTGGTTGGGTAAAAAACTAGTGAAGAATTAAATAATGCAGTTTCAAAGTAATGGATGAAACTGCACTCACAGTTTCACGGTAGATTGATGTAGGCCCCTATACTTAACCGGTTTATTATTTAATGCAGTGAGACAATTTAGAATATTTGAAGATGGCATTCCCCATTCAAACTTGTGGTTAACGTGGCAGATTTACAGTTGTCAAATAGTTGACAGGTCTATTATTTTCCTATAGATGCTATGGTAAAGGTTTGTGGTCTTGGAGAGAGGAACTCATCATTTGTGTCCACTGGAATGCTGTAGGCCTACGAATCTACTGTACGTGCTGTGTCTTTTGGAAATCCAGCTGCTTCTTGCCTTTGAACAGTGTAAGTTTCAGTATGAATTTGATAACATTCTTGTTTCAACAAATGGATATTTGTGTGTAGCTATATATACTTGGTGACTGTAAATTTGAATTCAGCTATACACTACATGTACTGGGTTTTCTTGGTCTAGGCTTGAAAGCCTAGCTGCATTAATTACGGAGGTATGCAACCTTATAATGCCGACAGCAATTATAAACAACACGCAGGCAACCAGTCCTATCTCAGTATCTTGCCAGATGCCACATTACTGTGTCGCAGGGTCAACAAGTGTCCTTGACATGGTGATAATTATAATGAGCTGGTATAGCACTGGCCTTGTGTGTGTTTAATGACCCACACGCACTCTCTATTAGCATGCATGTAACTGTTCATTCTATGGTGGGAGAATCATTACACAGTACATGTCATCATGGCTAGTCGCAATGAAGTATTTAAATATTGGCCTAAAAGTTGTGATACACATTTGATGACCGTGGTCTGAGTTCAGCCTTTAAGCCCAGCTTATATATGCATTTTTTAGAGTGTAAACAAAATCTATAGCCTGATGTGCATTATATTCTGGTGTTAATTTACAGATGCTGTGAAACAAAGGAGACTGTGGAATGAGTGGTTTCTTTACGGCCCTTTGCTGAGGAGAACTTAATGCTCAACAGCCTCGACGTGATACTGGTAATTGAACCAGCTGAACGCTGAATAGAAAGTGCCTGTTCACAAACAGAGCAAGCATTTTGATTCGCATTATATGCTAAGCAAAGTCTGCTCACAGTGCAGTTTAAAGGTTCTATGATACTCTGGTAGCGTACCAATACAAACATCTTCACTGATTGACCTATAATGTAAAGGGTATAAAGATGGTGATGGTATAAACATACCGTTAAAATTTGTCTGCATGAAAAACTGTGTATCCAGAAAAGAGTCAAACTAAGTAACGCCCAAAAAAATTTTTTATCTTTTAAAGATCAAAAATAACAGTGAAAAAATGTTTAAAATACCGTTTTTCACAGTTTGTGCAAAAAGTGGGCACCGTATCAATGGTACTGGGAATTTCACAGATGACTGTCACTGTATATTTTTTTGTGTCCATCAATCTGCATTTCTTTGACAAAAACCAAAGTATGAAATTACCTTTAAACACGGATGTCTATTTTTACCCTCATAACTAAAGCCATAATACTTGTAAAGAATAAATATTTTTAACTGTGAACTGTGTTCAGACGTTAACTAAATCTCACTGTCCAGCTTTGATACAATTTAAAATGCAAACACGTTAAACGTATACAGCAATTACAATTTGTCTATGTTTAGTTACTTAAATTGGCCCATTGTTTGCATTAATTGAGCCTTTTTTCGAAGTTTGAAGCGGACCTTGCAAACATCACGAAATTATGATGCATAATACTTTGTGATATAGTGTGTTTCAATCTGATTCTACAATTTGATGTTTCCTGGTTTAACCAGTTTCTATATGTTTTCCCAGTCATGTTCAGCAACTGAGCAGCCAATTTCATGTTCAAGCATTCATGTTCACGTGATTTTGCCTCTTCGGTTGAAACTCGATTTCACTTTGATGCATCCGTATTGATATAGCATTGCATTCAATTCAATTCAACAGTCGGTTTATTTAGCCATGCAAAATCCGCATTCTATTTGTCGCTGCCAAATGACGTTTGTTTACATTTTGCTTGCACATGAAGTAAAAATTGAATATTTTGAGGTGCCTTGCAGTTTCCCGCTAAATGGAATGGCGCAGCGTTTAAATTGTCCGCTCATTTGCCGAAAATGACCGGGAAAACCTATTATTAAGTTCTCATTGATGTATCAAGTTGTTGGTGTGTGAAAGAATTTAATTTTTGGAAGTTTTGATCAAACTAAGTAATTTCATTTATAGAGAAATGTGATGCCACAATTTTAGCTCAAAGTATACCTGTGTGATGGTTCAGAAGTGTACATTTTCTTTTTATCGTCAGAAAAGAAAAGCAAGTTGAACTTAATTATGTTTTCTTTTTCCGAATATGTTCAAGTGCATTGTATTTTAAATTTCCGTACTTCTTTTGCATTTATTATTAAAATACATAGTGTACGGTACATTAATTCATTTGTTTCAATGTGAGTTTTTTTTTAACGTAGGTTTGAAGTGCAAAGACAAGTGTAGCATTGATAGCTGTGTTAGTGATAATTCTGCCTTTACGAGCGATGAAGGGTGGCCGATGGAGGGAACAGGTCGGCTGAGCGTCTGCCTGAGAGCCGTAAGGTGGACGTAGGGCCGGGTTGGTCAAAAGTCGGGCCGACGGAATTATCAAGTCGGCAAAGGCATGGGATATGGCAGTCGGCAGGACGTAGGGGAGGGGTCGGGTAAAAGTCGGGCCGACGGATTTATCAAGTCGGCAAAGGTATGGAATATGGCAGTCGGGAGGACGTAGGCGAGGGGTAGGGTAAAAGTCGGGCCGACGGATTTATTAAGTCGGCAAAGACATGGGATATGGCAGTCGGGAGGACGTAGGGGACGGGTCGGGTAAAAGTCGGGCCGACGGATTTATTAAGTCGGCAAAGACATGGGATATGGCAGTCGGGAGGACGTAGGGGACGGGTCGGGTAAAAGTCGGGCCGACGGATTTATCAAGTCGGCAAAGGTATGGAAAATGGCAGTCGGGAGGACGTAGGCGAGGGGTCGGGTAAAAGTCGGGCCGACGGATTTATCAAGTCGGCAAAGGTATGGAATATGGCAGTCGGCAGGACGTAGGGGACGGGTCGGGTAAAAGTCGGGCCGACGGATTTATCAAGTCGGCAAAGGCATGGGAAATGGCAGTCGGGAGGACGTAGGCGAGGGGTCGGGTAAAAGTCGGGCCGACGGATTTATCAAGTCGGCAAAGGTATGGAATATGGCAGTCGGGAGGACGTAGGGGACGGGTCGGGTAAAAGTCGGGCCGACGGATTTATCAAGTCGGCAAAGGCATGGGAAATGGCAGTCGGGAGGACGTAGGCGAGGGGTCGGGTAAAAGTCGGGCCGACGGATTTATCAAGTCGGCAAAGGCATGGGATATGGCAGTCGGGAGGACGTAGGGGACGGGTCGGGTAAAAGTCGGGCCGACGGATTTTGACCGTCGGTACGACGGCATAAACATGAAGTGGGGCCAACGCCGGTATATAAGTTGGAACGACGTCGGGCCGTGGGTATTATGAGGTCGTCGGTAGAACGTCGGTCCAATATCCACCCAACAGTAAATCTGGACGTCACGCCGACGTCGGCGGGATTTGCATATGCCCCGTTTACCTACGTCCTTCCGACTTCATGAGCCGACCAAATGACAACGACGGGCCAACGCAGGTAGAGGAAGTTGGAACAACGTCGGGCCGTGGTTATTACTGTGTCGTCGGTACAACGTCGGTCCAATATCCACCCAACGGTAAACCTGGACGTCACGCCGACGTCGGCGGGATTTGCATATGCCCCGTTTACCTACGTCCTTCCGACGTCATGAGCCGACCAAATGCCAACGACGGGCCGACGCAGGTAGAGTAAGTTGGAACAACGTCGGGCCGTGGTTATTACTGTGTCGTCGGTACAACGTCGGTCCAATGTCCACCCAACGGTGTACCTGGACGTCACGCCGACGTCGGCGGTATTTGCATATTCCCTGTTTACCTACGCCCATCCGACGTCATGAGCCGACCAAATGCCAACGACGGGCCGACGTCCGTGTGCTACCTGGGTTGTACACAGCACAGCCATTATTGTTGTGTCTGTGCTGGCATTGCGCGTGGTGACCTTTCAACCTCACTGTGTACACATTCACTGTATTTTGACACCCTGCATACTGTTTACTGTTTTGTACTTATAGGTCGATGTACCTGTAGTGTAGCTGTAACCTGCCTTGCATCCGGGGATCTTTTTGTTGGTGATCGTTTTGTTTGGTGATCTTTTTGCTTGGGGATCTTTTCGGTGATCTTTTCGAGGATATCTTTTTGGTGGATCTTTTTGCTTGAAGTAGGCCTACTCATCATTCATCATCGGGTTAACTTATCTACAACCGGGCTAATAATCACTCTCTACAAATTATAGACTGGATTCCATCTTCAATAACTCAACTGTTTGTGATTCGTTGATTGTTTATTAATTAACTTGATTCTTCAACTGATTGGAATAAATTCTACACTTCGACTGATTTTCTGCGATTCAACAAGAACTGGTCTTCCCTTGTTTTTATTTCATCGAGTGCTTGGGATACACTTATCCTAATTAATTTTAGGGTCTTGCTCCCTTGTTGGCTGCGAAACCGCAGCACCGTAGTGGAACCACTACAGAAAAATGGCGACGAGGATGGGATGAGTGTGTCACCACTACAGAAAAATGGCGACGAGGATGGGATGAGTGTGTCACCACTACAGAAAAATGGCGACGAGGATGGGATGAGTGTGTCACCACTACAGAAAAATGGCGACGAGGATGGGATGAGTGTGTCACCACTACAGAAAAATGGCGACGAGGATGGGATGAGTGTGTCATTTCTACTCTGCATGATTTCTTCATGATCTGCAAGCATCAGAACTGTTTTTTTTTCTGTCTTCAAAGATCCCCGGGTGCAATAGCCGAATCTGACTGGAGTCCTACACACAATGTCTGGAGCATTGGGATTCCTCATAGTCATAGCCGCGTCGTGAGTCAACTGATCCTGTAAGACTGAGGCAGTCATCTGTACTCGGCAGTAGACGCTAACTCCATTGTTCTTATACAATTATGTGACTCCAATTTCATAGGCCTACATGTAATGTATGTTGTATTTTTTTGTCCTATGTAAATTGTATGTATCTGTGCGTTACCTTGCATATATGCAAATCATGGTATAGTTAAGTGTCTGTGGACATAGTCATAGGCCTACATGTTGTTTTGATAAATTGTGGCATAGATTGCATATACATGTACATACACATACATCTTTGGTATACACTGACTGGGGGAATCTTCCATCTTTTCAGTGCGTATAACTGGAGCATGTTTGTACGCTTGGGCAATTCATCCAACTTGTGGACGGCTTGGATTGTTTTGTGTTATACAATTATTTGTACATGTACTTTTTCAACATGTCTGTATTTGAGGAAGGTATAACATGGCCCTTAAAACTTTGGCCAATATATCCTTCAATTTACGCTTTCAGCTGGCGTATCAGTGCTAATTATGAACGTTTTCATTTTGGGAGCACCATAAAAATAGCTAAAGTTAAATTAGCTGTTTATCGAGTTGTAAGACTCTTAACTGGGAAAAAAGCAGGGAAGTGCTTACCCATTCTGGCTCAGCACTTCCTAGTACTACCCCAGAAGTGGTTTTCTGTATGAAGTGACTGGACACTTTGAAATACATGTTCAGCTAGATTGTTGTGATTCCGATTATGTATATCACAATTTTGGATTTTGACTGTACAACAAGTAAGTACTTGTTTGTAACTAGCTTGGTCTAGATGCAACTGGATAATGTAATCTGATCCTTCTCATAGATTGAGACAGAAAGTTATTGTTGGAAAATCTGCTGTTATGGTTTAAACTGGTCTTACAATGCATTCCAAATATTATGCCCATGTACGTTTGTGACGGCTTCTTGTTTGGCTCTCGGTGTGACTGTTGAGTGCTTAACTGTCAGCATTTTTGTTCTCACCATTTTTGGGCATACTGTTATGACCCCGTATATGTGAGGCTTTTGTTCTCACCATTAATGGGCATACATGTACTGTTTTGACCCAGTGTGTGAGACGTTTTGTTCTCACCACAAATGGGCATCTTGTTATGACCCTATTTGTGGGACGTTTGTTCCCACCATTAATGGGCATTCATGTACTGTTATGACCCCGTATGTGGGACGTTTGTTCCCACCATTTTTGGGCATACTGTTATGACCCCGTATGTGAGACGTTTGGTTCTCACCATTAATGGGCATACCTGTACTGTTTTGACCCAGTGTGTGAGACGTTTTGTTCTCACCACTAATGGGCATCTTGTTATGACCCTGTTAGTGGGACGTTTGTTCCCACCATTAATGGGCATTCATGTACTGTTATGACCCCGTATGTGAGACGTTTGCCTGACTTATTCGCTTAGCGGTTTACCGTGATGCCAATTTGTACTCTCTTGGGAAAATGCATATGTACACTCCGTTTACAACAGTTTCTAATAATAGCAATTGTATTGCATGCATAGTGCAGCTGTATTGATTGTGAGGGGTGATGCTCCTCTCAGCTTGTCAGCTTTGTAAGGGATAGTTGATGTTATCTCCTTGTTCCAACGCCTTAATCATTGAGAAGGATCCAGGAAATATGTAATGTAGTGGATATGGATAAGTCTGTTTCTCTGACTTAACAGCAGCATTCATATTTGGTGGTAACAGGCTGGTTATGCCTCATAATGCCTGTATTACATGTATTTCCCTAGGCTGGTTTTTCACTTAGGGATATTAGCGAAATGTTCTGTCAACCGCCTCTGTCCATGCTGGTTCGACTGCAGTTGCCATAAATCTGAGGATTAGAAGGTAGAGTGTTTGGACCACCAGAGGTTGCCCCTTCAGGGTGTTGGTAATTCACCGGCCTTTGCGACATTTGCGTCCATTCACTCAGGTGATTTTGTAATCTAATCCTGATTTTCTACTGTTAATATAGAGATTTTTCTCTTGCTCAAGCATCTAGCGGTGTTAAACCATTGTTAATGGTTTTATAGATGTAAAATTGTCATTGTTGTTGTTTACTTAAGAATTGGATAGTTCGGCGTGTCCGGACAGACATCTGTCTTCCTTTTTGGTCATTCCTAAATTTCCTGCCCGCTTGATGAGGCAGGCCTTTGAGCATATATGTACAGAGAAGGGTGAATTACCCTAAGTACCTTGTAGATGGATGTCACCTCAATCCTGAAGGGATGCGAAAATATTGCATGGGTATCAAGGAAGCAGTGTATAAGTGCAAATTGTGATTGTTATGATGTTCAGTGGTCATTAAAGTGAGAGTAATTAAAGCGCTCCATTGCGTACATTTGCTGATGCAAATTTTGATTGTATAAACATTCATCGAAACATCTGTATCTGGTCGTACTATATTGTTCTACTGTGGCCTGAACAATGACATTACCTGTTGTTCTTTCTGGACACTTGTTGGTGCATTTACTTGTGCCAAGTCATTATGTTGTCAGAAAATTAGGACAAGACTACTCTGTGTTATCTGAATGTATAAATTGATTACCATGTGTTTCTGGTAATCAAAAGCTTGTATTTGATTGTTGAAAAAAAAACAAACAAACAAACAAACAAACAAACAATGATTGTTGTAAAATTCCATTTGATATTTTGGATAGAAGGGTTCCTGTGGCACTAAGTGCAGTGTTACTTTTATAAACAGACCCCTTGAAAAATGCCATGATTTAAATGATTGTGGTCAATATGGTAGAAGGCAGGAAGTATTATGTCTTGTTTAAGTCTTGTGAGAATACTTCATTTGATGGTGTATTGGAAGTATGAGTGTGTTGCGAAAGCAACTTTTCATCTGTTTTTGATGATAATTGTGCAGGAGCCTAATTGCATGGCATGTTCACTTGTATTTACTTAAATTCAAGTGTTGTTAAGAGTTATTGTTAACATTCCAGTATGATCACTGGGATTGTTGGATTAGATCTTGCCAATTTTGACAATGTGATGTGCTAATTAATGAAACGGGTGAATTCATTTGCATATTAATTATAGACCACTCGGGTCGCGTGGTTTTAAAGCGGGGAAATTGTGGGGACTCGTAAGTTACTCACCATACCCAACTCCCCAGATACAGTGCTATATTTAGAATGGTCCCTCATGAATATGCATATGTGTACAAGTTTACACACAAATCACTCCGCCTCATACTTTGTAAACAATTAGGCCCAAACTAAATGTCAATGGATATTCTTAATATTCCACTTATATTGTATTTAAAGTACATCCATGTGATGGTGGAAATTGTATTTTATAGTTACTGTTAAATAATGATGATCCCACGACCTTAGTCCATATGCGGGTGTACTAATATTTTAAAGTTGCTTGGTGATGTGTCCACACGAGGTGAGCGCGCGCGGAAAACGGACACTGTTCGTTTTACGATTCGGCGACAACAGTCATGTAATTCTCCTCCGGAGAATTCCGGGGTTAAACCAGCCTCCAACCTGGCTGGTCAGCATGGGCATATGCCGATGTAGGGAGTGCGGACTCCCCCGACCATTTTGGTGAGTTTCTGGTTCCTTTTATTTGCAAGCTTGGCTTGAAACGCGCATTTTGAGTGCTCCTACTTAAAAACTTTTTGACCTATTTCGTGTCGCCATTCATGCATTTATAATGCATGCATGCCTTCTGTATGTGCCATATACTTTGTACACAGCACAGCCATTATTGTTGTGTCTGTGCTGGCATTGCGCGTGGTGACCTTTCAACCTCACTGTGTACACATTCACTGTATTTTGACACCCTGCATACTGTTTACTGTTTTGTACTTATAGGTCGATGTACCTGTAGTGTAGCTGTAACCTGCCTTGCATCCGGGGATCTTTTTGTTGGTGATCGTTTTGTTTGGTGATCTTTTTGCTTGGGGATCTTTTCGGTGATCTTTTCGAGGATATCTTTTTGGTGGATCTTTTTGCTTGAAGTAGGCCTACTCATCATTCATCATCGGGTTAACTTATCTACAACCGGGCTAATAATCACTCTCTACAAATTATAGACTGGATTCCATCTTCAATAACTCAACTGTTTGTGATTCGTTGATTGTTTATTAATTAACTTGATTCTTCAACTGATTGGAATAAATTCTACACTTCGACTGATTTTCTGCGATTCAACAAGAACTGGTCTTCCCTTGTTTTTATTTCATCGAGTGCTTGGGATACACTTATCCTAATTAATTTTAGGGTCTTGCTCCCTTGTTGGCTGCGAAACCGCAGCACCGTAGTGGAACCACTACATTATATTTACGGGTGTCCTACAAACAACCCCGAGCAACAATTGTTGCATTTTATTTTTGCACAATATTTTGGCGATAACACACAGCAGTTTTCTGCTTTACGACAGCTAGAAGCATATTTTAACACTAAGACGTCAATCGACACAATGTAATACATGTCATTAGCTTTGAACTGATCAGACCACGTATTGGGCAAACCGTTTTTCTATCTATTGTTCCATGTAAACCTCAGCATAAGATCGGACCACATCCAAGAACGTATATGGCAGTGGACGACCCTAAACATTAATATTAAAGAGGATGTTCAACACTAAACAAACCTCGCTTTATTTGTTAGAACTATAATCATTTAATTACTTGTCATTTATTTGATGATTTTTCTCTCAACATGCTCAACCCCCAAGCTACCCCCAAAATCGAAACTGTCTGAATTCCGTCAACTGGGCATCAGACAAATATGTGTGAGTTCGTGACGTCACAGGCAATATGGCTGTCGCAATTCTTTTCTGCATCACTCTGCATAATATGATTTAGTTTCACACTCTGTGTAACCATCAATATTTGAGGTTTGAATTGACATTTTGGCAATTATAAGTAGTTTAGATGAAAGTTTTGATGTTTCCGTTTGAAGGTCGTTTATGTGAATGGGCAAATTTGCTGGACGTTTAGGGGATCCGCCTGCAAATAGCGTTGTATGATATGCTACAATATGTATCGCCCCATTTTCCGTATTTGGGGAGCAGAATCCTGGCACAATCTTCTCCGTTACCTGCGCTCGGTTCACCGATCACCCAGTTGGTAAAGGTACGCGCTGCCTGCTGCCCGTTGCAGAGCCACTGGCCCTCTTCCTTCCGATCATCGCATGCTATCCAGACGCCTGGCCCCACAGTTCCTCCTTCACCACTTAAGGCCCACACGAAATCATTCTCCGCTTGTGACCTGGGCGCGGCCATCTCTCCTCCTATCGCCTGGCAGTATCCCTTGGCTTTACTCCAAGGCAGACTCGGGGTGAAACGGTAGCAGACACGGCGCCACATTCTCCAGCCGGGCGGGCATTCGATGAAAGGACAGTTCTGACCGAGCATGGAGCTGGCGAGTAAGAGCCCAGAGAGGATGATGAAGAGGTGCTTTGAGAACATCTTGGCAGTTTTTGTTCCGAAGTAGAGTTCGTCTAAAAATGTACAGATGGCTCAGCCTTAGGCGTACATCTGTAGTTCACTTACAGACTGAATTCGATAGGTGTATCGCTCAATGCTTCTTATTGTGTACGTGCCGCTTACTAATTACTGTCCGTTGTTCTGTACCGAGCAACAGTTAGGCCTACTGAACGTCTAGGAGGATTTGAATCCGCCGTCTGTGTACTGCATGTCATGTCAGTTCCTGAAAAATTTAAGAGCATTGTCAAATCAAGTTTGGCTCGGAAAAGCTGAATTCCCTTTCTCCTGCTCTTGGTAAAATGTGAAAATTCCCTCCGACAGATGTTTATATTGTCGGCCCTGCTATCAAGGCTTAGAGATCGGTGACTCTCATGTTCAATATGCTTTACTATACCGCACATACGCAAAGGTAAATAATTTCGTCCAATCAGCATGTTTCTCCACTCCACTGCCTACCAAATACGTACTTGCAAATTGCAGAGCATAATTGCGCGCGCACCACGCCGCACTGGAGGACACGCCTAGGCAGCAGAGAAGCCCAACCCCGTGGTGCCACGTAGGTATAGCGCCACAAATGCCGTACAGATAACAACACGATTTATTTCGCCAAGTCGACCTATTCGAAAATATGAGTCGACTTTATAACCGGACAATTTTTTTGAAAGTGAGGAGTTGAAAAAAGAAGAGTGTACACTGTCGACAATTTCGGTAACATTTTCGGTAACATGTTGCCCAGTAAAGGCAACACACCTGGGCTACACGACTTTGGGCCCTGTGTACACCAGCAACATTTTGGCCAACATGTTACCGAGATGTTGCTGCGACATGTTACCCAACTCGTTTTGCTATGTGTACACTGAAAACATTTTCAGCAACAACAGTGTACACTCTGCCTAGGCTGTTTATCTAATATGACCAAATAAACGTAAGACCCCGCTTTGACTTGATCCACCACCTTGGGGTCGGATTTCACAAAAAACTAAGATTTATCTTAGTTTAAGTCATCTGTACTTACTGAAAATTTTGTGACAATTCATCTTTTGTGAATTCCATCCCAGATCCAGCAATTGTTTGTAGTGGAAATGTTGATGAATACAAAATGATGTAGAATTTACTGTACAGTGCATCAACAAGGTTAATAATCTGAGGCTATGCAGAACGCGGTGTAATGAACAAAGGTACCGGTATGCACTCAGTATACAATGCGTTATACAGAGTTCAGTCTACGCGAGGCAATGAATTCTATGACAGCTGATGGACCAACAAACCCAGACCTAACATTTTACATGCGAGCAGAAACACCTGACATCTGACATATGTAGCTAGTAATATGCTAATAAAAGAACGGATATTTACTTCAAATACCTTGTTACATTATGAGGCTATACACGGTGGAAGTTGCATCTTATTTTGTTGTGTTCTATTCGTTTGCCACCAAGGTTGAATATTTAATCACAAGGAAAGTCAATCAAGCAATCTTGAACTGACAATTTAAACAACAATTTCTGCTCGTGAAATGTAAATGTGTTCCAATTATGAAAAGAAATTAAACACTGGAAAATGTAATTCTAATCTTCACGTTGGCACATTGTAAATCGAGGGGGCAGCCAAATTATACTCACACACTAGAGAGTTCCATTTTATTGAAAAAAAAAGGCTGCACCTTACTATGTAACTACCGCACCCAATGTGTTTCCAGTTCAATTAAATGGCTGGCATTGTTAGCAACTGGCCTGAACATTAGCAATTAGCGCGCGTGCATTTGCGAGCAGCCTCCGCCGCGACAAGATGGCAATCCATTATCGATTGGAAAGCGAAATAGAAGGCCAATGTCATGGACTTTTTTCTACCAGACACGTTCACGCCATGTTGTCTGAAATTTCTCATTGATCAAACTCACTCGCTATCGAGTAACTAGTTGCCTTCTTATTAAAAAATACAACAATATATACATGTGTCACTTTAATTTTGGACCATGTTAATATTCACTGTAAGTTTTAAGTAAATGAAACAATAAGAAGCCAGGCGAACGGTTGTTTCTAGCTTTTCAACTTCCCAACGTGTCCAACATATATTGAAACCCGATCACCTGAAGATCAAGCAGAGCCAACAACTAACCTAAGATTCCGTCATTTGTAGACTGCATGAATTGTTTTCATTAAAATGTGACTGTGTGATTGACGATTTTAGCATAATATATTTTCCCCGTAATTGTGCGGGGTGCTGTGGCTTAGTTGTCTGGCGTGTTGAACTCAAAGTCTTGTGGTCAATCTATTGTTGGTTCGAATCCAGCCATGGGTTTATAGTGCTTGGATCCTTGGGAAAGACGCTTAGTCACATATTGCTCCTCTTCACCCAGGTGTAAATGGGTACCTGCGAGGGTAGAGATGGCTTTGTGGTTTGATTAGCCCCTGTGCGCTGCCGCTGAATACAGTACCCGGGGCTGTATACTCCCCAGGGAGTTCGGATGGTTTCAGGAATGTAAATTATATATAATTATGGCCCTATAAACAGCGATAATAATAAATTTTAATTGTAATGCGCAGTAGAGTATATTCATATATTACATACATAATATACATACTATAATATAGTTAAAGCCTACGTTAGGGGGCACGTTTTGCTATAAAAGTCAACGTTAGGGCGAAATTGGCTGTCAGGGGAAAATTGCCACTACGCCCTAACGTTTCAAGTACCTTTTAAAGAAACATTTTTTCTGATATAAGATACAAAATGCTCCCAATAGTAGAATATACCAATTTCATTTAATTTTATTTAGAAATAGGTAAATAGAGTTTTTTGCATGACCCTTTATGGGAATTTTGTTCTAACGTTGTCCTATTTATTATTATTATGTTCAGGGGCCATTCGCTAAAGAACACGCTTTTTAATTGAATCACTATTAAGGGAAACTGACTGAATTTAATGTCTTTGAAAAGTGAACAAAGAGAATTTGACTGGAGCGGGATTCGATCCGGCGACATCCTGAGTACCGTACAGGCACTCTACCAACTGACCCACCCAGCCCTACGTTGTTGGTGACCCCTACGTTGGTGGGCTGGATGGCTCAGTCGGTAGATCGGAGTAGCACTTCGAAGTAGATCGTCCATTGGATCTGCGTTCGCGAGTTTTTTTGTTAAGGAAAGATAGAAGAATGACACTTTTCACCCACCACGTGGTCGGACCAGTTCAAAACTCATGACATTATAATAACTAGATTGTGAGGATCGACATCTTAGTGTTATAATATAGCCGGTTTTAAAAAGTCGTGAACTTCAAACGGCTATAATATCAAAATATGGATACATTTTCTTGTGTTTAAGGTGGGTTCGTGGTGTCGGCGATTATGTTGCTAGCTGTCATAAAGCAGAAAGCTGCCGCGTGTTATCGTCACATTATCGTGAAAAATATAATGCACCTAAGGCAGCGCTTAATATTTTATGTGCACTCTAAAAGCACTTAGTGTATTGCTGATCGGTAAAAGGTAATGAATGATTTGCATAATGCAACAGTTGTTCCTAGCAGGTGTGTTTGAAGGAGAACCGTAAATAAAACACTTCACATGGTGACCCAAAGGTTTTGGAGGATTACTAGCTTAAAGGGTCTGTGCAATAGGAATATTATGGCTTGAACATGTGCCAAAAGCAACTGTTCTATGGGGCCTGTAATTTTAACCACTTCCTCACATTGTTTCAGGGTAACAACAGCATGGTGTTTCAGTTTGTATGGTAATTGGAATTTCCATATTCTTGAACAAAACTGTGACGCCATCCAGGTCAATCCATATTCTTTCTTGCTTGCGAAGATGGCATGCCAAACTTTGCCTGGTTCAACACTAGAAATTAATTACAGACACGGAAACGTGGCTGCACGATGTTAATCTGGTTTATTTTTTTTCCATTCCATTAAGAAATGCATGCAATGGTAGGCATACAATGGATGACATTCTTTTTCAGTAATATTAAGGTTCCCTATTGTCACTGGCTCGTTTCTGAAATCATATCATTGATATATCACAACAGAATCGTTTAGTGGCGAAAACAGGGACTGTTTAATCTATCACTTTAAATTACAGACAAGCAATATTTATCAGCATATCCTTCTGGGATTCCCAGCCTTCAAAAGTCAGTCGAAAAAGAAATTGTCTTGATGTCTGCTAGAAGCTGATCGTTGTATGACCGATTGACATGAGGTCGCTTTCAACATTTGTAAAGAGGAAAAGCAGAAATTACAACAGGTATAAAACATCACCAAAACCATAATAGTATGCAGCTTCTCCTTAAAGGTAGTTATCATACTTTAGTATTAAGAGACCAAAAACAGAAATTTTCACAGATTTACGTATGACTTCCAGGGTATGAAAATGATGCTAGTAGAAACCTACCATTTCCGCCTGAAATTGTGTATTTATCCAGAAATTATGCAAACAACGACCAAATATTTTTTAAAGATCAAAAATAAAAAAGAACAGACTTGAGAAATACTGTGGCTATTTTTCAATGTTTTCTCAAAAAGTGGGCACCGTATGGGACTTAAATTTTCACAGATGACTGTTGCTGTATCTGTCTTGATATTTTTGCACATGAATCTGTATTTCGTTGATAAAAACCAAAGTATAATATTACCTTTTACATTTTTTAACAAAAAATCATACAAAAAAGGCATACACCTATTTTTCAGCGTCAATGATGAGGAATCTTCCAGTTTCCATGGGCCGCGGAAAAATCATTGGTGCGTTGGGAGACATCGATAAAATCGATAGCATTCTGGGCCTATACGTAGGAGTGCTTGTATTGATTTGACACGTTGACGTTTTAGCCGTATAAACAAACACAAATATTTTGACGCAGGGTACCGCATGGGTGAGAGCTGAGGATGGGTGACATTGACACCGACTTATTGTATTAATCAATTTTTTGGTTTCCAACCTTCGCCCACTGAAAACCTAGGCCAGTTTTTTAGAATGGTCTTGAATTACGTGTCGTGTTGATGGCTTGCACACGTCTGTGTTTGTTCCTGCTTGGAGAGTATTTCGTGACACGAGCACAAGTATCATTCATTATAAATACAAACTGGAAAGATGACTTAACGAAACTGAGATGTGGACTTATCTCACTGTGTCGACTTGATGTCTCACTGAAACTGATCGCGTTCCGCTGTCATGGACTGAAGCGCATTTATCGACATTCAAATTAACTAATACACTGACAAATAATGATTGATGGAAGCAAGGAATCTAGAGCCTCTCGAAATGGATGTTTGGCGTAATATTCACTTTCAAAGAAAACAGTTATAGTAGTTTCGTTTACCTCGGGTAGTGGCCAAAATAAATCTGTCAGGCTTTTCGATCGCTGACAGGGAATTATTTCGCTTTCATCATTTGCGCAGAAGGATTTAACAGGTCTTTAAAACAAAACAGTATGCAACCTGTTCTTAGGCCTAGTCCCAATTATCTGGCTGCGGCTGCAAATTACGCATGTACCTATGGTAGCCACTAGCCAGTGACTGCAGCCATTTCCTTGGACTCGTGTGTTATTTGCGGTCACAGGCATAGAATTGGGACAGAGCCCTATAGCCAAAACGTGTAAAAAAAAAAGCAACTCAGAAACAAGCAAAGAAACAAATAGACAAACAACCGTTTTGCCGCGTCAATCATGGGGAACTTCCAGCTGATTAGAGACCAATTTATAGGGAACGCAGAGGAATCATTAGAGCGTATGGAGGCATCGATAAAAGGACGTGTTCAGTCGACATCGGAGGAGTGGAATATCATTGATTTGACACGATGGCCATAGAAACCAACACAAATATTTGGATGCAGGGTACGTACCGCATACGTGAGTCCTCCAGTGCTAGTGCTGCGTTGTGCGCGTGCACTTCTACATAGTACGTATATGGTATTAACTGTAGATTTTCCAGAGGCATAATTGATAGCCATGTTGAATTTGAGAGTCACCCAGCCTCGATTGCAGGGCCGACTGCTATCAATATAAACATTTGACGGGGGGAAATGTTATGTAGGATTATCGCTCAGGCTTTTCCAAGCCATACTTCATTTGACATTGCTTTTCAGTTACAAGCGGCGGATTCAGAGCCCAAATCCTCCTAGACTTTCAGTAACTGTTCATCGGTACAGAATAACTAACCAGTAAGCGACACGTACAAAATAAGAAGCGTTGAGCGAAACACCTATCGAATTTCTGTCTGTACGTGAACTAAATATGTACGCCTAAGGCTGAGCCTTTTCTACATTGAGGAAGAATCTCTATTTCGGAACAATAAAAGCCAAGATGTTCTCGATGCACCTCTTCATCATCCTCTCTGGGCTCGTACTCGCCAGCTCCATCCTCGGTGAGAACTGTCCAATCATCGAATGCTCACCCGGCTGGAGAATGTGGCGCCGTGCCTGCTACCGTTTCACCCCGAGTCTGCCTTGGGCTGAAGCCAAGGAATCCTGCCAGGCGATGGGAGGAGAGATGATTGCACCCCGGTCACAGGCAGAGAATGATTTCGTGTTGGCCTTTCGGGAAGAGGGATGGGTAACAGGGCAAGACGTCTGGATAGCTTGTGATGATCTTGAGGAAGAGGGCCAGTGGTTCTGCTATGGAGAGCATGAATACCGTACTTTCATCAACTGGATGGGAATTGAACCGACCGCAGGTGCCTATGAACATTGTGCCAGGATTAAATCAGATTTTGGAGGAAAATGGGCAGATACAGATTGTCCCCGATCACATCCTGCTATTTGCAGGCGGGTCCCTTTGACCTTCCAGCAAATTTGTCTATTCCTGGAAATGATGATAGCCATTGAACTGATCGTTCAAAACGTAAATCTATACCTCTTACTGTCAAATTGTCACTAAAAACATGAAATATTGATGCTGTTTATACACAAAACACAGTGAGCACTTAACGTTTGCGTGAGTCAATTTGCCTTGACGGATCAGAGTAGCACTTCAAAACGCTAATAGTTCTGTTTATGGAAATCCACTGTCATCTACGTTAGTGGATGTGGTCCGGTTTAATGCAGAGGTTTACTGGGAAAAATAGCTATTGAAAGCTATTAAAAAATGACAAGATTCGCCCGCCGCGTGGTTGGATCAGTTCAAAACTCATGATACTAAATAGACTGTGTGGTCGGACGTCTTAGTGTTAAGTATATGCTTCTAGCTCTAACGAAACAGAAAATCGCTGTGTGTTATCGGCAAAATATTGTGAAAAAATAGGAAGCAACAATTGTTGCTCGGGATTTGTAGGACACCCGTAGATATAATACTTCATGATTAAGCTGTCAATGACGTGCGAACCAAAAAGTATGTAAGTATCATTGAAAAGGGGATCAGTTAGTTATTTGAACAAAGAGAATAAATGAAACAAAATGATACCAAAACAGAAGAAATAAAACAAAACAAAACAAAATGTGAATTTTTATGAGAATAAAATCAATATCAAATCTTTTCAAATGTCACCGACCATTGATTTCAATGGAAAATACTTCCGGATGCAGCTCACAATGAATCGAATTTTCAATTTTATAAATACAGAAAAATGCTTAAATTAAAAAAGAATTTACTAAAACTTAATATAAATACGTGTACTTTGTTAATAATCTGTATCTACGTTGGTGGAAGTGGCCCAATCATATGACGAGTTTTACTGGGAACAATAGGTATCAGGACAATGGCACGGTTAGCCCCCCACGTGGCCGGATCAGTTCAAAACTCATGACATTAAATAGATTGTGTGGATGGATGTCTTAGTGTTAAATCTGCTTCTTCCTTTCACGAATCAGAAAACTGCCGCATGTTATCGTCAATGTATTGTGTGGAAAATATAAGGCAATAATTGTTGCTCGATGTTGTTTGTATTACAACATAATAATATATAATATATACTTCATGTTGAAGCTGTCAATTATATGGCTACGTGGGAACCAACATTTTTGTAAGTTTTCTTGAAAAGGGGATCCGTTGGTTATTTGAACAAAATGAATAACAGAAACAAAATGATACCAAACAAAGGAGAAACAAAACAAAACAAATAGTGCATTTTTATGAGAGAAAAAAACCAAAATCAAATCTTTTCAAATTTCAAAATTGATTTCAGGTCAAAGTGAATCAACTTTTAAATTTTATTAAAACAGAAACATGCTTACAAAAAAGAACTTAAACTACAACTTAATATAAATATTACTTTGTGAATAATATTTTGAACTGTGAAATATTTGTCGATGTGGTTGCTAATATGAATACATTATGATAGTCCGTGTACGTATCACCTGACTCCGTTCCAATTATTTTGCATGTGTTGTGAATGTGTCGTGTTCCTTTACAATTATTGCTCATTTATTAAGTGGATTCATTTTTACCACGAACTCTAGGACAATCGGTAACCAAGGTAACCTGAGCTCCGACATGTCGATTCATGCTTTCTCATTGTCGCATCAATCAGCATGACAGTGACTCCTGGAGCATTTCACGGCTGGTAAATGAGACTACAAGACAAATGAAACAAGAGTGTGAAATTGTTTTCAAAAGGAATTTTGCAGTTTGCATTTTTTGGTTCAGGTAGTTTTGGCATTATCAAAACATAACTAATATTTCATTTTCGACGAGCGTCACCGCGTGTTATCGTCATATTATCGTGAAAAATATAATGCACCTCAGGCAGCGCTTAATATTTTATGTGCACTCTAAAAGCACTTAGTGTACTGCTCATAGGTAAAAGGTAATGAATGATTTGCATAATGCAACAGTTGTTCCTAGCAGGGTTGTTTGAAGGAGAACCGTAAATAAAACACTTCACATGGTGACCCAAACGTTTTGGAAGATTACTAGCTTAAAGGGTCTGTGCAATAGGAATATTATGGCTTGAACATGTGCCAAAAAGCAACTGTGTTATGGTGCCTGTAATTTTAACCACTTCCTCACACTGTTTCAGGGTAATAACAGCATGGTGTTTGAGTTTGTATGCTAATTGGAATTTCCATATTCATGAGCAAAACTGTGACGTCATCCAGGTAACTGAGAGCAGTAACTCAATTGATTTGTGCACAAAAAGTTGCGGTTGTTTTAAAGTTTTTCTGACAGACTTTTTCCTCCTCAATGGGTTTTATTGTGCCGAATATGCTCATTTCACTCAACTGGTGATGTATTTTTTTCCATTTTTTTTTCCATTAGCCTATATTTTTGCTGAACAAGTTGGTTCCTCACATGAGCATGCATGAAAATCCCCCATTTTGCAAAGCCATTCAAATTAAAACCAAATGCTGGTTCATTGAAAACAATCAAAACAAAAACAAAAATTCTTATTTGGAGTTACAAATTGAAATCAAATTTAACACATTATTCATATTAGTGACGTTACTGGTGTATATAAATGAGTTTAAATTTAGTTGAATCTAGATAATGCAGTATATAAAAATTAAAATTAAATACGTAAATAAAATCTTTATATCCATCTTAACACAAATAATTCATTTCAACAAAGTGAAAAATAAACTAGAGGTCATGTCTGTTAAAAACAGAGCATAAGGCTTTCCGAAGTTTGATATAAAATACGTATTTAGAACCTACATTGTAATACACGGCAAGACAATTGGTTAAGATCATACATTGTACATACTTATGAAGAGTGCACCTTTAATCTTAAGTCACGGCTGTATCACCTTCCTGAAAGACCTTCCCTAACAACACGGACAGTTGGCAGTGACAATGGCAATTGGCAGTTGGCAGTGGGAAGGACAGTTGGCAGTTGGCAGTGGGAAGGACAGTTGAAAGTGACAATGGCAGTTGGCAGTTGGCAGTGGGAAGGACAGTTGGCAGTTGGCAGTGGGAAAGACAGTTGACAGTGACAATGGCATTTGGCAGTTGGCAGTGGGAAGGACAGTTGGCAGTTGGCAGTGGGAAAGACAGTTGACAGTGACAATGGCAGTTGGCAGTTGGCAGTGGGAAGGACAGTTGACAGTGACAATGGCAGTTGGCAGTGACAATAAACGCTTTATACCCTCAGACATGTCTGTCAATCCATCGTCAAGGGTGAATATTTTATTATAGAACACTGGTGTATTTACAACAATTATTGTCAGGACGAAAAGTCGACAGGAAAGTTTCTTTTTGAGAGTGTCGACAAAATATAGAATAATCTCTCATTTTTGTCTTAGGCGGGTCTGGGATTTACGAATCAACCTTGACCAGATTAATAATTAGTGACGGGCAATCCATATTATTTCGTGCTTGCAAAGATGGCGCGCCAAACCTTACCTGGTTCAACACTAGGAATTAATGACGCGTGCAGTTGTGCTGTGTATTTCGCACGTACGTATTTGGTAAGCCGAGGAATTGGCTGATTGGACCAAATTATTTAGCTCTGCGCATATGCGGCTTAGGTTCTGCATGTTGAATATGAAAAGTCACCGGTCCCGAAGCCTCAATTGCAGGGTCTACTGTTTCCAATATAAACATCTGACGAAGGGAATTCTTGAATATTTCATCACTTTACCGAGACCAAGAGGGAGAGAGGGAGAGAATTGTTCAGGCTTTTCCAAGCCATATTTGATGTGCCAATGCTCTCAAGTTTTTCGGGAACTGACATGACAAGCTGAAGCCTCCTAGTCGTTCAATAACAGTTCTGATGTTCGATATATAATAAAGTATAGACCTACAATTATTAAGCGGCACGTACAAAATAACTAGCGCTTAATTAGCGGTACATCGTCGAGTTTACTATGTACGTGAAGTTTGTATTTTCTGAATAGTGAGCCATCTCTATATTCAAGACTAGTGTGAAGATGTCGATGCACCTCTTCATCATCCTCTCTGGGCTCGTACTAATCAGCTCCATCCTCGGTCAGAACTGTCCTTTCATCGAATGCCCGCCCGGCTGGAGAATGTGGCGCCGTGCCTGCTACCGTTTCACCCCGAGTCTGCCTTGGTTTGAAGCCAAGGAATCCTGCCAGGCGATGGGAGGAGAGATGATTGCGCCCCGGTCACAGGCAGAGAATGATTTCGTGTTGACCTTTCTTGAAGAGGGAGGGGCGGCAGGAAACCGCGTATGGATAGCTTGTGATGATCTGGAGGAAGAGGGCCAGTGGTTCTGCAATGGAGAGCACACAGAGCGTACCTACACCAACTGGGCAAATAACCAACCAAACCAAAATGGTAATCAGGATTGCGGCGGGATTTATGCAGGGAAATGGGGTGACGGGTCTTGTGGCAATGCAAAACCCGCTATTTGCAGAAGGGCCCCCTAGGCATCTAGCTAATGTCTTCGAACGGACACAGCAATACTTTAATTGTGTAATCATTATGATCGTGGTGTTTTCGTGATGCACAGTTTTGAACACATCACATTGCAGACTAATTTACTATCATCCTGCATTACAATGCATGATTGGTAAAGGTCACAGGACTCATACTTTGTCTGATCAAACATGTACTTAACATGATAACCTGTGAAAATTTGAGCTCAATCGGACATCTGAGTCACGAGAAAGTAGGGAAAACCCGATTCAATTTTTCTTATAAAACAAGAACGGCTTTGATCTTATACCCGAAATCAAAACTGTTGCATTAAAGGTTTGCGTTAGTCATATTGCCTCAGCTTTGCCTGGATGGATCACACAGTGGCACTTCAAAACTTGAACATTGCTGTATATGGTCATGCACTGCCATATCTACGTTCGTGGATGTGGTCCAAGCTTATGTCGAGTTATACTGGGAACAATAGGTATGAGAAAAATGACACGATTCGCCCGCCGTGTGGTCGGATCAGTTCAAAACTAATTGCATTAAATAGATTGTGTGGATGGACGTCTTAGTGTTAAGTATGCTTCTAGCTCCAACGAAACAGAAAATCGCCGTGTGTTATCGTCAAAATATTGTGGGAAAATTAGGATGCAACAATTGTTGCTCGCTGTTTGTAGGACACCCGTAGATATAATACTTCTAAATCTAAATCTTAATACAAATATTTGTACTTCGTTAATAATATGTTCTACGTTGATGGAAGTGATCCGATCTTATCACGAGTTTTACTGGGAACAATAGGTATCAGGAAAATGGCACGATTAGCCCGCCACGTGGTCGGATCAGTTCAAAACTCATGACATTAAATATATTGTGTGGATAGACGTCTTAGTGTTAAAAATATGTTGCTAGCTGCCATGAAGCAGAACACGGCACTGTCGCGTGTAATAGTCAAAATATTGTGTGGAAAATATAAGGCAAAAGTTGTTGCTGTCCGGGTTGTTAGTAGGACACCCGTTAATATAATACTTTATGTAAGTCTGTCAATTATATGGCTACGTGAGAACCAAAAATTATGTGAGTTTCCTTGAAAAATTGATCCGTTAGATATTTGAACAAAAAGAATAAAAGAAACAAAATGATACCAAAAAAGAAGAAACAAAACAAAACAAATAGTGTATTTTTATGAGAATAAAATCAAAATCAAATCTTTTCAAATATCACCGACCATTGATTTCAGTGGAAAATACTTGCGGATGCAGCTCAAATTGAATTGACTTTTCAATTTTATAAAAACAGAAACATGCTTACAAGAAAGAACTTTATCTAAAAATTGAAACAAAATATTATTTGTTAATAATATTGTGAATTGTGAAATACCAATTTGTTGATATGATTGTGAATAATGAATAAATTATGATAACTGTGTACGTATCACCTGACTCCGTTCCAATGATTTTGCATGCATTGTGGATGTGTCGTGTTCCTTTACAATTATTGCTTATTGATCAAGTAGATTCATTTTTACCATGAACTCTTGGACAATCGGTAACCAAGTTACCGATTGAACATGAACACCGATATGTTGACCCATGCTTTCTCATTGTCGCATCAATCAGCATGAGAGTGACTCCTGAAGCATTTTCAGGCTGGTAAATGAGACTACAGGACAACGGAAACAAGAGTGTGAAAATAGCTATCAAATGGAAGTTTGTGTTTTGCATTTTCTTGTTCATGTAGTTTTGGCATTATCCAAAAACAAAATTCATCTTAGACGAGCTTCAAAAAAGTGCTTTCAGTGACACACCAATCGGAATGTACTTAAGTCTTCACCGTGGTTGAATAAAGATGAACATTATTTTACGCATTCAAATGTTTTCCTATACTGCATTTGATCGAATGCACATGAGCTACCAGCGATGTGAATGGAAGAATTTTCTTGACTGTGGTGGACAGATATTGAATGTGTTCAGACAAATATTTTCACAAGAGAAGTCCATAACATATAACCATTTGACGCGTCTAAGGTTTTTACGCCATAGCGACGTGCATAGTATGCAAAAATTGACAGATTTAAAAATGCATGGAAAGATTTGTAACATGGTTTTTATACCAGCTTAATGGTAACCGATGCATTACCATAGCTTTGTATGGCGGTGCATCTCAATACTGAGATAATTACAAACACGCGCCTGTATTTATACGTGCGTCATGGACGGCTCAACTCTCACAAATAGGATCCGTCAATAAGTTTGCCGATGCCAGCAGCCAGCAAGCAGCTCCATCTCATTGTGTCTAAATATCGACGTGTCCTTGCATTCAACCATATGTACGGAGAAAATGCTTTAAGATAGTTGGTATACGTGGCAGACAGTACTGGGCTTGAAGGCAACACCGATATCGAAGGCATGAGCCCTGATAAACATCACACTTTCTCACTTTCATGAGATGACAGTGATGTGCGTCGACATCTTTCTTCGTTTCGATGCTGCGTTTGGCTTTTCTTGAACTTGAACGATTCAGGGGAGATTTGGAATTAAATCAAACCGAGAACTGACAAGTGGCTGCGAGTTCTAACAGAGCATTCACTGTTCGGTGCAAGCATCAAAAGCATTACCACAGACTGTGCAGACAAGCTTTCTGCAACGCGGAATTATTACTGTTTGATTAACAGTTATTATACCGACGCGTCATTCATCAAGGGTGATATAAAATTGACGTGAAAGCTATCTGTCAAGATGATCTCGATGCACCTCTTCATCATCCTCTCTGGGCTCGTTCTCATCAGCTCCATCCTCGGTCAGAACTGTCCTTTCATCGAATGCCCGCCCGGCTGGAGAATGTGGCGCCGAGCCTGCTACCGTTTCACCCCGAGTCTGCCTTGGGCTGAAGCCAAGGAATCCTGCCAGGCGATGGGAGGAGAGATGATTGCACCCCGGTCACAGGCAGAGAATGATTTCGCGTTGGCCTATCGTGATGAGGGAGGGGTAGGAGAGCAACGCGTCTGGATAGCTTGCGATGATCTGGAGGAAGAGGGTCAGTGGTTCTGCAATGGAGAGCCCGCAGAGCGTACCTACACCAACTGGGCAAATAACCAACCAAACCAAAATGGTAATCAGGATTGCGGCGGGATTTATGCAGGGAAATGGGGTGACGGGTCTTGTGGCACTGCAAAACCCGCTATTTGCAAACGGGCCCCCTAGGCATCTGGCTAATGTGCGTGATACTTAACATTTAAGCAAAATCTATGAACGGACACCGCAATACTTTAATTATGTAATCGTTATGATCGTGGTGTTTTCGTGATGCAGTTTTAACGCATCACATTGCTGACTCGTTTACTATCATTTTACATTAATACCGAACCAAAATGGGCCATGTGTAGGGCTACAGCACAGCAGGCAAGGCTCTTCATAAGCGGCACCACTGGGTACACATTAATCTTAGAGGTGAGATAGTTGAGCTTCGTTAGACATTGCACCTAAACAGTCAACACAGTGCTGCCCAACTACGCCAAAATGTCACACTAAACATTCAGTACTGATTGTTGGTTAATGCGCACAACCCTAGAGTGTCACACTCTATCACATAATTATGCACTAAACGTTTGCGTCAGTCATATTGCCTGCATGGATCACACAGTGGCACTTCAAAACTTGAACATTGCTGTATATGGTCATGCACTGCCATATCTACGTTCGTGGATGTGGTCCAATCTTATGTCGAGTTATACTGGGAACAATGGGTATGAGAAAAATGACACGATTCGCCCGCCGTGTGGTCGGATCAGTTCAAAACTAATTGCATTAAAAATATTGTGTGGATGGACGTCTTAGTGTTAAGTATATGCTTCTAGCTCTAACGAAACAGAAAATCGCCGTGTGTTATCGTCAAAATATTGTGGAAAAATACGATGCAACAATAATTGTTGCTCGGGGTTTGTAGGTCACCCGTAGATATAATTATGTTGAAGCTGTCAATTATATGGCGACGTGCGAGCCAAAAATTATGTAAGTATCCTTGAAAAAGGGATCCGTTAGTTAATTGAACAAAAAGAATTAATGAAACAAAATGATACCAAAACAGAAGAAATAAAACAAAACCAATGTGCATTTTTATGAGAATAAAATCAAAATCAAATCTTTTCAAATGTCACCGACCATTGATTTCAGTGGAAAATACTTGCGGATGCAGCTCACAATGAATCGAATTTTCAATCTTATAAAAACAGAAACATGCTTAAGTTAAAAAAAAAATTCTTTAAAACTTAATATAAATAAGTGTAATTTGTTAATAATATGTTTCTACGTTGGTGGAAGTGGTCGGATCTTATGACGAGTTTTACTGGGAACAATAGGTATCAGAAAAATGACACGGTTAGCCGGCCACGTGGTCGGATCATTTCAAAACTCATGACATTAATTAGATTGTGTGGATGGATGTCTTAGTGTTAAATATGCTTCTAGCTTTCACGAGTCAGAAAACTACCGCGTGTTATCGTCAATGTATTGTGTGGAAAATATAAGGCAATAATTGTTGCTCGATGTTGTTTGTATGACAACATAATAATATATAATATATACTTCATGTTGAAGTTGTCAATTATATGGCTACGTGGGAACCAACATTTTTGTAAGTTTTCTTGAAAAGGGGATCCGTTGGTTATTTGAACAAAATGAATAACAGAACCAAATTGATACCAAACAAAGAAGAAACAAAACAAAACAAATAGTGCATTTTTATGATAGAGAAAAATTCTAAATCAAATCTTTTCACATTTCAAAATTTATTTCAGCTCAAAGTGAATCAACTTTTAAATTTTATTAAAACAGAAACATGCTTACAAACAAGAACTTAAACTACAACTTAATATAAATATTACTTTGTTAATAATATTTTGAATTGTGAAATATTTGTCGATGTGGTTGCTAATATGAATACATTATGATAGTCCGTGTACGTATCACCTGACTCCGTTCCAATTATTTTGCATGTGTTGTGAATGTGTCGTGTTCCTTTACAATTTATGCTCAGTCATCAAATGGATTCATTTTTACCACAAACTCTAGGACAATCGGTAACCAAGGTAACCTGAGCACCGATATATCGATTCATGCTTTCTCATTGTCGCATCAATCAGCATGCCAGTGACTCCTGAATTATTTCACGGCTGGTAAATGAGACTAGAGGACAAAGGAAATAAGAGCATGTAAATAGTTTCAAATGGAAGTTGGTATTTTGCATTTTCTTGTTCATGTAGTTTTGGCATTATCCAAAAACAAAATTCATCTTAGACGAGCTTCAGAAAAGTGCTTTCAGTGACGCACCAATTGGAATGTTCTTATTTCCTCTGCGTGGTTGAATAAAGATGAACATTATTTTACGCATTCAAATGTTTTTCTATACTGCATTTGATCGAATGCGCATGAGCTACCAGCGATGTGAATGAAACAATGGGAGACTTTTGGAGAGTCGGTCTTGAGTCAACAACGCACGCGCAATCCTTGCTTGCGCAATTGTGAGCATGCGCGCGTTGTATTGCGCGTGCGTGCGCGTGCGCTGTTGACTCAAGACCGACTCTCCAAAAGTCTCCCATTGTCTTGACTGCAATTGATATTGGTGGACAGATATTGAACGTGTTCAGGCAAAACATTTCACAAGGGAAGTCCATAGTTTGCTGACATATAACCATTTGAAACGTCTAAGGTTTTTACGCCACCGCGACGTTGCATAGTATGCAAAAATGGACAGATTTAAAAATGCATGGAAAGATTTGTAACATGGTTTTATGACAGTGGAATGGTAACCGATGCATTACCATAGCTCTGTATGGCGGTGCATCTTAATACTGGGATAATTACAAACACGCGCCTGTATTTATACGCACGTCATGGATGGCTCAACTCTCACGAATAGGATCCGTCAATAAGTTTCCCGATGCCAGCAGCCAGCAAGCAGCTCCATCTCATTGTGTCTAAATATCGACGTGTCCTTGCATTCAACCATATTTACGGAGAAATTAATGCTTAGAGATAGTTGGTATACATGACAGGCAGTAATGGGCTAGAAGGCAACACCGCTATCGAAGGCATGAGCCCTGATAAACATCACACTCTACCACTTCCATCAGATGACAGTGATGTGCGTCGACATCTTTCTTTCGTTTTGATGCCGCGTTTGACTTTTTCTTGAATGTGAACGATACATGGGAGATTGAGAATTAAATCAAACCGAGAACTGACAAGTGGCTCCTAGTTCTAACTGCATTCACTGTTCGGTGCAAGCATCAAAAGCATTAGCATAGACTGTGCAGACAAGCTTTCTGCAACGTGGAATTATCAGGGTTTGATTAACAGTTATTATACCGACGCGTCATTCATCAAGAGCGATATAAAATTGACGTGAGAGCTATCTGCCAAGATGTTCTCCATGCACCTCTTCATCATCCTCTCTAGGCTCGTACTCGTCACCTCCATCCTAGGTCAGAACTGTCCTTTCATCGAATGCCCTCCCGGTTGGAAAATGTGGCGCCGTGCCTGCTACCGTTTCACCCCGAGTCTGCCTTGGGCTGAAGCCAAGGAATCCTGTCAGGCGATGGGAGGAGAGATGATTGCACCCCGGTCACAGGCAGAGAATGATTTCGTGTGGGCATATCATGAAGAAGGAGGGGCAGTGGGGAAACATGTCTGGGTAGCTTGTGATGATCTTGAGGAAGAGGGCAAGTGGTTCTGCAATGGAGAGCCACAGGAGCGTACCTTCACCAACTGGAATGTGATCCAACCAGACAATAAATATGGAAATCAGCATTGTGCCGTAATTCGTGATGCCTATATGGGGAAATGGTTTGACCGTGCTTGTCACTATATGTATCCCGCTATTTGCAAACGGGCCCCCTAGGCGAATTTCCCTGATACTAAACACAAGAACAACCAATGAACGGATACATCAATACTTTCAATGATCACAGTTACTATTAAGGTTTATTCGTGATAATTATGCAGTTTCAAACGAATTTCATGGCGGTCTCACTGACTATCATCCTGCATTGAGACCTGACCATTTGGTCCATTGTGTAGGGCTACAGCACAGTATGCCTGGCTCTTCAATAGCGACAAGACTGGATGAGCATCGCTCTTAGAGGTACATTACCTCAAATCAGTCTACACGGATGAATGCGGCACAACTATTCCGAAATGACGCCATAACATAACATAGTGATGCTGGTTAAAACACAAAACGCTACAATGGGAAACTTAATAACATTACGCAGTTTATTGCTGTTAATGGTCGTCTACTGTTATCTACGTTTGTGGATGTGGTCCGATTTTATGAAGAGTTCTACAGAGAATAACAGTTGTGAAAAAATGACACGATTTGCCCACCACGTCGTCGGATCAGTTCAAAACTCGAGACATTAAATATATTGTGTGGATGGACGTCTGCTTTTAGCTCTAACGAAAATGAAAATCGCTGTTTGTTATCGTCAACATATTGTGGAAAAATTGGATGCAACAATTGCTGCTCGGGGTTTGTAGGACACCCGTAGATATAATACTTCATGATTAAGCTTTCAATTATATGGCTACGTGCGAGCCAAAAAGAAAAAGAATAAATGAAACAAAATGATACCAAAACAGAAGAAATAAAACAAAACAAAACAAAATGTGCATTTTTATTAGAATAAAATCAAAATCAAATCTTTTCAAATGTCACCGACCATTGATTTCAGTGGAAAATACTCGCGCATGCAGCTCACAATGAATCGAATTTTCAATTAAAAAAAAACAGAAAAATGTTTTAATTAAAAAAAGAAACTTAATCTAAAACTTAATACAAATATGTGTACTTTGTTAATTATATGTATCTACGTTGGTGGAAGTGGTCCGATCTTATGACGAGTTTTACTGGAAACAATAGGTATCAGAAAAATGGCACGGTTAGCCCGCCACGTGGTCGGATCAATTCAAAACTCATGACATTAAATAGATTGTGTGGATGGACGTCTTAGTGTTAAAATATGTTGCTAGCTGCCGTGAAGCAGAACACGGTACTGTCGCGTGTAATAGTCAAAATATTGTGTGGAAAATATAAGGCAACAGTTGTTGCTATCGGGGTTGTTAGTAGGACACCCGTAATACTCTGTCAATTATATGGCTACGTGAGAACCAAATATTATGTAAATATATATTAGTTAGTTATTTGAAAAAAAATTCCAAATCAAATCTTTTAAAATTTCACCGACTTTTGATTTTAGCGAAAAATACTGGCAGATACAGCTCAAATTTAATCGAATTTTCAATAGTATAAAAACAGAAATATGCTTACAATAAAACAAACTTTATCTAAACCTTATACTTATACTAAAACTTAATACGAATACTAGTACGTTGGTAATAATATTGTCAACTGTGAAATAACAATATGTTGATGTGATTGTGAATATTTATGAATACATTATGACAATCCGTGTACGTATCACCTGACTCCGTTCCAATTATTTTGCATGTGTTGTGAATGTGTCGTGTTCCTTTACAATTTATGCTCAGTCATCAAATGGATTCATTTTTACCACGAACTCTAGGACAATCGGTAACCAAGTTAACATGAATACCGATATTTTGACTCGTGCTTTCTCATTGTCGCATCAATCAGCATGACAGTGACTCCTGAAGCATTTCCCGGCTGATAAACGAGACTACAAGACAAATGAAACAAAAGCGTGAAATAGTCTTCAAAAGGAATTTTGCATTCTTTTGTTCATGTAGTTTAGGCATTATCATAAAATAACAAGAATTTTATCTGAGACGAGCGTCAGAAAAGTGCTGTTACTGACACACCAATCGGAATGTACTTATTAGAACATGTAGATGATGCATTCAAAATGTATTGCCATATTGCATTTGAACAAATACGCATGAGTTACCGACAGCTTGAATGAAAACATTTTTTTGACAGTAATATTATTGGTGGACAGATATTGAACGTATTCTGATAACTGAGCCCAAGATATTTTCATATTTTGCAAACATCTTCCAATTGAAACGTCTATAGTTTGTATGCAAAAACATAAATATGTATGCATGGTTTTGGAAGCAGTAAGATGTGTAAGATGGATTTTATAACACAGTGGAATGGTAACCGATGCATTACCATAGCTCTGTATGGCGGTGCATCTTAATACTGGGCTAATTTCAAACACGCACCCGTAATTATGCGCACGTCATGAACGGCTCAACTCTCACGCATAGGATCCGTCAATAAGTTTCCTGATGCCAGCAGCCAGCCAGCAGCTCCATCTCATTGTGTCTAGATATCGACGTGTCCTTGCATTCAAACCATGTGCACGATGAAAATGCTTTAAGATAGTTGGTACACGTGGCAGACATTACTGGGCTTGAAGGCAACACCGCTATCGAAGGCATGAGCCCGGATAAACATCATACTCTCTCACTTTCATCAGATGACATTGATGAGCGTCGACATCTTTCTTCGTTTCGATGCCGTGTTTGACTTTTCGTGAATTTGAACGATACAGGAGCGATTTGGAATTTTATCAAACCGAGAACTGACAAGTGACTGCTCGTTCTAACAGAGCATTCACTGTTCGGTGCAAGCATCAAAAGCATTACCATACTGTGCAGACAAGCTTTCTGCAACGTGGAATTATTACGGTTTGATTAACAGTTATTATACCGACGCGTCATTCATTTTTGGTGATATAAAATTGACGTGAAAGCTATCTCCCAAGATGTTTTCGATGCACCTCTTCATCATCTTCTCTGAGGTCGTACTAATCAGCTCCATCCTCGGTCAGAACTGTCCTTTCATCGAATGCCCGCCCGGCTGGAGAATGTGGCGCCGTGCCTGCTACCGTTTCACCCCGAGTCTGCCTTGGGTTGAAGCCAAGGAATCCTGCCAGTCGATGGGAGGAGAGATGATTGCGCCGCGGTCACAGGCAGAGAATGATTTCGTGTTGACCTATCGTGAAGATGGAGGGGCTGCAGGACAAGACGTCTGGATAGCTTGCGATGATCTGGATGAAGAGGGTCAGTGGTTCTGCAATGGAGATCAGGCAGCGCGTACCTTCATCAACTGGGCGAGTACTGAACCAAGCGCAGGTAGAAATAAACATTGTGCAAGGATGACATCACATGGGGCGATACATATTGTACAAATACAAAACCTGCTATTTGCAGGCGGGTCCCTTTCAGAATCTAGCAAATTTGCCTATATACTAAACATGATGATACTGTCATTCAAAACATGAATTGATGCTGTTTATACACATAAATAATACACTATACAATATACATGTACACTAAACGTTTGCGTCAGTCATTTTCCCTGGATGGATCACAGTAGCACTTCAAAACTTTAATATGTTTGTATGCGGTCGTCTGCTGACATCTACGTGGATGTGGTCCTATCTGATGATGGGATTTACTGCAAACAATATGCATCAGAAAAGATGACACGGTTCACCGACGCGCCACGTGCTCGGATCAGTTCAAAACTCATGACATTAAATATATTGTGTGGATGGACGTCTTAGTGTTTGATATGTTGCTAGCTACCGTGAAGCAGAAAACTGCCGCGTGTTATCGTCAAAATATTGTGGGAAAATAAGATGCAACAATTGTTGCTTGGGGTTGTTTGTAGGACACCCGTAAATATAATACTTCATATTGAATCTATCAATTAATATTTATTATTATCAGTTAGTTTCATGAAAGAAATGAAAGAGACAAGTAAATAAAAACTGATTTAAAAAACATCCAAAACGAAACGAAAAACAACATTATTACAAAATTAAATCTTTTAAAATTTCCAGACTTTTGATTTAAGTGGAAAATACTAACGGAAATGTATTTATTTAATTTTGTTATTAAAAAAAAATGGTAACGAGAACGTACTTTACAAAACAAGTAATTTAAATTTTGTGAACTGTGAAATACAAATTTGTCGATGATATGACGAATTTATATATGAATAAATTATGACAGTCCGTGCACGTTTCACCTATACCAGTGTTCCAGTAAGTTTGCATGTTTTATGGGTGTGTCGTCTTCCTTTAGGATAATGCTCATTCATCATATGGATTCATTTTCACCAAGGAATCGTAGACGATTGGTATCCAACGTAACCTAAGCACGCAAATGCGGATTCCTGCGTTCTTAAATTAGCATCAATCAGCATGCCAGTGACTCTTGAGGCTTTTCACTGCTGGTAAAAGAGACTAAATGATAAATGAAATACTGAGAATAGCTTAGATAGAAAGATGGTATTTTGGCTTCGTTTTAACCGTAATTTTTGCATGATCAAAGAATATTTTTTTGTTTTCTATCTACAGTGTTAACGATCTACAGCAGTGGAGTAGGTGCATGACTAAGTGATAAACGAAATTCTGAGAATAGCTTAGATAGAAAGTTGGTATTTTGGCTTCCTTTTACTTTGGGGTAGGTGCATTTTCTCATTCTCACACTGTGAGAAATATTTATAATTAGCTTAATGTTTTTGGCTAGTTTTGACTGCTTAACACAGAGAATCCTTCAGGAACTGAACTTAACTGATCGCAACAACAAGTTTTGCCAATGGCTTCCTACATAGCACATCTCCCAGTCAAACCTTCGTGAAGACATACATGTGCATATCTCAGTCTCACAAACGGGCTGCTTATGACTCACTCTGACACAGTTGGTGACTGATAATGTCTATCTAGATTTAATAGCACTTTCCCAATATTGTAATGCTAAAATAGTTCTTTACATACAGTATTTCAATACAGTTTGAAATACATGCCAGTAAACCGGATTTGTAATTACATGCAACATTTCCATGTATCAGTCAAAAGATGAGTATATTTACCTCAAATAGTAACCTATGCGTTTTAGACCTGGAGAACGTTTCGCATAAACCATTACTATAATATAACACCATGCAGATTCAACATACATTCTCATTCTATAGCCAAGCAATACATCAATCACTCACGGCAAATATTTGTTTTTATGATATGAAACTGGGGCGATCTTATATTGTTGTTATCACTTATAATCAATTCACTCTACTATCATGTATTCGTCATGATGTCTACAGCAATTAACGGATGGCTGAAATTCAAGCTGATCTTCATTTGAATTTCTTGAAAATTTGTCAAATGTTAAACAAAGTCCCTCACCAGTGAGGAATAATGCTGAATCATAAAATGAACGAATGTGAAGATATTTTATTCTATCTGCAAGTATGTAGGTTCTGCTGTATGCAGTTTACATTGACTACGCCTAAAGAATGTGCGAGGTAAAACGTCTTAATGCAGCAATGCAGCATATGTTCCCTTCACAACATATTAATGCAACATTTGAATCTCTCAGAATAGCAAGCTCTAGAACAAAATCCCTTTCATTTTAGGTGCTTGATTCTATTCCTCCAGCAATGTCCCAATATACAGGTATGTTGCCCTTTATATCGCCATGTTATAGAAACAAATACAGACTTTTATTTGTATTTCAGCGACATTTCAAATAAATTGTGGTTGATACAATCATTGATAAATTCACCATCACAGTACTGAATAATAACGTTTGATTAATCCAAAGTAATATAATTACGTATCATACCCATATGAAAGAAAAAGGTTGATGTTGAGATTGAAGTACACTAAATCATTTAATAAGAATAGAAGGATCTTAAATTCCATGTCATGTAGAGTACTTTAACAAATACTACACGAATTGTGCTATTTATAGAAATATCCCTGTGGAGTGTTTTCAGTTTAGGGGAGTTTCCTTATTTTCATGCTGCATTCCTTTAATGAATAATACACTGCCTTTCATTGATATCAGTGTACAACTTAAAAATTACCTTCATTGCCATGATTGTAGTATTTACCATTGAAGCGAGTCCTCCAGTTTCCATTTGACCATGTATCATTGTCCTGCTCCTTTGTTGAGAATTGATATCTATGATGATCTGTCAATAAGTCACCTGCAATACTATTAGCATTATATGAGCCAAAATTAATTAAGTGTGTATTTCTCACGTTAAGTTCTCAAATCATCATATTCGGCCTAGGCAGTCATACACTCCCAGTATTCCATGTCAACATGCAATTTCCACTATCCATTCTCTGCAATTTAGTTCAAATTTAATTTTCAAGACAGAACTCACCGGTCAAACTGCCAAATATAGATTGGTAGTCAGCCCAGTTACGGGAAAAGGTCGACAGAGACATCTTGACGCCTCTGAAACTTCAGCTGTTTTGTATTTTGGGGCTCAACCTATTGCAAATCTATCGTGTATCCCCTAAGGATTTGGAGCCTGTTGTTACGCCACTGTGCCGATTGTCCCTTGTGCGTGAATCGTAGTATTATTCAGAACTGCGATTTGAACGTGGGCCTTGCTGTACAACCGTTTCTCTCACTCCATACTCAACCACTAACCACTCCACACATAAACAACCACATCTTTTCGCCTCCTCCCAAATAACCACGCTCACTTGAACCGACTGACCCACAAGAACCACCCTCAGGTGCAGTTTGCGCCTCTCATACTACCGACAGGGATGTTCAAATTTATCTTGTTTAATTGTTGTTTTGGTTTCATTGTATGTGTTTTGGGTTATAAATTTTTGAATTCATTTTCTTACCTTATTTGAGTTTTATAAGCTTGCACCTCGACTTTTGTGCGTAATGTTCAGTCCATCACCCAGGTTATTTCACGGTCATCAAGGTTGAATATTTAATCACGGAGAACGTGGTGAAGAAGTTCAATGCAAAACGCAACAACCTTGCATGAAATATTATTTACTAATATATTACTAATATATATAAGTCCCCGAGGAGCAAAAACAAGAAACAGGGAAAGGCAAAAAACTTATGGCTGCAAGAAATTCCAAAAATGAGCGAGCAAGCTCCGATTTCTCACCATCCGTTTGCTGTCATTCTTCAATACCCTCATGTAATCAAAACATTTATACAAATATATAACAAACGAAAACTAGGAGAAGAAGACTAGGCTGCAGACTTTGATAAATGCATTTGAATGGTCTTATCTGCATAATGCAAGCAAACAATAATAAAAGGTGATATCGACTGAAACTTTCATGATCTTGGGTGCTAGTGTAATTCAACATTCAATTCTAAATGAAACATAATGACCTTGGAATCAAATTTAATGTTTATTGCCTGAAATTGCCGGGGAACCAATATTCTATCAGCGTTTTCCTCTGGGATTCCCAGCCTTCAAAAGACAGTCGAAAAATTGTTCTGAAGTCTGCTAGAAGCTGGTGCGAGTATCATTGATTGAAATGAGTATGTTTTCAACATTTGTAGGGAGGAAAAGCAGTTCCCCAACAAGTATAAAAGATTATCAGAACCAAAATAGTATGCAGCTTGTCCTCATAGTTAAATAAATCAAAAAAACGTACAATCGTTTTGCAGCGTTTAATATTGAAGGAATCACCAACCTCGAAATATGTATGAACAGTCCATAACAGAGGTTATTTGCCGGTCATCAAGGTTGAATATTTAGTCACGGAGAACGTGGTGCAGTAGATCAATCGCAACCACCTTGCATGGAATACAGTCTCCCCGAGTAGACGTGCAGTAAGTAATCAATAAATACAACAGAAACAGGGAAAACAACAAAACACACAACTGACTCTATCACTGTATACAAATTGCCTTGACTGTATGACTGTATACAAATTGATTTGACTGCATTACTGTATAGAAATTGCCTTACAATCTAATTTATCCAAGGTGTGCGAACAAACTGTGATTTATCATGATCTGTTAGCTGTTATCCTACAAAAACCCCCAAACCAGAGCCTCAAATTTAGAAAACAATTATCCTCTCCCTATTACCGCATACATGTCCGATTGAGCTCAAACTCTTACAGTGTGTTTTTTATGTACATGCTTTCTCAAACAAAGTGTGAGTGCTGGTCTGTGACCTTTAACAATCATGTAGTATACCTTAAAACGTCCGACTCTTTTCAGAGCCACATTCACTTACAAAAACACGGTGTTCTATAGCAAGTCCACCATGCATCCAATTTCACGTAATATTGATGGAAATAGTTGTTTTATTTACATAATATTAGCTATACAAATATGAGGTGCACCTTGATTGCGTTTGTTTATATATTATTTCGTGAACATTTCTCTTCATTGCCATACACCATTCATCAGACCATCGGCTTTCACGAATACATTGATCATATTAAACAAATACGAAACATTTTTAGATTGTGACTTTAATCCTTGCGCCGGTTAAAATCCTTCTGCGGCGGGTTAAAATTGGCGTGGTCATCAATATAAGATTTAAACCTTGAACGGACTACTAGTATGCTCCAGTAAAACCTATCTAATTGACCACTTGGCCAATCACAATTGCCCAATCACAATTGACCAATCACAATTGAACATTCACATGTTTTGATTCAGGGCCAGGTTAGAGTGGAAGTCGACGTTCACCGGCTCGCTGATATCTGAACATGATACAAGTGGACAGGTACATCTAAATGGATTTATTCAATTTATGCAAATCCAGTAGTTTAGCAGCAATTTGGTTGCAGTCACTGGTTAACGGGTTCAAAAAGAAAACCTGACTCAGTATCGCGAGTTCTGCTGTCATGGACTGAAGCGCATTAACATGTCTCTTCGACATTCAAATAAACTATTTCACTGACAAATATATAATGATTTATTGAAGGAAAGAATCTTCAAAAGCGCGAAATGGATGTTTTGCGTAATATCCCTTTTCAAAGCAAACAATACTAGTAGTTTCTTTGGGAAATCTGCCATGATTTCGCTTTCATCATTTGCACAGAAAGATTTAAAATAGTATGCAGCTTGTTCTAGCAGTCAAAACGTGTTGGGTTTTTTTTAAGCAAACACATAAGCAAGAAAAGAAACAAAAGCAAACAAACAACCTTGTTGCCGCGTCAATCATGGGGAACTTCCAGCTGATTAGAGAAAAATTTTAGTGAACGCAGAGAAATCATTAGAGCGTATGGAGGCATCGATAAAAGGACGTGTACAGTCGACATCGGAGGAGTGGAATATTATTGATTTGACACGGTGGCCATAGAAACCAACACAAATAGTTGGATGCAGGGTACGTACCGCATACGTGAGTCCTCCAGTGCTGCGATGTACACGCGCATTTCTGCAATTCGCAAGTACGTATACGGTATAATAACTGTGGTCTTTCAAAGATATAACTGATTGAAAAAAACAAAATTATTTTCGCGCATGTATGGTATAAGATAGCCATGTTGAATTTGAGAGTAACCGGTTACCTAGCCTCGATTGCATGGCCGACTGCTACCAAATAAACATCCGACGGAGGGAAATATAATCAACATTTCCTCACTTGTCGGGGTACTTAACTTAAAATGCTCATTTATAATGTAGTCTTATTTTTATCATCATTAAAATACTAATCATCACCATTATAATTCATGCATTCTGGACCACAAATACAGTCAACGCACATCCGCCTTATCACTCCAGTCAGCCAAACCATCTACACTCACCATATACACCCTTCCTATCACTTGTTTACATGATCATTCCATCACTACAACCACAACCCTAATCAAAGCTTACACTCCCTCCTCAATCAACAACCACTCCAACCACCCACGTCACTCCCTCTTCCCCCTCCTCCCAAACAACCACGCCCACTTAAACCCAAATAAACACAAGAACCATCCTCAGGTGCAGTTTGCGCCTCTACTTGTACTTCTGACAGGGCTGTTCATCTTTATATTGTTTTATTATTGGGTATGTGTGTCATTTTTTTAATATTCTATTATCATTCTCGATTTTTATATTTTTTTATTATAGGCCTACTCCTCGATTGTGTGTAACGTGCAGTACATAAACCAGGTTATTTCACGGTCATCGAGGTTGAATATTGAATCACGAGTAACGTGGTGCGGTACTGCATCAATGCAAAACGTTACCATCTGGCATGAAATATTACAGAGTCCCCGAGGAGACGGGCTAAAAAAAGATAATCAATAGATGACAACAGAAATGGGGAAAGGGGTACAACTCATGCCTGTATAGAATTGCCAGGTATTCCATGGTGAGCGAACAAACTCTGATTTCCCATGATCTGTCTGCTGTCATTCTACAAAACACCCAAAAGCCAGAGCCTCAAATTTAGAAGATTATATTTACTCTTTGAAAAAGAAAATACAGCTCCAGCATACGCGAACGAAGGCATTTATGAAATTACAGGTGTAATGAGACCTAAACTACGAACCTGTTATGTTGCCATGGCACCCGGTTAGCAGTGACCTGCAAGCGCTTATATTTTGATTCATTTTTATCGTTTTCTGTTCCTATTTTTTTTCCTTACCGTTTGTTTATTGAAAAGCCAGGATGAAAGACAATTAACGTTATTTAGGTTGCTTCGGCAGCTGATCAGTCATCCTAATATTAAGTCCTAATATGCCGGGCTCAAATAATAAACAGCCAGCCGAGCGTGAGTTCACAATAGCTTTCCAAAGCTCTGCGTATACGGGGGCAATCAGAGTGTTACATAATAATATGAAATTACGGAGCCCACATGTGCCAAACCTCGTATACTCAGATAACAACTGAATTATTCATCACGCAAAGTTCACTCATTCATATTGCTGAGGGTCAAAGTTCACTTATCACATTAAACTATCTGGGCATGATGACTTAAAGAATCTGTGAGAATCTGAGATTTATTCCATGAGGTCAGGTGGATAACTCACTGAACTAAGATATCCAAACAAAATTTTAATTATTATCTTGCCAGACGACTTTGTGGAAAGAAAAATTCGACATACAGTGTCTCTTTTGTAGATTTATTAAGCCGACTAACCCGTTTCAAAACGTCGTCTTGGTAATATCATGGAGGATTGGTAAGATAGACTTGCATGACAACTCGACATCTTTGATTTATTTCGTTAGCCTCTTACATTAAGTTAAATTTAGAACGTAGACTTGGTCAGATGAAATAATAGCACAATCATCATTTTCATCAATTCGTTCGGTTTCAATAATTCAAAAGACAACTTAGCTTATACAGTCAATTGGGTAGAGTTGGCGAAATAAATCGTGTTGTTATATGTGCGGCATTCGTGGCGTTCCCTACGTAGGCTACGTGGCACCACATGGTTGGGCTTGCATAGGCGTGTCCTCCAGTGCGGCGTGGTGCGCGCGCATTTATGCTCTGCAATTGGCAAGTACGTATTTGGTAGGCAGTGGAATTTCCAGAGACATTGATTGGACACAATTATTTACCTTTGCGCATGTGCGGTATACGTAATAAGCATGTTCAGAATGAGAGTCACCGGTCCTCAAGCCTCGATTGCAAGGTCTACAGATACCAATATAAACATCTGACGGAGGAAATTTCTTCGACATTATCCTCACTTTAACCGAGACCAAGACAGAGAGAGAATTCAACATCTCCTCTAAGATTAACGTTCAGGGTTTTCCAAGCCATGCTTGATTTGACAATGCTTCAGTTTCTTCGGGAACTGGCATGACATGCAGTACACATACGGCGGATTCAGAGCCCAAATCCTCCTAGACGTTCAGTAACAGTTCTGCTATTCGGTACAGAATGACGTAGGCGTACAATATTAAGCGGCACGTACACAATAACAAGCGTTTAACTGTACACCATCGATATTACTCTGTATACGTGAAATTTGTATTTTCTGAAGAGTGAGCCATCTCTACATTCAAGACGAGTCTGAGCTTAACATCGGAACAATAACTGCCAAGATGTTCTCGATGCACCTCTTCATCATCCTCAGTGGGCTCCTATTCGCCTGCTCCATCCTCGGTCAAAACTGTCCTTTCATCGAATGCTCGCCCGGCTGGAAAATGTGGCGCCGTGCCTGCTACCGTTTCACCCCGAGTCTGCCTTGGGCTGAAGCCAAGGAATCCTGCCAGGCGATGGGAGGAGAAATGATTTCACCCCGATCACAGGCAGAGAACGATTTCGTGTGGGCATATCGTGATGAGGGAGGGGCAGCAGGGCAAAACGTCTGGATAGCTTGTGATGATCTGGAGGAAGAGGGCCAGTGGTTCTGCAATGGAGAGAACCAAACGCGCACCTTCTCCAACTGGAATGGGATCCAACCAGACAATAAACATGGAAAACAGCATTGTGCCGCACTTCTTAAGGACTTTATGGGGAAATGGTTTGACCGTGCTTGCCACAATATGTGTCCCGCTATTTGCAAACGGGCCCCCTAGGCAAGTCTGCGTGATGATAAACACAAGAACAATCAATGAACGGATACATCAATACTTTCAAGTATAATAGTTACTATTAAGGAGCATTCGTGATATGCAGTTTGAAACGAATTTCATGGCGGACTCACTGACTATCATCCTGCATTGAGACCGGACCATTTGGTCCATTGTGTACGGCTACAGCACAGGATGTCATGGCTATTCAATAGCGACAAGACTGGATGCGCATCAATCTTAGAGGTACATTACCTCAAATCAGTCTACACGGATGAGTGCGGCACAACTATTCCGAAATGACGCCATAACATAACATAGTGATGCTGGTTAAAACACAAAACGCTACAATGGGAAACTTAATAACATTACGCAGTTTATTGCTGTTAATGGTCGTCTACTGCCATCTACGTTCGTGGATGTGATCCGATTTTATGAAGAGTTCTACAGAGAACAACAGCTATTAAAAAATGACACGATTTGCCGAGCACGTGGTTGGATCAGTTCAAATCTCAAGACATTAAATATATTGTGTGGATGGATTTGTTAGTGTTCAGTATGCTTCTAGCTCTAACAAAACAGAAAATCGCCGTGTGTGTTATCGTCAAAATATTGTGAAAAAATAGGAAGCAACAATTGTTGCTCGGGCTTTGTAGGACACCCGTAGATATAATACTTCATGATTAAGCTGTCAATGACGTGCGAACCAAAAAATATGTAAGTATCCTTGAAAAGGGGATCAGTTATATAATAAATGAATAAATGAAACAAAATGATACCAAAACAGAAGAAATAAAACAAAACAAAACCAATGTGCATTTTTATGAGAATAAAATCAAAATTAGACCTTTTAAAATGTCACCGACCATTGATTTCAGTGGAAAAATTGATGCAGCTCACAATGAATCGAATTTTTAATTTTATGAATACAAACAAATGCCTAAATAAAAAAAGAAACTTAATCTAAAACTTAATACAAATATGTTTACTATGTTAATAATATGTATCTACGTTGATGGAAGTGGTCCGATCTTATGACGAGTTTTACTGAGAACAATAGGTATCAGAAAAATGGCACGTTTAGCCCGCCATTTGGTCGGATCAGTTCAAAACTCATAACATTAAATAGATTGTGTGGGTAAACGTTTTAGTGTTAAAAAATGTTGGTAGCTGCCGTGAAGCAGAACACGGTACTGTCGCGTGTAATAGTCAAAATATTGTGTGGAAAATATAAGGCAACAGTTCTTGCTGTCGGGGTTGCTAGTAGGACACCCGTAAATATAATACTTCATGTAACTCTGTCAATTATATGGCTACGTGGGAACCAAAAATTATGTGAGTTTCCTTGAAAAATGGATCCGTTAGTTATTTGAACAAAAAGAATAAAAGAAACAAAATGATACCAAAAAAGAAGAAACAAATCAAAACAAATTTGTATGCATTTTTATAAGAATACAATCAAAATCAAATCTTTTCAAATTTCACCGGCTATTAATTTCAGTGAAGAATTCTTGCGAATAAGCTCAAATTGAATAGGCTTTTCAATTTTATAAAAACAGAAACATGCTTACAAGAAATAACTTTATCTAAAACTTAATACAAATATTGCCTTGTTTATAATATTGTGACTTGTGAAATATCAATTTGTTGATATGATTGTGAAAAATGAATAAATTATGATAACCGTGTACGTATCAACTGACTCCGTTCAAATGATTTTGCATGCATTGTGGATGTGCCGCGTTCCTTTACAAGTATTCATTGATCAAGTGGATTAATTTTTACTACAGTCTCAAGGACAATCGGTTACCAAGTTAACATGAACACCGATATGTCGATTCATGCTTTCTCCTGTCGCATCAATCAACATGACAGTGACTCCTGAAGCATTTTCGGCTGGTAAATGAGACTACAGGACAACGGAAACAAGAGTGTGAAAATAGCTATCAAATGGAAGTTGGTGTTTTGCATTTTCTTGTTCATGTAGTTTTGGCATTATCCAAAAACAAAATTCATCTTAGACGAGCTTCAGAAAAGTGCTTTTAGTGACACACCAATCGGAATGTATATACTTATTTCTTCACCGTGGTTGAATAAAGATGAACATTATTTTACGCATTCAAATGTTTTCCTATACTGCATTTGATCGAACGCGCATGAGCTACCAGCGATGTGAATGGAAGAATGGGAGACTTTTGGAGAGTCGGTCTTGAGTCAACAACGCACGCGCAATCCTTGCTTGCGCAATTGTGAGCATGCGCGCGTTGTATTGCGCGTGCGTGCGCGTGCGCTGTTGACTCAAGACCGACTCTCCAAAAGTCTCCCATTGTCTTGACTGCAATTGATATTGGTGGACAGATATTGAACGTGTTCAGGCAAAACATTTCACAAGGGAAGTCCATAGTTTGCATATAACCATTTGAAACGTCTAAGGTTTTTACGCCACCGCGACGTTGCATAGTATGCAAAAATGCACAGATTTAAAAATGCATGGAAAGATTTGTAACATGGTTTTTATGACAGTGGAATGGTAACCGATGCATTACCATAGCTCTGTATGGCGGTGCATCTTAATACTGGGCTAATTACAAACACGCGCCTGTATTTATACGCACGTCATGGATGGCTCAACTCTCACAAATAGGATCCGTCAATAAGTTTTCCGATGCCAGCAGCCAGCCAGCAGCTCCATCTCATTGTGTCTAGATATCGACTTGTCCTTGCATTCAACCATATGTACGTACAAAATGCTTTAAGACAGTTGGTACACGTGGCAGACAGTAATGGGCTTGAAGGCAACACCGCTATCGAAGGCATGAGCCCTGATAAACATCACACTCTACCACTTCCATCAGATGACAGTGATGTGCGTCGACATCTTTCTTTCGTTTTGATGCCGCGTTTGACTTTTTCTTGAATGTGAACGATACATGGGAGATTGGGAATTAAATCAAACCGAGAACTGACAAGTGGCTCCTAGTTCTAACTGCATTCACTGTTCGGTGCAAGCATCAAAAGCATTAGCATAGACTGTGCAGACAAGCTTTCTGCAACGTGGAATTATCAGGGTTTGATTAACAGTTATTATACCGACGCGTCATTCATCAAGAGTGATATAAAATTGACTCGAGAGCTATCTGCCAAGATGTTCTCCATGCACCTCTTCATCATCCTCTCTAGGCTCGTACTCGTCACCTCCATCCTAGGTCAGAACTGTCCTTTCATCGAATGCCCTCCCGGTTGGAAAATGTGGCGCCGTGCCTGCTACCGTTTCACCCCGAGTCTGCCTTGGGCTGAAGCCCAGGAATCCTGTCAGGCGATGGGAGGAGAGATGATTGCACCCCGGTCACAGGCAGAGAATGATTTCGTGTGGGCATATCATGAAGAAGGAGGGGCAGTGGGGAAACATGTCTGGGTAGCTTGTGATGATCTTGAGGAAGAGGGCAAGTGGTTCTGCAATGGAGAGCCACAGGAGCGTACCTTCACCAACTGGAATGTGATCCAACCAGACAATAAATATGGAAATCAGCATTGTGCCGTAATTCGTGATGCCTATATGGGGAAATGGTTTGACCGTGCTTGTCACTATATGTATCCCGCTATTTGCAAACGGGCCCCCTAGGCGAATTTCCCTGATACTAAACACAAGAACAACCAATGAACGGATACATCAATACTTTCAATGATCACAGTTACTATTAAGGTTTATATAACACCTTAGTAGATCCTTGTCATTTGATTGGAGGATTGTATGTCACGTGATATGTGATAAATAGACCAATTCATGGCTTACGTCACAACCGTTGAAATTTGTACCATCCACCGTGCATTTTTGGTGCCATCCGATTTGTACCATTGCACGCCAGGGACTCTAATACGTGATTGGTCAAGCGGCGTTCCATTTATTTGTCACTGCGTGCGCGCGTACGCGTTGGTGTGCAACGCGCGTTACTACAATATAGTTTGCCAAGATTTTAAGCTTTTTTTGTCTCGCTAACTCTTAAAATGTTATCCTCCAATCAAAATCAAATGACAAAGATCTACTTAGATGTTATATAAAACAAATAATGAATGTTTCACATTCGTAGAATGGAAAAAATAATTTCATTCGGTGACAGATGGACTGTTCCATTCCACTCGGCTTCGCCTCGTGAAATGGAACAGTCCATCTGTCACCTCATGAAATTATTTTTACCATTCCACTCATAAACATTCATTATTTGTATATTATTCGTGATAATTATGCAGTTTCAAACGAATTTCATGGCGGTCTCACTGACTATCATCCTGCATTGAGACCTGACCATTTGGTCCATTGTGTAGGGCTACAGCAGTAGGGAGAGAATCCCAATGCTTGCCCAATTGAGCTTTTGATGTTCAAGTCTGGGCTGGGCATAATAAAAAAAATCGGAAAAAAATGAGAAAATTAAATAATATTATTTTATATTATTATAAATAAGATGGAACAAAACAAAACAATAAAACATACATACTTTGTAACTGAAAAACATGATCTATATAAAAACGCAGATAAAAGTGAATATAATCATTATGGGTTGTTTAATGAGAAAAATTTAATAATAAATCCAGTGATTAAAACTTCACAAGAAGTAGTAGAATGTGCTAAATCAAAAATTACTTATAAACATGATGATAAAGAATGTAATTTAATTTTTATGTTACCAACAAATTTTTGTTTTGGAATAAATACAATTAATACTTTTGGTGAAGAAAAAAATCCAGACAACACAACTGGCTATCAAATTGTATATAATTTACAAAATGATTGTGATGAAATTGTTAAATACTTTGATAAAATGAGATGTACAGTAACTAAATATATTGAATCTGATAAAGATAAAAATATACCAAAAATAACCAGAACTATGTATATAAACATGGGAAAACAAAGTGTTAAACCAATTTATGATGATAAAAACAAAAAAATGTATATTAAACTTAAATCATATGGAAAAGGAAATCAATTAAAACAATATACAAAATTGTTTGATTCTAAAAAGAAAAAGATTGATAACATCGATGAATATATGAATAAATCATGTAAAGTTACACCTGTTCTCATCTGTAATGATATATTTTTTGGTTCTCATGGAAATAGTGGATTTGGTGCAAGTATCAGATTTAAATTAGAACAAGCTTTTATTAGGCAATATGAAACTATACAAATCCCCACTAATGTCATGTTTGATATTGAAGATATTGATGACTAAATCTAGAATATAAAAAAGAAAGCCAAAAAAAATAACAAAAAAATTATCATTTTTATTTACACACTAAATTAAGCCACATCCAAATTAGGATGTGGCTTTTTTTACGTCGTATGCATGTACACTACTCATATGCACTTGACAATGCACTAAAGGTTATTTACCTTAAGTGTATACACAACACTCGCTTGAAAAAAACAGCCATTCAATGTCACACGTGGTTGTCCCCAGCGTAAACAGGGTTTTTGTTATTCAAATTTCATTCATGACTGAACGTAGTGTAAAACGCTTAGTCATCTGCTGACACAAAGGTTAAATTCCTAAAAGCGCTCGGTTTTGTTATTGAAATATAACACATGACTGAACCTGTGTAAACCGTCACAATCACAGTCAAACACCCCTCAAAAAATAGACTCGTCCTTTGTGTCGTCATCGTTGTTATTGCACCATTTCGAGTATAATATATATCAAATTAAAAAACCATTTTCAGTCGGGGCTGGGAGGATAGCCCAGTGGATAAGCTCGGCGGTTTGCAACCATGGGGTACCGGGTTCGACGCACGGTCTGTAAAATTGAAATTAACATAACAAAAAATATGAATAAAAAATAGAAAAAGAAAAAATGTTTCTCGTTGAATATTTGATGTGGGTATTTAATAAGAAACATAAAAAACAATATCCTGACATAAAAAAACATGAAAAAAAAATAGAAAAAGAAAGAAAATGTTTCTCGTTTAATATTTGGGGTGATATTTAATAAGAAACATAAAAAACAATATCCTGACATAAAAAAACATGAAAAAAAAAAAACCTTTAAACTTTGAACCCGGTACCCCAAAAAAGGGGGTCAATAGTGTTGTTGGCCCTCTTTGATGAGTTTAAGGCATAGACCCCGGCCCCTTTACACTCTTTATAAAAACGCCCACGCATTCTGAGTAAAGTATTGGGTGAAAAAAAAATGATTCAGTAAAAAAAAAAAAATAATAATTAATTAATTTTTTTTAAATATAAATGGATGAGATAGGTATGTGCACTCACAACATCATGATTGATGAAGACAAAGACGAGTATTATTGCAACAAGTGTGGATTAATTATAGGTTATAGTCTCATGGATTATTCTACGGAAAATATTAATGGAAAGTATAATCAGAGATTTTTCTATAAAAAAACAAAGGCTTCTATAGTAAAAAAAGTCTTTGATAAATTTAACATTCAATACCAAATGTGTGACCTTAAACTCGTCGAGTTTAAATTAAAACAAATATTAAAGGGAAAAATATCTAGGGGTCATCCACTCAGGTCGTTAATGGCTGTATGTTATCTAAAAAATGTTTCTAACGTAACCCAAGAAACAGTACAAAAGTTATTTCAAGTAGAATTAAAATATTTTAATCAAGCGTTAAAAAGATACAACGAAACTTTTAAAGAGGAGGAGCCGTAGGGCTAACTCTCGCTTGACTTTCTTTATAACTCGGAGGTTTACTCTCCTCGTTTTTAAACGACTTTGTCAAACTTAAACTTAATTTCCAAGTTTTTTCATAAGCTCTTTTTTTTCTTTGGCGAGTAAATCACTCGCCATCGCTTTAGCCTTTTCTTCAACTTGTCGTTCAAATTCAACTTTATTTAAATGTTTAGCTTCTTCTAACTTTGTAGAAGTTTTTAATCTTATTTTTTCTTTCAAGTCGTTAAATTTTTTAAGTTCTGACGTAATTAATATAAATTCTTCGTGAGAAATATCACCATCTTCGATGGCTTTTGACACGTATTCATCTATCGTGTTTAACTTTGCATCTGCTAAAATTTTAATCTGATCGTGTTTTTTACTCTTTACCGTTAATTTTTTGCTTGCGTATTTAAGTACCGCGTAAAATCCAAAGGCACCTATGCTAGTCCCCTCTAAGACTAAGCCAATTGGGGCACTAATAACACCCATTAATGCGGGGATCCCTATCGTGGCTGCAGTGACCCCCAGTACTTCAACCCCGTGCTCTACATATTGAATCGCAGAGATCCACCTTTTTAATTTTTTAAAAGAAACCTCGCGCGAGTTTCTTTCTTTACAGATTTGAGATTTAATATCTTCAATTTTTTGAAGTCGATAAATTTTAGTTTCGTCTTTAATATCATCACCGCTGTTTAAGTTTAGATCAGGATATAAAGGTTTTATTTCATTTACATTTACGGTTGCCATATTTTTAATATATAAGCGTTTTTAAATTATTTCACATTCGATTAAAATCCCCGCGCCTTTGTTATTGATGATTTTTCCTTCTTCGTTTTTAATTGAAAAGGCAAGTTTATTAATTTTACCGTTTTTTAATGTTTTCCCAACGTGAGTTTGGTTTGTTTGGCTTGTGTGATAAAATGATAACATATTTGAAGGAAACCCGTTGTAAAAATTATCACTCGTGTTTAACTGCTCGCAATGAATAAACGTAATGTTAAATGGGTTAATATCGTAATCACCCTTATAAATGATATTTGGGATTAACCTTCCTTTGGGTAAATTGAGCAAATTAGAAACTTCTCGATTTAAACGTAGATTAAGGTTTATATCAGTGACCCTTAAGGTCACCGTTTTACTTTCTCTATAGACTTTAAAGCTCACACCCGGTATCGCGTTTATCAATGACTCGAACCAATCGATACCATAAAATCCAGGTAAAATAATGATGCTTCCTGATTTGCCCTCAGGCAAAGCCGTAACCTCACTCACCGGATGTAGCGCATTTACGATTGGCTCTTTATGTCCTAAAACAACGAGGCTGTTTTTAATTTGTGGTAAACGCATATTTTCTGTTTTTTCTTGATTGTCATTGTTGTATCCATATCGAAGTAAATTTGTGGCTAATACTTGGCCTTCTATGATATAGTCTATTCTTTTATTTAATAAATGTATTACATAGTTAACATAATTTTGTAATTCATCATCAAGTCTATCCCTGGCTAATTCTAGGGTTTGTTTTCGTTGTCTGAGGACCTGTATTTCTTCTTGTATTTTTATTTCCACTTCGTTAAGAATTTCAGTATCATATCCGTCAAACATCTGTGTAATAATGCGTGCTATGACTTCTTTTCTGCTTTGTTGAATTTCTTCAGTTGTCATCGATAAACGAAATTGATTCATTATCTCAGGGGTCAGTTCTAATGGCTTTGTCTGTAGTTGTGAGCTTTTATCAGTTTGTCTATTGTCTCTAGACCTACCGTTAGTATAAGCGGGTTGCCCATCTATCTCCTTTTCCCAAGTAATCTCACTGGATTTAGTTATGTTAAAATAGCCTACCGTAAACACGAGATTTTTAACGCGAATTTGTTTTGAGCCATCTAAATTATCAATCACCTCTTGCAATTTAAACGTTTGTTCGTTTTTTGTCAAATAAAATGTGTGTTGTATTCCGCTCATTCTTACTCTACTTTTATTATAAAAAGACTTATATTATAAATGGGAAACTCTTTAGGCGCTTTAGCTATTATCGTCAATAAAAATCATACTTTTTTTGTTCAATTTAAAGATATGTCAACCGCGTATAAATTACCACGCGTTAAAACGGACAAAGCAATCGAACGATGGCAAACTAACCCTTTGTCCTTTTATCAAAACCAATTCAACTTTGCGATTTATTGTGCCACGACCGCGTGTGGAGTAGGTCTTGACCTCCTCCACAATAAAAACCAATATATTTCATCGCTGTTTCATTTTCACGTGTATTATACTATACGAAAAATATTTTATAATTTGGTAGCACCTATACCTGGTGATGATGTATTTAACGCGTTAAATAACCGTTATGATACGAGAGCTTTTACGGACACGTGCCGCGTATTTGGCATCGATCGAAGCAAGTCTTTTAAACAAACGAGAGATACGACCTCAAATGGCTTGGGTACTGCTTTTTACTACAATTCGGGGTCGGTTCCAGTGCCGGGGAAAAACTATGACCCCCACGACTTGGGTGTAAACTACGGTACGTATGCAGGCTCAACTTTTATGGGATTTGGTTTAATGGATCCACCAAAAGGATCGGGTCACGCGAGTACCTATACGGTCACTTACCTTGAACAATCCAATAATGTTTTAGGTGCTTGGACAGACTTTATTTCAAAGACGAGTTCTTTTACCGATGTTGGAATTACAAAAATTAACGAATCGATTAGGGCTTACGTGTACGCGCTTTTAGGTGCACAAGCACAAACAAAAACCAGTGCATTAACCCCGGGAACCGGTTTAGATGCACAGCATCAGTTTGTTACCATCGTAGAAAGTCTTATTAATAGCGAACCAGATTTAGAGCAGAGTATCAATCAATTTCAAGATTCACTGCAGTATGCTAAAACTCCACTCAACTTTGTCGTAAGACCCGGGCTATACCTCATTCCATCAGATATGGATTTAAGGGTAGGCATACACGATGGTTACAATAATAACTTGCAAATTGCACCTTTAACCGCTAAACCGGGATTTCAACCAACCTTAAACGCTCCGATACAAGTTGATGACTTTGATCCTCAGCCAACCCTTGAACCCAAACCCACTCAAGAACCAACAGAAGAACCTACACCACGTTTATCACCTATACCTAAAACCTCAGAGTCAAATCCTAAAGCATCTTTAGACATTCATCAAGATGAAAAATTATCTTTAACGATAGGAACAGTTGCAATCATTGTGATAGGAGTTTTAGTATACAAAATTTTGACTTAGAAAAATATAAATATTTAAACCAAAAAAAATACCCCCAAGCTCAAAAGAGCTTGGGGGTTATTTTTTTTAATTATTTGTTAAAAAACAAAACTACCAATTATTTTTAATATAAGCAATAATTAAAGCACCTGCACCTATAAATAAAGCCCACACGTGTTCTGCTAGCCAGCCAACTGATTTACTTAAAACATTTAGTAACCAACTTATGACGCTACCAATGACCCCCGGCAGCGCACCTAATGCGGCTAACCCTAATTTTTTCAAAGCGTTTGCTAAGTTTTTCAAGTGCTTGTGTACCCACTCTTTAATGCCACCTCCTGATGGTGGCTCAGGTTTAGGCGTGGGTGGCTCTGGGGTTGGGATACCTACGCCTCTAACGGCTGCTACCACCGAGCTTACCAGTGTGCTGATGGCCATAGAAATTGCTGCTAAAATACTCGCGATCGTGACACCTTGCTCTTTAAATAAAAATTTAATTTTTTCTCTAAGCGTTACATCACTGTCTAACATTATATTGATTGTTTCTTTGACGCGATTGATTTGAGATTTTATTTTATCTGATTCTCTAATGATATTATTAGACCTTTCTCGTATTTCAATGTTTATATTTTCTAACTCTTCTGTGAGTGATCCTATTTGTTCTTCGTCTTCTGCTTTTTTTGCTTCGTTTAATTCTTTTTTAACTCTTTCTTTTGTCTCATTTAACTCAGTTAGCTTTGATTGTTCCAATAATAAATTTGCTTTAAGCGATTGTAATGTTTTGTCTAAACCACGTAGCTCTCTGATATTATATTCGCTTTGTTCATCAATGTTGGTTTCTTGTTCGAGTTCTTCTATAACATTACTCGTTTGGTCAGCTGCTTGTGATAAATCTTGTAAGGGTATGTTTTCACTTTGAATATTAGTTAAAGATGTACTTGCTTGTTGAAGCGCTGTGCTTGCTTCTTTGCTGCGTTTTGGTTTATTAAAATCAACAATTCCTAAATCATCTCGCATAAAACTAGATCTATATTTAATTCCTTTATCTTTTGTTCTAGAATATATTGTACTCACAGAAGCAATTTTTTTAAAATCATTTTCCAACGTTAATTTTATTTTAATTCCATCTTCTTTGTAATATATTCCATCCTTTTCAAATCTAAAGTTTTCCCATTTAATTAATTTGGAAGTTTGATAACCTTCACTTCTTATGCTAGCATAAAAATTATCAATGTAATGTTTTTGAAGTTTAAACGAGAGATAAACATTTTCACCATTACGAAGAGCTCTTAATTCCTCTTGTTGTTTTTGTACATCACCACCCCGTAATTTATTTAATCGAGCTTGATTTTCTTCAGAATCGAGTTCGGTATTATCATAAACGGGGTTGTTAAATTGTTGATCGTCTCTATCTTCTGTTTCATTTAACAGGGCATCATTTTCTTGATAATCAAAATCATCCATCTTTAATTATTTATTATATACACATTTTAAACTGTAGGTTTATTTATAATACTACCCGGTAAGATTCCCTGTGTGACTAGCCACTGTTGCGTTGCTAAAGAACCTCCCACTAATGCGGTTAGTTTAGCCGCATCTTCTACGCTAAGCCTATCTAAATCAGGCGATTTAATTTTGAGTAATTTTTTACTTACCATCGAATATCCCATGGTTAAAAGGCTTAACACTGCACCATGATAAACTGTGTTTGCTATTCCGTTTATATCAATATTTGTATTTGCCATTCTTACTATATAAGTTTTTAAAATTTAAATTAGTTCCCCTTTTTTAAAGATTGATAAAAGGGAAAGCCAATGGTGACTGCTGCTATTAAAACACAAATATAAACTGCGGCGGCAATATCATTTACGGTTGTTTCATCCATTTTTAATATATAAACATTTAAAAAATCAATCCATTAAAAGTTCTTCGGGTTGACTCTGTGATAGACTTGGTTTTGTTATTTGAATAGGTTTAGAGTTTTCTGGTGATTTGTTTAATGATTTATACAATAAAAAACCTATACCGCCTACTAAAATTAAACCGCCAACATAAAGTAATCTCGAATCAGGGGTATTTTGAATGATCTCCGACTCTGTCTCTTCTGTTTTCATTTTAGCTAATTGCTCTTTCATTTTTTTATTATGTTCTGCTAGGCGTTTGCCTTGTTCAACGCGTTTAGCGTTTTTAGGTTTTACGGTTTGTTTTTTAGTTACTTGGGTCACTGGGGTTGTTGGTATCGGTGTTGGTGCTGCTGGTGCTGTTGTTGGGGGTGCTGTTGGTAAAGCTTGCTCCTTCTCCTGATGCATAGTTGTCATTTGAATTATTTATTATATAAGTATTTTTATTTGTTGTGGATTTGTTAAAGTTTAAATGTTTTGTGGTAATAAGTGTTGCTATCAAAGGTGATAGATAGACACCATATTTGTAACAAACCTCACTAAGTGCATAAGCTAAGCTATTACTAATGATAGGATCGTTATTTAAATCATTGGTTAAATTTTCCTCAGAATTTAAGCTAATTCTAATTCCTAAAATATCAGCCGGAGTTGCTAAACCTATAGCTCGTGCATACAAACTCAAAATTGAGTTACCCACTGTAGCTACCACTTCTTTACCGAATTTAACTTGATACCGGTTAAATAATTTTTCTTGATCTGCAGGTGTTAGTGTTTCTATGTCTTTAATGGTGTATTCTTTGCCTAAATATTTTTTTGAATCACCTGCTGCAACTATGCCACAAAGTCGATCTTTATAACTACTGTCGTTTGTAGGTGTTGAAGGTGTATTTACATCGCTATTTATAATTGTTGTCAAGTCGTTCATTTTACTATATAACAACTTATAAATTTTGTTAAAGCAAAATAAATTATAACATAAGTAGCTTAAGTTAAAAGTGATAACAAACTTAATAATAACATCAACGTATTGTAGCATTGGTGTTTTTTATTTATAACAAAATTAAAAATTGCTATAAATAACTTGATAGTTAGTTATTAGCAAATTTTTAACAAAATACAACAAATGATAACAAAAATTAGGTTGTTAATCAAAAACTTGATATGAAACTGGAGGTTCTGTGTTAATAACCAATTTACTATATTTTTTATCGCACAAATGTTTTTTAATTACGTCTCTTTTTTGATCACACACAACATCATTTTCATCTAATGCAATATCAAAACTCGTTTTATCTTTTGTATAAAACATCGCAACCCAACTTGTATTCTCACGATAGTCTTTTAAAACCGAATTATACTTTTGTGTTAATAACCAACAGCTATGGTTATAATGCCTCCCAGAAAAAGCGATTTTGCTCAACGCACATGTTTTTTTTCGATATTTTATTTCCTGCTGACTCGAACAATCATCTATGATAAATAATGTTTTTATTCCATCTAAAATATTTTGATACAAATCTAGGGCTTCATTTAAAGTTATTTTTTCAAAGTCTAAATCACACAAATATACATTTTCATCCATTGATATCCAAAGCCTCGATAAATAAGTTTTATTTTTAAATAAGGTCGGACAAATGACCACGATCGATTCAAATTTATCACGATATTCGGTTTCCAATAAATCTAAAATCCATTTAGTCTTTCCCGAGTTTGTTTTTCCTACAATTAAAGCACAATGACAAGATTCCATTTATTTTAATAAGCTTTTAAAAAACTAAATTCTTAAAATTTCCATCCTCAATGGTTAATTGCGCATCCATGACTAAAAATACAAACATCGTTAAATCTCCCGCTGTTTCAGCCTCTCGAGTCATCTGAATCTGAATTCCTCCTCCGTCGTTTAAACGTCTTCCACTTCCGTGAGCACTATTATCATCAGTTGAGCGAAAATCTAGCCACAGGCCGTATTTATCTTTATAGTAGTCAGCCATTTCTAGACCCACTAAATTTAAATCTTTTACAATCGATTGGCCATTTTCGGTATCGCTATCACCAAAAAATTTATTAACTTCTTGCCAGTGCTGATACTCAAACATACCTTGTGAAAAAAGTTGATTGGGTTTTCCTTCAACCGTAATGCTGGTTTTGCTAATGTGGGGGTTGTAAAATCTTTGAGGGTTTTTTACCGTTGGGTCTCTAAATAAGATTAAAACGCCTTTGAGACTTTTAATCGGTTGATTAATCATAACGTTCCATAAGGTATCTGATTTGTTGATCGATCTTGTTTCTAAATTATGTACGTGATCAAAAAGATAGTATTTCATTCGTTTGTTTTTTAGCTCTTGTGTCAAATCTCGGTTAGTGACGACTTCGTATTCAAGCGTTAAATCTGAAATTGAATATTGGGCACTTGTATCCGAGCTATTAACGACTTTATCGTGATCGTTAAATGTTAATTCATACGTCAGGGGCTGCTTTAGACTGCTAGGATAAAAAGGATGATGTGCCGTTAAAAGCTCAATATCTAAAGGAATACAATATCGATTACCAAACGCGTCTGCGATAGCTTTATCTTTTCCGCTATTAGTTTCAGCATTAGCATCTGCCGCGCCTAATCTTAATTTTGTGACGTTTTCTTTTTCAAGGCCTACATAGGCCATATTTCGTGTAATGTAGGGGTGCAGCCAGTTATCTTTAAAATTGTGAAAGACATCCGCATCGCGATAACTCACGATTGTGTTACCTTGAAGCCTAACATTGATTTCGCGTATTAAGTTACGACATAAGTTGTTAAACACCGTTCGATTATTATCAGACCCTTCTAACTCGAGTTTAAAAGCGAGTTTAGAAGTACCGGGTACGATAACATCGTCGGGTCCTAATTGCGGAAACTTAACGATGAGTTTTTGACCAGCCGCAATCGTGCTTGGATTATGAGTGATTGACACTTCTCTTCGTTCGCCTTTAATGGCTTTAGGGATTTTAAGACGCCTCATTGGGTTTAGTTTTTTACCGTAATGATTCAAAGTTCAAAATAGTGTGTTTTTAATATATAAGGTTTTTAAATTAGTATAAATAAAAAGATGGCAGGAATAGCAATGATGGTTGGCGGGGCAGTAGTAAATGCGTTAGCGTTTACCGGTAGTAACTTTTTATTTAGTAGTTTATCAAAACAACAAATTGACAAAGAACGAAAAAGACACGACTTAGCATTAGAAAAATTAGCGCGAGCCAAAGAAGATTGGGAACAACAACGCGTTAAATATCTAGATTATTTGAATAAACGTATGATACAACAAAAATTATCAGAAAGAACGTTTAGTAACGTAAACGAAGCGCTTAGAGTGTACAGCGAAATAACGGGTGAAAATTACGATTTAGAATTACCACCTAAACCAAAACTTAGTGACTTTTATACTCCGAGTGATGATCAACAAATTAGAGAACTCGTGTGGGTATTAGGTGGTACAGCCGCAGTGGGATTCTTTATTTATAGATATGTATAAAATAAAAATGAGTGAGTTAAATAAAAAACAAAGAGAACAGCTTTCAGGTTTGTTTTACAGTCCTAAAGGTTATTGGAAAGGTGAGGGTGCTGTCACGCATTTGCATAAAAAAACGGGGGTTGATAAACAAAAAGTTAGATCTTGGTTAAAAAAACAAGCCGTTTGGCAAATTTATTTACCACCTCCCTCATATGTACCCAGGCCGACGGCAATGTCGAGTGATTGGTTAGAACCAAATTACGTACATCAGTTAGATATATTATACTTACCCTGGGATCTAGTTAAACAAAAAACGTTTAAATACGCGTTGACGGTCATAGACGTGGCGAGTCGGTATAAAGAGGCTGAACCCATAACTTCTAAAGTTGCCGGTCAAGTGAAAGACGCGATTATTAAAATTTACAAGCGTTCGCCTTTAACGTGGCCTAAATTAGCGCAAATCGATGCTGGAACAGAATTTAAAGGAGATTTTAAAAAGTTGTTTCAGTCTCATGACGTAGAGATCAGCGTAGGTGTGCCGGGTGTGCATCGATCGCAAGGAGTGGTTGAAAGATTTAACCGGACCTTAGCCGAAAGATTATTTGGTCATCAATACGTGCAAGAAATGCTTGATCCGCAGGCGAGAAACGTTGAATGGGTGGTGAGGTTGCCCCAGGTTATAAAATCCCTCAATGAAGAAACAACACGATTGATTCGAGATTCAAAAGATAAAGAAATCACTCCTACGCAAGCGATCAAGTTAAAACGGGTAAAACAATTACCCTCATCACCACAAAAAACAAACGTTAGTGATCTTCCGACTAATGTTTTAGTTCGTTATTTATATCAACCAGGGGAACAAGAAGGAGGTACGGTGAGGAGGGCTACCGATCCCATATGGAGCGTTAACATGTATCAAATTGAAAAAAGAACGAGTCAATTTAAAATCATGAGTGGTAAAAAAGTTACTACAGGTCCTACGCTTTATTACTTAAAAGACGGACCCAAACGATCGTTTGTAAAAGAAGAACTTCAAATCGTTCCAGATGACACCGAATTGCCAGAATCTTGATATTTAATTTTTTTATTGCCAAATGCTAAAGTATTGATTCCATCGAATAAAATATATCTTTTTCCATCATAAGGACTCAATGAAGTTTTGGTTTTTACTTGCGTATAAATTTGATGTTTGTTAGATTGAATTATATTCATTTGATGTTCTTGAGATTTTTTATTTTGTAAACAATTATAAAAATTTTCAAAGTTAATATTTTTTTCAGTCACGGTTTTTGTTATACCTTTAATTTTTTTAACCTCTTTATCATCTTGTATTAAGATCACATACATTTTTGATCTTAAACAAATGGCTTGTTTTACTACTTGGCCACCGTATTCATCTTTCATTTTTCCAATTACTTTTTTGTTTTTAGGGTCAAATAAAGGGTGAGTGGGTGAATAATTAGATAGATCGTAAAGTTCTGAGTCTCGTTTAATATCCTCGTAAACATCGTCGGTTTTAACGATCAATAATAAACTATCGGTATCGGTATACATGAGATTTATGTTATCGTTATATTTTTTCTTCAAGTGATTGTAATAAAAGTCGTACATAAAAGATTTGCTTAAATCTAATATACTCACTCCACAATAGATGGGTTTATTTAAATACGTTTTTTCTTTGTACCTTTCAAAGAAACCTATATTAGAATCTGTAAATTTAGTTGATGTTTTATAATTAGATTTGGATGCTAGTTTTAATATTTTTTTTATCGATAAATCGCTATCATCGTCTATAATAATATTTCCATCTATTCTATTTCGAACATTTTCCATTGTTTTACCAAAAACGGAATTGTTCATGAGTTTAAAAAAATCTTTTTCAAAATCTGATTTGGCTATTTTTCTGAGTTGTGTATTTTTATCGATGTAAGACCGCATCCACGGTTTTTGCTTAAATCGTAAAACACGATGTACGCGTGTGAGTTTTAATCCTAGTTGTAAATACAGTTTTAACGTTTTATAATGAATGACATATTTTTTACGAGGTCCTAAATGAGCGATGAGTCTGTCATCTCGCGAAGCTTTTTCTCCGCTAGATAACAATTCTTTTTGATAAGGGCTCAACCATTCAGCCGATACGGTTATGTTCTCTGGGGCTAAGGGTAAGTCGTTGTGTAAGTCGTGAAGCTCTTTAGGATAGTCTAGATCTACTTCCAACATAAATCCGTAGTCGTTGTCATCGGCTAAACCTAAAATATGATCGACCGTAAAGTTAGCGACTTGGTAATCGGTTAACCATTTAAAATCGGCGTAGGGTAACGATTGACTCATTGCCCAACCGTATAAATTGTTCGCATCTAAATAAAGTAAATAAGAAGATTCTTTTTCAGGATCGTAATCTTTTAAATATTTATTGTTGGCTTTGTGATGCCTACAACTACCCACGCTAGAATAACCACCTCTTTTACCTTTTTCAAAAAATAAATATTGTTCGATATCGGTTAAAAGTTCTAATTCTATTTTAGAATGCAGCAACAAAGCATCCCAAGACAATCCCGGTGCCGTGAGATATTTCGCTGGATCTAAACGATATGTTTTCTTACAAGTGGTTCTAAAGTTTTGAAACACATCGGCGAGTAATAACGTATCCGTGGACACGTATAAGTCGTGATAATCACCTAGAGTTTTACAGTTGAAAGTTTTCCAAACCAACTCCGCGTGAGTATATTCTTCTCGCGTAATACCTTTGAGTTTTATCTTACTATAAAACTTTTCAATGGGTGGTAATTTAGTTTCTTTAAATCTATCAAAGGAATCCATATATTCGTATGGATAACACCCCTTTTTTAATAAAAGATCAACATCATCCGTATTATAATCTTTAAAATGTTTTCTAAATAAATGAAATGCGTCTTTAGGGCAAGCAGCGACTAATTTTTCTAAGGAAGAGTTCATAAAATTTAACGAATCTATAAAACGGAGTTGACCTATACTAATACTTATGTATTTTTCCGAGTTTTGAGGAATACAAAATATATTATCGAATACGTTTTTTTCCTTTTGATAATAATTTAATATACTTAAAACCTCTTTTAGTTTATCGATTTTAACATTTATTTTTTCATCGATTATTTTTAGTTTTTGATTAATTAGTTTTATTTTTTCTCTATTACAACGTTCGCTTTTGTTTGCTTTTTGGTTAATTTTTATATTAAGTTTCTTATCGAATGTAATTCCGTATTTTTCTTCAAACGTTTTTATTTTTGAATTATCACCTTTTCTTATATTTCGACGAAACTCGTTAAAAATTTCACGTTTTTCTTTTATGTATCTAATTTTTTTGCGGAGTTTTATTTCTTGGGTTTCGAGTTTTTCTTTATACACTTCGATTTTTTCTATACGCGTTTTGATTTTTTCTATACACGTTTCACGTTTTTTTATTTTATTATTTAACGTTTCGACGTAAGCGCTTACCCCCTGCATGATCAAATGACCGTCGTAATTTTTAAAATTGTGAAAAATAACCGGTATTTGTGTTCGATTTGTTATTTTAAGTTTTAGGTTACAATGTGCATGTGCAACTCCTCTAAATTTACCCGTGATGTGGCAGTGATCTCTAACTTTTCTAAATTTATTAATTTTTTTACCGCATTCTAAACACAAAAAATCTGTATAACCTTTACTGTTTGTGACCGCGTTTTCTTCTTTTTCGGATTTGGTTTTGGGTTCACGAGGTATCTCACAATTACAATATAAAACGCTAGTTTGATATATTTCCTTTTCACAAATCCAACACTCGTTACTCATCATTAATGATTCGTCGATCTCTTCAATCGGTATAGGATTATTAAATATTTGATTAATTTTACGTTGTTCTTTTAACAATGAATTAATTAAATGCTCGCTAGCGTTACACCCTCTATAGGTTTTTTGCTTCATTAGTTTTCCATCAAATCTTACCACAACATAAGAATAACCACTGGGTTTATGAACGCTCAACTTTTGAGTTTTTTTCATCTTTTCTACATTGTATTTTTCTAAAATACATTCAAAATCCGCGTAAATCACAAACGGTGCATCTTGAAAATTTTTAAAGTTTTTAAATTTTAAAATATTTTTATCTTCTTCTGGAAGGATGACTCTTGAAGGATGAACGGTTAATCCTTGACATATTTCATCGTGAATTTTTAATGTTTGCGGTGTATAAAAATGCGATAGACATCTGTAACAAAAATATAATTTATGCCCATCTTTACATGTACCATTGCTGAATAGGGCCGAAAAATTCTTAATCCAACCATAGTGACTTTTTATTATTTTTTCTCCTTCTTCTTCTACTTCTCTAGTAAATAATAATAGATTTATGTGAATGTCGTTTGTTTCTTTAGAGATATGTGATGGATAAGGAAATTCTTCTTTTTCATCATTACAATCTAACCCAAACACGTTAATATTTAAATTATTTTGTTTTTCTATTTTAGAAATCTGCTTTAAGGGTGTTGGAAAATCTATACCGGTAAAGTCTAACCCATCATTTAACTTATAAGTACTGACTCTTTCATCGTGAATTCTGTATTTCGGGTTATTTTTTTTCTTTTCTTTGATTTCATCCTTGTATAACCCTAACGCAGATCTGATAGCCCATCTAATGCATTGATCGTCGTCATTTTGTACGCTAACAACAGCCTTTTTATGTTTAATAAATGGCGTAAGTTCAATATATGAACTACCAGAAACATTGGTATATTTAATAAAGTTCATATAAAACGCTAATATTTTATTTAAAGTTAAACCCGAGGGTCCAAAATCTTTTGATTCCACTACATTTATTAGCTCGAACAAAATGCTATTAACCTTTTCATTTATTTCATCTTCCCTTAAAATAATATGTTGTTCGGTTCGAAAAGTAAAATCATGTAATGTTTCATCCAAAACTTCAACTTTTATATATTCGAGTTTTATCCTAAATTCAAGCTTAAATTGACCTTTTTTTCTAAAGATCTTTGTTACTTCTTTAATCATATTTTTATGCTGATGTTTAAAAAATGTATTTAGATCGGAATATTGTCTTTGAAGAATTATTTCTAAATTTATAAGATTACCACGAAAAGATCTCACTTCTCTCCAGTTTGTCGCTTCACGAATTTCCTCCGATGATAAATTTTCTTTAATCGTTTTGATATAATCTCGTTTTATTACTTGTCCTCTTTGACCCGTTGGAACAACATTGAGGTAATATTTTCTAGCTAATTCTCTAAGTTCTTGATTATCTTTCTTTATTAAATTTTTAAATTGATTTGTAAACGTTTTAATTGCTTTGATATATTCACGTCTAGTGTGATCGAGCTTTTTAGATAAATCTAACCTAATATTATTATCTTGAACATAATTTTTTAATTTTAAATAATCCCATCTTTTATACCCACGCGGGGTTGGTTGTCTGCGTGTAATAGCATTAATATATTCACTTTTAGTAAAATCCGTTTCTGGATCTTCTATTGGAATTTTGGTTTCTTCAACAAAATGTTTTAAGTTATCTTTTGTCCAATGGCTAAACCCCTTTGCAATAATTGGCCTAGCCATCTGCTCTGTCGTTTGCTGATTCGTTGTTTGATCAGTCATTATCCTTTTATTATAATATAAAATAATATTATTTAATTTTTTCAATTTTTTCCGATTTTTTTTATTATGCCCAGCCCAGACTTGAACATCGAAAGCTCAATTGGGCAAGCATTGGGATTCTCTCCCTACTACAGCACAGTAGGCCTGGCTCTTCAATAGCGACAAGACTGGATGAGCATCGCTCTTAGAGGTACATTACCTCAAATCAGTCTACACGGATGAATGCGGCACAACTATTCCGAAATGACGCCATAACATAACATAGTGATGCTGGTTAAAACACAAAACGCTACAATGGGAAACTTAATAACATTACGCAGTTTATTGCTGTTAATGGTCGTCTACTGTTATCTACGTTTGTGGATGTGGTCCGATTTTATGAAGAGTTCTACACAGAGAATAACAGTTGTGAAAAAATGACACGATTTGCCCACCACGTCGTCGGATCAGTTCAAAACTCAAGACATTAAATATATTGTGTGGATGGACGTCTGCTTTTAGCTCTAACGAAAATGAAAATCGCTGTTTGTTATCGTCAACATATTGTGGAAAAATTGGATGCAACAATTGCTGCTCGGGGTTTGTAGGACACCCGTAGATATAATACTTCATGATTAAGCTTTCAATTATATGGCTACGTGCGAGCCAAAAAGAAAAAGAAATAAATGAAACAAAATGATACCAAAACAGAAGAAATAAAACAAAACAAAACAAATGGTCATTTTTATGAGAATAAAATCAAAAATCAAATCTTTTCAAATGTCACCTACCATTGATTTCAGTGGAAAATACTTGCGGATGCAGCTCACTATGAATCGAATTCTCAAATTTTATAAATACAGAAAAATGCGTAAATTAAACAAAGAAACTTAATCTAAATCTTAATACAAATATGTGTACTTTGTTAATAATATGTTTCTACGTTAGTGGAAGTGGTCCGATCTTATGACGAGTTTTACTGGGAACAATAGGTATCAGAAAAATGGCACGGTTAGCCCCCCACGTGGTCGGATCAGTTCAAAACTCATGACATTAAATAGATTGTGTGGATGGACGTCTTAGTGTTAAAATATGTTGCTAGCTGCCGTGAAGCAGAACACGGCACTGTCGCGTGTAATAGTCAAAATATTGTGTGGAAAATATAATTCAACAGTTGTTGCTTTCGGGACACCCGTAAATATAATACTTCATGTAACTCTGTCAATTATATGGCTACGTGAGAACCAAAAATTATGTAAGTATCCTTGAAAAAGGGATCCGTTAGTTATTTGAACAAAAAGAATAAATGAAACAAAATCATACCAAACAAAGGAGAAACAAAACAAAACAAATTTGTATGCATTTTAATGAAAAATACAATCAAAATCAAATCTTTTCAAATTTCACCGGCAGTTAATTTCAGTGGAAAATACTAGCAAATAGAACTCAAATTGAATAGGCTTTTCAATTCTATAAAAACAGAAACATGCTTACAAGAAAGAACTTTATCTAAAACTTAATACAAATATTACCTTCTTAATAATATTGTGACTTGTGAAATATCAATTTTTTGATGTGATTGTGAATAATGAATAAATTATAATAGTCCGTGTAGGTATCACTTGACTCCGTTTCAATGATTTTGCATGTGTTGTGAATGTGTCGTGTTCCTTTACAATTTATGCTTATTTATTAAGTGGATTAATTTTCACCACAAACTCTAGGACAATCGGTAACCAAGTTAACATGAACACCGATATGTTGACTCATGCTTTCTCATTGTCGCATCAATCAGCATGACAGTGACTCCTGGAGCATTCCCGGCTGATAAATGAGACTACGAGACTAATGAAACAAGAGCGTGAAATAGTTTTCAAAAGGAATTTTGCAATTTGCATTCTTTTGTTCAGGTAGTTTTGGCATTATCACAAAATAACTAATATTTCATTTTCGACGAGCGTGAGGAAAGTGCCTTAATGACGCACCAAAAGGAATGTACTTATTTCCTCTGCGTGGTTGAATAAAGATGATTATATAACACCTTAGTAGATCCTTGTCATTTGATTGGAGGATTGTTGGTCACGTGATATGTGATAAATAGACCAATTCATGGCTTACGTCACAACCGTTGACATTTGTACCATCCACCGTGCATTTTTGGTGCCATCCGATTTGTACCATTGCACGCCAGGGACTCTAATACGTGATTGGTCAAGCGGCGTTCCATTTATTTGTCACTGCGTGCACGCGTACGCGTTGGTGTGCAACGCGCGTTACTGTAATAAGAGCAATATAGTTTGCCAAGATTTTAAGCTTTTTTTGTCTCGCTAACTCTTAAAATGTTATCCTCCAATCAAAATCAAATGACAAAGATCTACTTAGATGTTATATAAAACAAATAATGAATGTTTCACATTCGTATAATGGAAAAAAATTATTTCATTCGGTGACAGATGGACTGTTCCATTCCACTCGGCTTCGCCTCGTGAAATGGAACAGTCCATCTGTCACCTCATGAAATTATTTTTACCATTTCACTCATAAACATTCATTATTTGTATAACATTATTTTACGCATTCAAATGTATTGCTATATTGCAATTCATCAAATGCAAATGAGCTACCAGCGATGTGAATGGAAGAATTTTCTTGACTGTAATAATTATATTGGTGGACATATATTGAACGTTTCCTGATAAATGACCACAAGAAATAGAAAACGTCTATAGTTTGTACGCAAAAACATTAACATGTATGCATGGTTTTGGAAGCAGTAAGATGTGTAACGTGGATTTTATAACAGTGGAATGGTAACCGATGCATTACCATAGCTCAGTATGGCGGTGCATCTTACTGGGCTAATTACAAACACGCGCCTGTATTTATACGCACGTCATGGATGGCTCAACTCTCACGAATAGGATCCGTCAATAAGTTTCCCGATGCCAGCAGCCAGCAAGCAGCTCCATCTCATTGTGTCTAAATATCGACGTGTCCTTGCATTCAACCATATTTACGGAGAAATTAATGCTTAGAGATAGTTGGTATACATGGCAGGCAGTAATGGGCTTGAAGGCAACACCGCTGGATGCACATTTACTTATACAGAATGCATGGGCAGGATAAACATCATACTCTCTCAATTTCATCAGATGACAGTGATGGGCGTCTACATCTTTCTTCGTTTCGATGCCGCGTTTGACTTTTCGTGAACTTGAACGATACATGGGAGATTTGGAATTAAATCAGACCGAGAACTGACAAGTGGCTGCTAGTTCTAACAGAGTATTCACTGTTCGGTGCAGGCATCAAAAGTATTAGCACAGACTGTGCAGACAAGCTTTCTGCAACGTGGAATTATTACTGTTTGATTAACAGTTATTATACCGACACGTCATTTATTATTGGTGATATAAAATTGACGTCAAGGCTATCTGTCAAGATGTTCTCCATGCATCTCTTCAGCATCCTCTCTGGGGTCGCACTAATCAGCTCCATCCTCGGTCAGAACTGTCCTTTCATCGAATGCCCGCCCGGCTGGAGAATGTGGCGCCGTGCCTGCTACCGTTTCACTCCGAGTCTGCCTTGGGCTGGAGGCAAGGAATCCTGCCAGGCGATGGGAGGAGAGATGATTGCACCCCGGTCACAGGCAGAGCATGATTTCGTGTGGGCCTATCGTGAAGATGGAGGCGCAGCAGGGCAAGAAGTCTGGATAACTTGTGATGATCTGAAGGTAGAGGGCCAGTGGTTCTGCAATGGAGAGCAGGAAGAGCTTACCTTCACCAACTGGGCGAGTGGTGAACCAAGTGCATATAACAGAGAACATTGTGCCAGGATGACATCACATTTTGGAGGGAAATGGGGCGATATAGACTGTGCAAAGTACACAAAACCTGCTATTTGCAGGCGGGTCCCTTTGAGCATCTAGAAATTTGCCTGTTCCTTAAAAAGATGATAGCCTTTAAACTTATACTTCAAAAGAATAATCTATATCTTTTAATGATTGTCAAATTGTCACTAAAAACATGAAATATTGATGCTGTTTATTCACAAAACACAGTGAGTACTTCAAGTTTGCATCAGTCATTTTTCCTGAACGGATCATAGTAGCACTTCAAAACGTTAATAGTTATGTTTATGGTCATCCACTGTCATACACGTTCGTGGATGTGGTCCGATTTAATGCAGAGGTTTACTGCGAACAATAGCTATTAAAAAATGACACGATTCGCCTGGCTTGTGTTTGGGTCAGTTCAAAACTCATTATATTAAATAGATTGTGTGGATGGACGTCATAGTGTTAAAATAATTATAACATAATAATGTTTAACTGTCGTGAAACAGAAAACTGCCGCGTATTATATTGAAAATATTGTGTGCAAATAGGATGCAACAATTGTTGCTTGGTGTTGTTAGTATAAGATACCCATAAATATTATACTTCATGTTGAAGCTGTCAATTATATGGTTACATACGAACCAAAAAGTATGTATCCTTGAAAAGGGGATCCGTTAGTTATTTGAACAAAACGAATAAAAGAAACAAAATTATACCAAAGAAGAAACAAAACAAGTGTGCCTTTTTATGAGAATAAAATCCGAACCAAATCTTTTCAAATTTCACAGACTTTTGATTTCAGCGGAAAATACTGGCGGAAACAGCTCAAATTTAATCGAATTTTCAATTTTTTAAAAACAGAAACATGCTTACATTAAAAAAATTATCTAAAACTTTATACAGATATTAGTACTTCGTTAATAATATTGTGAACTGTGATATACCCTTTTGTTGGTGTAATTGCGAATATTTAGCTGTTTCGCGTGCAGCGGAACAGCTTTTGTTTTTCTTATTTTGGCTTTTTCGCGGAAGCGAAAAGCCTTTGTTTTTGTTCTGTTTTTTTTTCTTCTTCCTCCTCCTCTTCTTCTTCTGCCAAAATCCCATAGACTTTACACAGGGGTTTTCTATACCCCACTTTCGTCATTTTGAAACAGCTGATCTTAACCAAACTTAGTCTGAAGGAGGTCTATATAGGGTAGTTGTCTCCCGAAACTTTTCGTCATGGTGACATCATCAGGTGTCATGTGACCAGCGATTTGAATTTAATAATCAAAATCTTTAAAAAAAAAAAAAAAACAATGGTTTGAGATATGAAGTTGATTCTTTAACCAAAAGTGATTGTTAGGCAGGGTCTTTCTTTGTGACACACTGATTGACCTCTGTGACCTCTACTTCCGGTCAAACAGGAAGTAGCTCCTCATTTAAAATTGGTTAGAGCTTTAATCATTATTCTTCCACTAAAGGTCAATGTTAGGCAAGGTCTTTCATTTGTGTTATATTGCTTGACCTCTATGACCTCTACTTCCGGTCAAACCGGAAGTAGCTTCTCATTTAAAAGTGGTAAGAGCTAGGATCATGACTCTTTCATCAAAAGTGAATGTTAGGCAAGGTCTTTCTTTGTGACATAATGCTTGACCTCTGTGACCTGTACTTCCGGTCAAACAGGAAGTAGCTCCTCATTCCAAAGTGGTAAGATCTAGGATCATGATTCTTTTTTCAATTGTCCATTAAGGCATCCCTTTCTTTGTATAACAGTTTATATTTGTAATACAATTTATAATATCATATGCGGAAAAGCCCTGTGTGCTGTTTGCAACAGCCATAGATGTCTAGTTTGATTTTCTTCTTCCTCTTCTTCTGCCAAAATCCCATAGACTTTACACAGGGGTTTTCTGAACCCCACTTTGGTCACTTTGAAAAAGGTCGATCTTACCTAAACTTGGTCTGAAGGAAGTCCATATAGGGTAGTTGTGTCCCGAAACTTTTCGTCATCATGACGTCATCAGGTGTCCGGTGACAGTATATTAAAAGGTCAATTTCAGACATCAATTATGAACGAACCCTAAATCCGATTAGGTTGAAACTTGGTATGTATCTAAGTTGGGAAGTGTTATATCGAAAAAATTGCAATGACGTCATCATGGCGTCATCCTCTGATTTCTTATGATTTATAGAAAATTTGGGTCATTAAAGTTCTTTTAACGATATCTAGTTAACAAAACAAGATATCTTTGAATTTCGTTTTGATAATTCTGAAGCATACAACATAGATAAACACTGAGCAGATTAGAATACTGTGACGTCATCATGACGTCATAACAATTGCGATTTTTATAATACCTAGAAGGAATGGCCTATCGCCTTGAAATTTGGTAGGTTGGTGAAAAATAGGTCGGAGATTGCAATTATGAATTTACGTCACGACGACGTCATTACTTGATTTTTATGATTTTTAAAATCTTTCTCACGCTAGCCCATTGACTTGTACATTAGTAACTTTTGTTCTCAGCATATCTCGAGAACGGCAAATACTAGGGAAATGATTCTTTTTGCAAAAGCTTGGATACATTATGTAGTTGTGCCTGCTGCCACGAAATTTACCGTGACGTTATCATGACGTCATCAAAAAGGCGGATTTTGTGTTTGCAGCATATTTTGAGAACAACAAATGCTATGGTAATTATTCTTTTTGTAAAAGCTTTGCTAGAACCTCTAGATATGCATGCTGCTTTGAAAATGACCGTGGCATCATCATTACGTCATCAGAGCCTATAAAGCTGATTAAATAAGTCGGAACAACTCCGTGTTCGTCCACGAACACTTAAATGTCTAGTTATTTCTTTTTTTCCTCAATGTTTTCAAAATAAGGTGGGATCTACATTTCGATTCAAACTATGCATGTACACAGAGTGCTAACCTGGTACACAATAGTTTAATAATTGCTCTCAGTTGACCACATTTGTAAGAAGAAATGGGTGGTTCCGAAATAAAACAAATCATTTTGTCACTTTGTCATTTTGTATTTAGTTCTGAAATTTATTTTTCGGTGTTCGGGCTCAAGTCGAACACCTATTGTTATTGTTCGATTTTTTTTTTCTTTTTCATTAATCTTCTTCCCAAACTTGTCAGCAGGACTTCTATATGACAGATACAAGATATTGACTTGACACTTTGTGGGAACTTCGGTCGGGATGCTTCGGTCGAGTTGTACCAAGAAGATTGACGTTATGATTACGTCATCGGGTATCAAATTACACGCGTTTTTGGGAAAACATTTTGGTGCTTTATAACTTAAGAACGACATGACCTATGATTTTGATATTGACATTTGTTATTCAACACTTAAATCTCAACAACTAATATATTCAATGTTTTGTACAAATGACCTACATGTCCGGTGTTACCGGAAGTTGAAATTTTATTTGAAATAACTCAAAAAGGGAAGGATTTGGGCACATTAAACCGATAAGCTAAAAGATAGATTGTTGCTTGGGCTTTCAGAAAATATATGGTTGATTAAAGATATACAGTAATTACGTAATCCGAAAGTAAATTATAGATTTTCGCCAAATTTAGTATGTGTTAAGCACTAATGTACCTTGATATGTTTGTGAAGTTTGAAATCTGTGACGTCATTCAACCGGAAGTTATGCTCTTTTAAAGGAAAAACGGCGTAATTATTCAAATACTATCTACACGGCAATCACATGACGTACATCAATGTAATTACAAAATATTTACCTGTACAGCGTACATATTCAATGACTTCTGTAAAAGGTCGGTTGCTTGTGATGAACTAACCGGAAGTTATTGTCGATCCAAACAATATTATATATATTTAGAGGTGATGCCATTATACGCTATAAGTCAGTGTACGATTATTGCAATCAGCATGATCAGTACATGTATTTGTTCAGTCACGCAGTTTAAGTATATTTCAATATGCCATTGTATGAGGGACCATTGATCACATACGTTCCAACATACAGGTGTACATGTATGTTCACATAAAGGTTCCACTAGGAAATGAGACCCCGAACACCGAGTGGTTGTTCCCATAATCACATGTCAACTTAATATTGGAAAATAAACAAAATTAATTTAATTCTTACAATGCTTTCTGGAAGCCACGTGAAAAATCCACTCAATGCAGGCCAGTGTGGCATTTCTAGTCCTTTATAACAGGAATGTACATATAATGGCTTCAATAAATATTGAGGCCCAATATAGTCTGAATTTAGTTGCTTGGGTGGGAAGCTGAAATTCTCAATTGTTGCGCTATATTCCTACTTTCCTGAGTGATTTTTCTATTTATTTATTTTTTTACAAATATTGCCCAACACAATGCCTAGAGGGCCACTGGAAGGTGAGGGCTAAAGGAAAGGGGAGACAACCCCCAAAACCAAAACCAAAACCAAAACCAAAACCAAAAACCAAAACCAAATCCAAAACCAAAATCAAAACCAAAACCAAAACCAAAACCGAAACAAAAACAAAAACAAAAACAAAAACAAAAACAAAAACGAAGCAATTAGAAAGATCCTTTTGCAAGAAAACTGTTAACTACTAACATTACGTTTGAAAACAGTGATACAACAGTTTAATAATTGGCACAATATAGACTATAACTAAACACAAAACAATTATTAATCTTGTAAGAAACTTCCACGGAGGAATTGAATCAAGGTTGTAGGGTCTGTGTTTTATTACTGTACATCACCTTGCATCACATAGAGAATATCCATGGTAGCTGATTGCTGTCCAAAGTAAACATATTTAAAGCCATATGATGGGCCCAAAGTGCATTTTGAATTATTGATAAATGCCACCCCAAGCTTTTGCTGAAATATATGATTGATGCACTCTCATGAAAGGTATGATATATGTACACGATAATGCGATCATTATGCAAAAGTCGTCATAGAAAAATGTATTCTGTCATGGTACATGTCCCCCACTTCCTGGCTTATGAAATAAAAATTCTATATGAAAACAGGCAGAGGCGCCATTATGAGTATATACCCACTATAGAAAACTAATGACAACAAACCTAATTACTCCTCTCTTCCTGCAACATAACAAAGGGAAATTTATGGGCTGAATATTATTCCTGACATGTAAAAGCTCGCTGATGTGTGAGGAATGGAACTCATTTATTTAATAAATGCAGCATTAAAAACCACACCACCCAGCGGGCTTCATTATTACGATTCTTCAAATGAAGACAGAGCTCCCGCTGATTTTATTGCCTATAGGTTTGTATGGCGGTGCATCTTACTGGGCTAATTAGAAACACATGCCCGTAATTATACTCACGCCTTGATGGACGGCTCAACTCTCACGAATAGGATCCGTCAATAAGTTTCCTGATGCCAGCAGCCAGCCAGCAGCTCCATCTCATTGTGTCTAAATATCGATATGTTCTTGCATTCAGGAAAATTTTGTTGTTGGCACTGGCAATGACAGTTTGAAGTGACAAGGATACAATTGGCACTGGCAATTACAGATGGCACTGGAAAGGACATTTGGCAGTGGCAATGACAGTTGGCAGTGGTCATTCCAGCAATGGCAAGGATACTTATCAATGGTAGTTGGCAATGACAGTTGGCACTGGCAAAGGCAGTTAGCAGTGGCACTTGTAGTTGCGACATCGACTGCTACCACGGCTATTTAACTAAACGCTTGTTACCCTAATACAGTGTACATGTTTTTCAATTCATCGTCAAGGTTAATAATATTGGACATTTATATTGCGCAGCTACGATATGAATATTATCTACTGCGCATTACAAATTTATTCTTATCCCTGGTCATCGACGATAATTTACATTCATGAAACCATCTCAACTCCCTGGGGAGTATACAGCCCCGCGCTACATTAAGGTGCACAGACCCCACTAAAACCACAAAGGCATCTCTACCCTCCCATTTACACCTGGGTGAAGAGGAGCAATAATGTGATAAAGCATCTTGCCCAAGGACGCAAGCACCATTAACCCATGGCTGGATTCGAACCCACAATCTGTAGGTTGACTATACAAGAATTTGAGTTCAACACGCCAGACCAATAGGCCACAGCACCCTACAAGGTAGAATATCTAATGATAGAACACTGGTTTATTTACAAAAATTGTTCTCAATATGAAAAGTCAAATTCATCTTCCGCTGCATGACTAACAGGTAAGGAGCTTTGGGAGAGTGTCGAGTTGAACAAAAAACAGAATATAAAACAATCTCCCTTTTTCAGGAGTGGGCGTGGGGATGGGGGATTTTCATATCAACCTTGACCAGATACTTAAATAAGGTACAGGCTCTCCATTTTGTCTGTGCTTGTGAAGATGGCGCGCCAAACCTTACCGTCTTGGTTCAGCACTAGAAGTTAATTACAGACACAGAAACATGACTGCACAATGTAAATCTGGCTTTTGTTCCCCATTCCATTATAAAATGAATACAATGGTAGGCAGACAATGGTTAGCATTATCTTGTTTAGCGATATCGAGGTTATCACTGGCTCATTTCTGCAATATCACAATATAATCATTTAGTGGCGGAAACGGAGACCATTAATAGATGAATTGTTAATTGAATGACGAAATAAGACGACATTTGAAAGCAATAAAAAGGTCCTCTATTAAAAACCTTCACTGGAAAAAGGTAGGTCCATGAAGATACCACGTAGTTCCATTTATTTGGCAAGTGGGAGGTGAAATCCGGCAATTTTGTTACTGAAAGTGGATCATATCTCGCACGTGGTAGATCAAATAGAAATCGTGTTGTTATCTGTGCGGCATTCGTGGCGCTCCCTACGTGGCACCACAGGGTTGGGCTTCTCTACTGCCTAGGCTTGGCGTGTCCTCCTGTGCGGCATGGTGCGCGCGCAAGTTGTGCTCTGCAATTCGCTAGTACGTAATTGGTAAGCAGTGGAAAATCCAGAGACACATTGATTGAACAAAATTATTTACCTTTGCGCATGTGCGGTATACGTAAAGCATGGTGGGGATTGGAGTCACCGGTCTCCAAGCCTCGATTGCAAGGTCTACTTTTACAAATATAAGCATCTGACTGAGGGAAATATTTCAACATGATTCCTTCACTTTACCGAGAGCAACAGACAGAGAATCAAACATCTTCTGTAGGATTATCGCTGTGGTGGATGTAGTGGAAATCGTGTTGCTATCTGTGCGGCATTCGTGGCGCTCCCTACGTGGCACCACGGGGTTGGGCTTCTCTACTGCCTAGGCGTCTCCTACAGTTCGGCATGGTGCGCGCGCACTTATGCTCTGCAATTCGCTAGTACGTATTTGGTAGGCAGTGGAGTTTCCAGAGACATATTGATTGGACACAATTATTTACCTTTGCGCATGTGCAGCATACGTTTAGCATGTTGAATATGAGAGTCACCGGTCCCCAAGCCTCGATTGCAGGGCCGACTGCTACCAATATAAACATCTGATGAAGGGAATTGTTCGACATTTCTATACTTTACCAAGCGGCAAAAGAGAGGGAGAGAATTCAAGATCTCCTCTGCGATTAACGTCCAGACTTTTCCAAGCCATACTTGATTTGACATTGCTCTTCACTTTTTCGGGAACTGGCATGACATGCAGTACACAGACGGCAGATTCAGAGCCCGAATCCTAATAGACGTTCAGTAACTGATTATCGGTACAGCGTAGGCCTCCAATTATTAAGCGGTACTTACACAGATTCAAGCTTTGAGCAATGAACCATCGAGTTTACTCTGTACGTGAAGTTTGTATTTTCTGAAGAGTTAACCATCTATAGTCAAGACGAGTCTGTACTTCAGAACAATAACTGTGATCATGTTCTCGATGCACATCTTCACCATCCTCTCTGGGCTCGTACTCGTCAGCTCCATCCTCGGCCAGAACTGTCCTTTCATCGAATGCCCACCCGGCTGGAGAATGTGGCGCCGTGCCTGCTACCGTTTCACCCCGAGTCTGCCTTGGGTTGAAGTCAAGGAATCATGTCAGGCGATGGGAGGAGAGATGATTGCACCCCGATCACAGGCGGAGCATGATTTTGTCGTTCGCTTCGACACTGAGGAGAACCTTAGTGGATCCGCGGTGTGGATAGCCTGCGATGATCAGCTTGTCGAGGGGCAATGGATGTGTAACAACATCAAGCAATCCGCTGCATTCACGCTTTGGGGTGATGATGAGCCCAACAGCTGGAAGGGCAATGACGAAGACTGCGCCGCCATTTACAAACGTTTATTTGACGATGGGCAGTGGGCTGACTTGTCATGCAACGAACATCACCCCGCCGTGTGCAAGCGCGACCCCTAGGCGCCACTACCACCCATCCTACCCCTCGATACTATCCGCGAGAACATGGAACCGAAGCTGGAAAGTCGGGGCAATTTCAATGCTCTTATAGCAAGCTAGCAACAGTGCAAAACGTTTCAGGAATAAAAAAATATATATATATAGTCCTATAGCTATACTACTGATATACTAGTACTACGTACGAACTCCCTGTATGGTGAGTGCGTCTATCACATAGACTATTTAATATGGAGAAAGAGACGTTATATTAACGTTAGTTTATTGAAATGGCATTGGATTAGAGGCTTTTGAAAGCACAAAAGTGTAACATTGCTGTTTACTGTCGCCCACTGCCATCTACGTACGTGGATGTAGTCCAATCTTGTGACGTGACTTTACTGGGAACAATAATTATGTATCAGAATAATGACACGATTCGCCCGACACGTGGTCAGTTCAGTTCAAAACCTCATGACATTAAATAGATTGTATTGATGGTCGTCTTAGTGTTAAAATATGTTGGTAGCTGACATGAAGCAGAACACGGCACAGCCGCGTGTCATAGTCAAAATATTGTGCGGAAAATATAATGCAACAGTTGTTGCTGTCGGGGTTATTAGTAGGACACCCGTAAATATAATACTTCATGTTGAATCTGTCAATCATATGGCAATTATGTGAACCAAAAGTGCAGTAACTTTCCTGAAAAGGGGGTTCCGTAACTTTGTTTTGTTATATACAAAGGAAGGAAAAAAACAACATTTTTATTATCATCAAAATCATTTTGTTCCCAATTTCACCAACTATTCATTTCAGTGGAAAAACACTAGCGGATAAAAGCTCAAATTGAATCCATTTTCAATTATATAAAAACAGAAAAATGCTTATGACAGAGAACTTTAACTAAAACTGTATTAAAAATAAGGATTTTTAACAATTATTGTAAACTGTGATATACCAATTCGTCGATGTGTTTGCGAATATGAATAAATTATGATAGTGCGTGCACATTTTCGCCTAAAAGTGTTCCAACTATTTTGCATGTGTTGTAAATGCGTCGTGTTCCTTCACTGAAAATGTATGCTCGAATTATAAATTGGATTTATTTTTACCATCAAATCATGGACAATCGGTACCAAGGTAACTTGAGCACATAAATGTCGACCCATTCCTTCTCATAGTCTCATTAATAGGCATGCAAGTGATTCGCAATGTTTTTCACTGCTGGTATGGAGACTACAAGACAAAGGAAATAAGAGCGTGAGAATAGTTTCAACATGAAAGTTGGTTATTTTAGTTGACATCGTGTATTTTTTGTGGCATAATGAAAAAAATGAAATAAATGGTACATCACACGCGAGCGAAGAAGGCATTCTAGTGACACACACCAAACGAACGTTTAGCACGAATTTCCTCTGTGTGGTGACATTAATAAAAAATACTGATGACAATTTAATGCTGGGCCTATACTGAATTTCATCAATAGTGCAAGAGTCAATATTCCTGACGGCATGCAATTCATATTGTTCGACTGTTATTCAGCGTGTTCTGACAAATACAATGATTACCAGAAAAGTCCATAAAGACACAATGAATAATCATGGACGGACTCGCCATGTAGCTTCATGCTTGCAAGCGTGGTGCACCAAATTAGCCTCGATTTGCTGTACAATGTAGGAAATAATTACAGCCATAATCCGTGACTATACAAAGTTAATTTAATATCCATATTCCATTATAAAATGAATACAATGGTAGGTAGCGTTGAGTGGCGTTATCTTGTTCAGTAACAAGAAGGTTATCTATTGTCACTGGTTCCTTATGGAATCGGATCATTGTAATACCACAATAGATTCGCTCATGATCTACACGGGAACCATTGATAGACGAATGGTTAGTTAATTGACAACAAAGGAGAAATTTGAAATTATTAAAAAAGCCTTTATTGGAAACCTTCAGCTCAGAGAGCTATGTCCATTATAATTACCACGTACAGCATATAGGGCTGGTGTTAATATCGCAATTAGGGATCAGATCCGGCAGAAAGATTTCATGGTGGAAATCGCGCTACCTACGTGGCACCACAGGGTTGGGCTTCTCTACTGCCTAGGCGTGTAATCCAGTGCGGCGTGGTGCGCGCGCACTTATGCTCTGTAATTCGCTAGCACGTATTTGGTAGGAATTAGAGTTTCCTAAGCCATATTGATTGGACAGATAGGCCTACATATTTTCCTTTGCGCATATGCGGCGTAAGTTTAGCATGTTCAATATGAGAGTCACCGGTCCCCAAGCCTCGATTGCAAGGTCTACTGTTACCAATATAAACATCTGATGGAGGGAATTCTTCGACATTTTCTCACTTTACCAAGACCAAGAGAGAGAATTTAACATCTCCTCTAAGATTGATGTTTAGGTTTTTCCATGCCATACCTGATTTGATATTGCTCTTCAATTCTTATGGAACTGATATCATTACGGTGGATCCCGAGCCCAAACCCCCGTTGACGTTCAGTAACCGTTGATCGGTACAGAATAACGTACATGTAGGCCTACAGTTTATTAAGCTCCACGTACATAATTACAAGCGTTGAGCGATACATCGAGTTAACTGTGTAGGCCTACGTGGAGTTTGTATTTTCTGAAGAGTGAGCCGGCCATCTCTGTATTCAAGACGAGTCTGAACTAAACATCGGAACAATAACTGTCAAGATGTTCTCGATGCACCTCTTCATCATCCTCTCTGGGCTCGTACTCGCCAGCTCCATCTTCTGTCAGAACTGTCCTTTCATCGAATGCCCACCCGGCTGGAGAATGTGGCGCCGTGCCTGCTACCGTTTCACCCCGAGTCTGTCTTGGGCTGAAGCCAAGGAATCCTGCCAGGCGATGGGGGAGAGATGATTGCACCCCGGTCACAGGCAGAGCATGATTTCGTGTGGGCCTATCGTGAAGATGGAGGAGCAACAGGGCAACACGTCTGGATAGCCTGCGATGATCTGGAGGAAGAGGGTCAGTGGTTCTGCAATGGAGAGCAGGAAGCGCGTACCTTCACCAACTGGGCGAGTGGTGAACCAAGTGCATCTAGGGGAGAACATTGTGCCAGGATGACATCACATTTTGGAGGGAAATGGGGCGATATATATTGTACAAATACAAAACCTGCTATTTGCAGGCGGGTCTCTTTGAACATCTAGAAATTTGCCTGTTCCTTAAACAGATGATAGCCTTTAAACTGATACTTCAAAACAATAATCTATATCTTCTAATGATTGTCAATTTGTCACTCAAAACATGAAATATTGATGCTGTTTATTCACAAAACAGTGAGTACTTCAGTTTTGCGTTATTCATTTTGCCTGAACGGATCATAGTAGCACTTCAAAACGTTAATAGTTATGTTTATGGTCATCCACTGTCATACACGTTCGTGGATGTGGTCCGATTTAATGCAGAGGTCTACTGCGAACAATAGCTATTAAAAAATGACACGATTCGCCCGCCGCGTGGTCGGATCAGTTCAAAACTCAAGACATTAAATACATTGTGGGGATGGACGTCTTATTGTTAAAATATGTCGCTAGATGTCGTGGTGCAGAAAATTGCACCGTGTTATGGTAAAAAGAAAAAGGATTGTAGAAATAAGATGCAACAACTGTTGCGATTGGGTTTGTTTGTAGGATACCCATAGATATAATACTTCATGTTGAAGCTATCAATTATATGGCTACGCGGACAACCAAAAGTTCCGGAGATATATTGAAATAAGGTTCAGCTTGTTACACCGGTATGAAAAAAGGTGCGTTTTTAGGAGCATTACGAAATCAAATCTTGTCACATTTCGTCAACTATTGATTTAAGTGAAACATGTAGCGGAAATAAGCTGAAATTTAAATCGATGTTCGATTACATAAAATGTTCAAGAAAACTTGTAAACCTATACAACAATAATGCTTAGTTGACATAATTTTGAAATACCAATGTTTCGATGGGATTGCCAATTTTAATAAATTATAATAGTATGTGGCTTTGTGCACATTTCGCCTAATCGTGTCCAATTGTTTTGCATGTGTTGTGACTGTGTCTGGTTACTTTTTACTGAAAATGCTTATTTATAATATAGTCATATTTTTACCATCAAATCGTGGACGATCGGTAACCAAGGTAACTTGAGCACAGAAATGTTGATCCATTCCTTCTCATAGTCTTAATAATTAACACACCAGTACGTGACTCACAATTTGTTCACTGCTGGTACAATAAAACCCATTGAGGAGGAAAAGGTCTTTTATTTCACTCAACTGGTGGTGTATTTTTTTTTTCCATTAGCCTATATTTTGGCTGTTGGTTCCTCACATAAGTATGCATGAAAATCCCCCATTCAAATGAAAACCAAATGCTGGTTCACTGAAAACAATCAAAACAAAAACAATAATTCTTATTTGGAATTACAAATTGAAATCAAATTTAACACATAATGCATATTAGTGACGTTACTGGTGTATATACATGAGTTTAAATTTAGTTGAATCTAGATAATGCAGTATATAAAAATTAAAATACAATACCTAAATAAAATCTTTATATCCATCTTTACACAAATAATTCATTTCAACCAAGTGAACAATAAACTAGAGGTCATGTCTGTTAAAAACAGAACATAAGGCTTTTCCGAAGTTTGATATAAAATACTTATTTAGAACCTACATTGTAATTCACAGAAAGACAATTGGTTAAGATCTTACATTGTACATACTTATGAAGAGTGCACCTTTCATCTTAAGTCACGGCTGTATCACCTTCCTGACAGACCTTCCCTAACATTGACATCTGGCAAATGATAAGCAGTGACAAGGACAGTTGGCAGTGACAATGGCAGTTGGCAGTGGGAAGGACAGTTGACAGTGACAATGGCAGTTGGCAGTTGGCAGTGGGAAGGACAGTTGGCAGTTGGCAGTGGAAAAGACAGTTGGCAGTGACAATAAACGCTTTATACCCTCAGACATGTCTGTCAATCCATCGTCAAGGGTGAATATTTAATTATAGAACACTGATGTATTTCCAACAATTATTGTCACGACAAAAAGTCAACAGGAAATTTCTTTTCGAGAGTGTCGACAAAATACAGAATAATCTCTCATTGTTGTCTTAGGCGGGGCTGGGATTTAGGAATCAACCTTTACCAGATTAATAATTAGAAACGGTCAATCCATATTTTTTCGTGCTTGCGAAAATGGCACGCCAAACTTTGCCTGGTTATCAACACTGGAAATTAATTACAGACACAGAAACGTGGCTGCACGATGTAAATCTTTTTTTTTCCATTCCATTAAGAAATGCATGCAATGGTAGGCATACAATGGATGACATTCTTTTTCAGTAAAATTAAGGTTCCCTATTGTCACTGGCTCGTTTCTGAAATCAGATCATTGCTATGTCACAACATAATCGTTTAGTGGCGAACACAGGGACCATTAAATCTATCACTTTAAACTACAGACGAGCAATATTTATCAGCATATCCTTCTGGGATTCCCAGCCTTCAAAAGTCAGTCGAAAAAAATTGTCTTGATGTCTGCTAGAAGCTGATCGTTGTATGACCGATTGACATGAGGTCGCTTTCAACATTTGTAAAGAGGAAAAGCAGAACGTACAACAGGTATAAAACATCACCAAAACTGTAATAGTATGCATCTTCTCCTTAAAGGTAGGTATCATACTTTGGTATTAAGAGACCAAAACAGAAATTTTCACAGATTTACCTATAACTTTCATGGTATGAATATGATGCTAGTAGAAACCTACCGTTAAAATGTAAATCGGCCTGAAATTGTGTATTTATCCAGAAATTATTCTGGATAAATATTTTTTTAAAGATAAAAATAAAAGAGAAAAGACTTGAGAAATACTGTGGCGGTTTTTTAATGTTTTCTCAAAACGTGGGCACCGTATGGGACTTAAATTTTCACAGATGACTGTTGCTGTATCTGTCTTGATACTTTTGCACATGAATCTGTATTTCGTTGATAAAAACCAAAGTATAATATTACCTTTACATTTTTTAACAAAAATTCATACAAAAAAGGCATACACCTATTTTCAAGGGTCCATGATAAGGAACCTTCCAGTTTCTATGGGCCGCGGAGAAATCATTGGTGCGTTAGGGGGCATCGATAAAATCGATAGCACTCTGGGCCTATACGTATGAGTGCTTGTATTGATTTGACACGTTGACGTGTTAGCCGTATAAACAAACACAAATATTTGGATGCAGGGTACCGCATGGGTGAGAGCTGAAGATGGGTGACCTTGACACAGACTTATTGTAGGAATCAATTTTTGGTTTCCAACCTTCGCCCACTAAAAACTTAGGCCAGCTTTTCAGAATGGTCTTGAATTACGTGTAGTGTTGATGGCTTGCACACGTCTGTGTTTCTTCCTGATTGGAGCGTATTTCGTGACACGAGCACAAGTATCATAGATTTTCATTATAAATAAAAATCGGAAAGATGACTTAACGAAAGTGAGATGTGGACTTATCTCACTGTGTCGACTTGATGTCTCACTGAAACTGATCGAGTTCCGCTGTCATGGACTGAAGGGCATTTATCGACATTCAAATTAACTAATTCACTGACAAATAATTATATAATGATTGATGGAAGCAAGGAATCTAGAGCCTCTCGAAATGGATGTTTGGCGTAATATTCACTTTCAAAGAAAACAGTTATAGTAGTTTCGTTTACCTCGGGTAGTGGCCAAAATAAATCTGTCAGGCTTTTTGATCGCTGACAGGGAATTATTTCGCTTTCATCATTTGCGCAGAAAGATTTAACAGGTATTTAAAACATAACAGTATGCAACCTGTTCTTAGGCCTAGTCCCAATTATCTGGCTGCGGCTGCAAATTACGCATGTACCTATGGCAGCCACTAGCCATTTCCTTGGACTCGTGTGTTATTTGCGGTCACAGGCAGGGAATTGGGACAGAGCCTTACAGCCACAACGTGTAAAAAAAAAAAAAAAAAAAAAGCAACTCAGAAACAAGCAAAGAAACAAATAGACAAACAACCGTTTTGCCGCGTCAATCATGGGGAACTTCCAGCTGATTAGAGACATATTTTTTGGGAACGCAGAGAAATCATTAGAGCGTATGGAGGCATCGATAAACAGACGTGTACAGTCGACATCGGAGAAGTGGAATATCATTGATTTGACACGGTGGCCATAGAAACCAACACAAATATTTGGATGCAGGGTACCGCATACGTGAGTCCTCCAGTGCTGCGTTGTGCGCGCGCACTTCTGCAATTCGCAAGCACGTATATGATATAATAACTGTGGTTTTTCAAAGACGTGATTGATTGAACAAATAATTTACCTTCGCGCATGTGCGGTATAAGATAGCCATGTTGAATTTGAGAGTCACCGGTTACCTAGCCTCGATTGCAGGGCCGACTGCTATCAATATAAACATCTGACGGGGGAAAATATTTAACATTCCTTCACTTTACCGAGAGCAACAGAGAGAGAATCCAACATCTTCTGTACGCTCAGGCTTTTCCAAGCCATACGTGATATGACATTGCTTTTCAGTTTTCGGCAAGTTACATGACATGCAGTATACAAACGGCGGAGTCAGAGCACACATCCTCCTAGACGTTCAGTAACTGTTCATCGGTACAGAATAATGGAGAGTTGTTATTAAGCGGCACGTACAAAATAAGAAGCGTTGAGCGAAACACCTATCGAATTCACTCTGTACGTGAACTAGAGATGTACGCCTATGGCTGAGCCATCTCTACATTGAGGAAGAATATGTACTTCGGAACTGTCAAGATGTTCTCGATGCACCTCTTCATCTCCCTCTCTGGGCTAGTTCTCGCCAGCTCCATTCTCGGTCAGAACTGTCCTTTCATCGAATGCCCGCCCGGCTGGAGAATGTGGCGCCGTGCCTGCTACCGTCTCACCCCGGGTCTGCCTTGGGTTGAAGCCAAGGAATCCTGCCAGGTGATGGGGGGAGAGATAATTGCACCCCGGTCACAGGCAGAGCACGATTTCGTGTTGACCTATCGAGAAGAGGTAGGGGCAGCAGGGCAACGCGTATGGATAGCTTGTGATGATCTGGAGGAAGAGGGTCAGTGGTTCTGCAATGGAGAGCAACAAGCGCGCACCTACACCAACTGGGGTGCGAATCAACCAGACAATCAATATGGAAATCAGCATTGTGCCGTAATTCTTGATTCCAAGCAGGGTAAATGGTTTGACCGTGCTTGTCGCTATTTGTATCCCGCTATTTGCAAACGGGCCCCATAGGCAAATTTGCCTGATACTAAACAAGAACAATCAATGAACGGATACATCAATACTTTCAATTATAATAGTTACTATTAAGGTTTATTCGTGATATGCAGTTTCAAACGAATATTTCATGGCGGACTCACTGACTATCATCCTGCATTGAGACCGGACCATTTGGTCCATTGTGTACAGCACAGGATGTCATGGCTATTCAATAGCGACAAGACTGGATGCGCATCAATCTTAAAGGTACATTACCTCAAATCAGTCTACACGGATGAGTGCGGCACAACTATTCCGAAATGACGCCCAAACATAACATAGTGATGCTGGTTAAAACACAAAACGCTACAATGGGAAACTTAATAACATTACGCAGTTCATTGCTGTTAATGGTCGTCTGCTGCCATCTACGTTCGTGGATGTGGTCCGATTTTATGAAGAGTTCTACTGAGAACAACAGCTATAAAAAATTACACGATTTGCCAAGCACGTGGTCGTATCAGTTCAAAACTCAAGACATTAAATATATTGTGTGGATGGACGTCTTAGTGTTAAGTATATGCTTCTAGCTCTAACGAAACAGAAAATCGCTGTGTGTTATCGTCAACATTTTGTGGAAAAAAAGGATGCAACAATTGTTGCTCGGGGTTTGTAGGACACCCGTAGATATAATACTTCATGTTGAAGCTGTCAATTAAATGGCTACGTGCGAACCAAAAATTATGTAAGTATCAGTTAGTTATTTGAACAAAGAGAATAAATGAAACAAAACTAAATGTGCATTTTTATTATGAGAATAAAATCAATATCAAATCTTTTCAAATGTCACCGACCATTGATTTCAGTGGAAAATACTTGGGGATGCAGCTCACAATGATTCGAATTTTCAATTTTGTAAATACAGAAAAATGCTTAAATTAAAAAAGAAATTAACTAAAACTTAATACAAATATTACCTTGTTAATAATATTGTGACTTGTGAAATATCAATTTGTTGATATGATTGTGAATAATGAATAAATTATGATCCGTGTACGTATCACCTGACTCCGTTCCAATTATTTTGCATGTGTTGTGAATGTGTCGTGTTCCTTTACAATTATTGCTCAGTTATCAAGTGGATTCATTTTTATAACAAACTCTAGGACAATCGGTAACCAAGTTAACATGAACACCGATATGTCGATTCATGCTTTCTCATGTCGCATCAATCAGCATGACAGTGACTCCTGGAGCATTCCCGGCTGATAAATGAGACTACGAGACAAATGAAACAAGAGCGTGAAATAGTTTTCAAAAGGAATTTTGCATTTTGCATTCTTTTGCTCAGGTAGTTAGTTTTGGCATTATCACAAAATAACTAATATTTCATTTTCGACGAGCGTGAGGAAAGTGCCTTAATGACGCACCAAAAGGAATGTACTTATTTCCTCTGCGTGGTTGAATAAAGATGATTATATAACACCTTAGTAGATCCTTGTCATTTGATTGGAGGATTGTATGTCACGTGATATGTGATAAACAGACCAATTCATGGCTTACGTCACAACCGTTGAAATTTGTACCATCCACCGTGCATTTTTGGTGCCATCCGATTTGTACCATTGCACGCCAGGGACTCTAATACGTGATTGGTCAAGCGGCGTTCCATTTATTTGTCACTGCGTGCGCGCGTACGCGTTGGTGTGCAACGCGCGTTACTGTAATAAGAGCAATATAGTTTGCCAAGATTTTAAGCTTTTTTTGTCTCGCTAACTCTTAAAATGTTATCCTCCAATCAAAATCAAATGACAAAGATCTACTTAGATGTTATATAAAACAAATAATGAATGTTTCACATTCGTATAATGGAAAAAATAATTTCATTCGGTGACAGATGGACTGTTCCATTCCACTCGGCTTCGCCTCGTGAAATGGAACAGTCCATCTGTCACCTCATGAAATTATTTTTACCATTTCACTCATAAACATTCATTATTTGTATAACATTATTTTACGCATTCAAATGTATTGCTATATTGCAATTCATCAAATGTAAATGAGCTACCAGCGATGTGAATGGAAGAATTTTCTTGACTGTAATAATTATATTGGTGGACATATATTGAACGTTTCCTGATAAATGACCACAAGAAATAGAAAACGTCTATAGTTTGTACGCAAAAACATTAACATGTATGCATGGTTTTGGATGCAGTAAGATGTGTAACGTGGATTTTATAACAGTGGAATGGTAACCGATGCATTACCATAGCTCAGTATGGCGGTGCATCTTACTGGGCTAATTACAAACACGCGCCTGTATTTATACGCACGTCATGGATGGCTCAACTCTCACGAATAGGATCCATCATTAAGTTTCCCGATGCCAGCAGCCAGCCAGCAGCTCCATCTCATTGTGTCTAAATATCGACGTGTCCTTGCATTCAACCATATTTACGGAGAAATTAATGCTTAGAGATAGTTGGTATACATGGCAGGCAGTAATGGGCTTGAAGGCAACACCGCTGGATGCACATTTACTTATACAGAATGCATGGGCAGGATAAACATCATACTCTCTCAATTTCATCAGATGACAGTGATGGGCGTCTACATCTTTCTTCGTTTCGATGCCGCGTTTGACTTTTCGTTAACTTGAACGATACATGGGAGATTTGGAATTAAATCAGACCGAGAACTGACAAGTCGCTGCTAGTTCTAACAGAGTATTCACTGTTCGGTGCAGGCATCAAAAGTATTAGCACAGACTGTGCAGACAAGCTTTCTGCAACGTGGAATTATTACTGTTTGATTAACAGTTATTATACCGACGCGTCATTCATTAATGGTGATATAACATTGACGTGAAAGCTATCTGCTAAGATGTTCTAGATGCACCTCTTCATCATCCTCTCTGAGGTCGTACTAATCAGCTCCATCCTCGGTCAGAACTGTCCTTTCATCGAATGCTCGCCCGGCTGGGGAATGTGGCGCCGTGCCTGCTACCGTTTCACTCCGAGTCTGCCTTGGGGTGAAGCCAAGGAATCCTGCCAGGCGATGGGAGGAGAGATGATTGCACCCCGGTCAAAGGCAGAGCATGATTTCGTGTGGGCCTATCGTGAAGATGGAGGGGCAGCAGGGCAAGAAGTCTGGATAACTTGTGATGATCTGAAGGTAGAGGGTCAGTGGTTCTGCAATGGAGAGCAGGAAGAGCTTACCTTCACCAACTGGGCGAGTGGTGAACCAAGTGCACCTAAGGGAGAACATTGTGCCAGGATGACATTACATTTTGGAGGGAAATGGGGCGATATATATTGTGCAAGTACAAAACCTGCTATTTGCAGGCTTGTCCCTTTAAACATTTAGAAATTTGCCTGTTCCTTAAAAAGACGATAGCCTTTAAACTGATACTTCAAAACAATCATCTATATCTTCTAATGATTGTCAAATTGTCACTCAAAACATGAAATATTAATGCTGTTTATTCACAAAACACAGTGAGTACTTCAAGTTTGCATCAGTCATTTTGCCTGAACGGATCATAGTAGCACTTCAAAACGTTAATAGTTATGTTTATGGTCATCCACTGTCATACACGTTCGTGGATGTGGTCCGCTTTAATGCAGAGGTTTACTGCGAACAATAGCTATTAAAAAATGACACGATTCGCCCGGCTTGTGTTTGGGTCAGTTCAAAACTCATGATATTAAATAGATTGTGTGGATGGACGTCATAGTGTTAAAATAATTATAACATAATAATGTTTAACTGTCGTGAAACAGAAAACTGCCGCGTATTATATCGAAAATATTGTGTGCAAATAGGATGCAACAATTGTTGCTTGATGTTGTTAGTATAAGAATACCCATAAATATTATACTTCATGTTGAAGCTGTCAATTATATGGTTACATAGGAACCAAAAAGTATGTATCCTTGAAAAGGGGATCCGTTAGTTATTTGAACAAAACGAATAAAAGAAACAAAATTATACCAAAAAAGAAGAAACAAAACAAAACAAGTGTGCCTTTTTATGAGAATAAAATCCAAACCAAATCTTTTCAAATTTCACAGACTTTTGATTTCAGCGGAAAATACTGGCGGAAACAGCTCAAATTTAATCGAATTTTCAATTTTTTTAAAACAGAAACATGCTTACATTAAAAAAATTATCTTAAACATTTTATACAGATATTAGTACTTCGTTAATAATATTGTGAACTGTGATATACCCTTTTGTTGGTGTAATTGCGAATATTTAGCTGTTTCGCGTGTAGCGGAACAGCTTTTGTTTTTCTTATTTTGGCTTTTTCGCGGAAGCGAAAAGCCTTTGTTTTTGTTCTGTTTTTTTTTCTTCTTCCTCCTCCTCTTCTTCTTCTGCCAAAATCCCATAGACTTTACACAGGGGTTTTCTATACCCCACTTTGGTCACTTTGAAACAGCTGATCTTAACCAAACTTAGTCTGAAGGAAGTCTATATAGGGTAGTTGTCTCCCGAAACTTTTCGTCATGATGACATCATCAGGTGTCATGTGACCAGCGATTTGAATTTAATAATCAAAATCTTTAAAAATCAACAAAAAAACAATGGTTTGAGATATTAAGTTGATTCTTTAACCAAAAGTGATTGTTAGGCAGGGTCTTTCTTTGTGACACACTGATTGACCTCTGTGACCTCTACTTCCGGTCAAACAGGAAGTAGCTCCTCATTTAAAATTGGTTAGAGCTTTGATCATTATTCTTCCACCAAAGGTCAATGTTAGGCAAGGTCTTTCATTTGTGTTATATTGCTTGACCTCTATGACCTCTACTTCCGGTCAAACCGGAAGTAGCTTCTCATTTAAAAGTGGTAAGAGCTAGGATCATGATTCTTTCATCAAAAGTGAATGTTAGGCAAGGTCTTTCTTTGTGACATAATGCTTGACCTCTGTGACCTCTACTTCTGGTCAAACAGGAAGTAGCTCCTCGTTCCAAAGTGGTAAGATCTAGGATCATGATTCTTTTTTCAATTGTCCATTAAGGCATCCCTTTCTTTGTATAACAGTTTATATTTGTAATACAATTTATAATATCATATGCGGAAAAGCCCTATGTGAGGTTTGCTATGTGAGACATAGATGTCTAGTTTGATTTTCTTCTTCCTCTTCTTCTGCCAAAATCCCATAGACTTTACACAGGGGTTTTCTGATCTTACCCAAACTTGGTCTGAAGGAAGTCCATATAGGGTAGTTGTGTCCCGAAACTTTTCGTCATCATGACGTCATCAGGTGTCCGGTGACAGTATATTAAAAGGTCAAATTTCAGACATCAATTATGAACGAACCCTAAATCCGATTAGGTTGAAACTTGGTATGTATCTAAGTTGGGAAGTGTTATATCGAAAAATTGCAATGACGTCATCATGGCGTCATCCTCTGATTTCTTATGATTTATTGAAAATTTGGGTCATTAAAGTTCTTTTAACGATATCTAATTAACAAAACAAGATATCTTTGAATTTCGTTTTGATAATTCTGAAGCATACAACATAGATAAACACTGAGCAGATTAGAATACTGTGACGTCATCATGACGTCATAACAAATGCGATTTTTATAATACCTAGAAGGAATGGCCTATCGCCTTGAAATTTGGTAGGTTGGTGAAAAATAGGTCGGAGATTGCAATTAAGAATTTACGTCACGACGACGTCATTACTTGATTTTTATGATTTTTAAAATCTTTCTCACGCTAGCCCATTGACTTGTACATTAGTAACTTTTGTTCTCAGCATATCTCGAGAACGGCAAATACTAGGGAAATGATTCTTTTTGCAAAAGCTTGGATACATTATGTAGTTGTGCCTGCTGCCACGAAATTTACCGTGACGTTATCATGACGTCATCAAAAAGGCTGATTTTGTGTTTGCAGCATATTTCGAGAACAACAAATGCTGTGGTAATGATTCTTTTTGTAATAGCTTTGTTAGAACCTCTAGATATGCATGCTGCTTTGAAAATGACCGTGGCATCATCATTACGTCATCAAAGCTTATAAAGGTGATTAAATAAGTCGGAACAACTCCGTGTTCGTCCACGAACACTTAAATGTCTAGTTATTTCTTGTTTTCCTCAATGTTTTAAAAATAAGGTGGGATCTACATTTCGATTCAAACTATGCATGTACACAGAGTGCTAACCTGGTACACAATAGTTTAATAATTGCTCTCAGTTGACCACATTTGTAAGAAGAAATGGGTGGTTCCGAAATAAAACAAATCATTTTGTCACTTTGTCATTTTGTATTTAGTTCTGAAAATTTATTTTTCGGTGTTCGGGTTCAAGCCGAACACCTATTGTTATTGTTCGAGTTTTTTTTTCTTTTTCATTAATCTTCTTCCCAAACTTGTCAGCAGGACTTCTATATGACAGATACAAGATATTGACTTGAAACTTTGTGGGAACTTCGGTCGGGATGCTTCGGTCGAGTTGTACCAAGAAGATTGACGTTATGATTACGTCATCGGGTATCAAATTACACGCGTTTTTAGGAAAACATTTTGGTGCTTTATAACTTAAGAACGACATGACCTATGATTTTGATATTGACATTTGTTATTCAACACTTAAATCTCAACAACTAATATATTCAATGTTTTGTACAAATGACCTTCATGTCCGGTATTACCGGAAGTTGAAATTTTATTTGAAATAACTCAAAAAGGGAAGGATTTGGGCACATTAAACCGATAAGCTAAAAGATAGATTGTTGCTTGGGCTTTCAGAAAATATATGGTTGATTAAAGATAAACAGTAATTACGTAATCGGAAAGTAAATAATAGATTTTCGCCAAATTTAGTATGTGTTAAGCACTAATGTACCTTGATATGTTTGTGAATTTTGAAATCTGTGACGTCATTCAACCGGAAGTTATGCTCTTTTAAAGGAAAAACGGCGTAATTATTCAAATACTATCTACACGGCAATCACATGACGTACATCAATGTAATTACAAAATATTTACCTGTACAGCGTACATATTCAATGACTTCTGTAAAAGTTCGGTTGCTTGTGATGAACTAACCGGAAGTTATTGTGGATACAAACAATATTATATATATTTAGAGGTGATGCCATTATACGCTATAAGTCAGTGTACGATTATTGCAATCACCATGATCAGTACATGTATTTGTTCAGTCACGCAGTTTAAGTATATTTCAATATGCCATTGTATGAGGGACCATTGATCACATACGTTCCAACATACAGGTGTACATGTATGTTCACATAAAGGTTCCACTAGGAAATGAGACCCCGAACACCGAGTGGTTGTTCCCATAATCACATGTCAAGTTAATATTGGAAAATGCACAAAAGTAATTTAATTCTTACAATGCTTTCTGGAAGCCACGTGAAAAATACACTCAATGCAGGCCAGTGTGGCATTTTAAATCCTTTATAACAGGAATGTACATATAATGGCTTTAATAAATATTGAGGCCCAATATAGTCTGAATTTAGTTGCTGGGGTGGGAAACTGAAATTCTCAATTGTTGCGCTATATTCCTACTTTCCTGAGAGATTTTTCTATAATTATTTAATTTTTTACAAAAATTGCCCAACACAATGCCTAGAGGGCCACTGGAAGGTGAGGGCTAAAGGAAACAACCCCCAAAACCAAAACCAAAACCAAAACCAAAACCAAAAACCAAAACCAAATCCAAAACCAAAACCAAAACCAAAACCAAAACCAAAACCAAAACCAAAACCAAAACCAAAACCAAAACCAAAACCAAAGCCAAATCCAAAACCAAAACCAAAACCAAAACCAAAACCAAAACCAAATCCAAAACCAAAACAAAAACCAAAACAAAAACCAAAACCAAAATCAAAACCAAAACCAAAACCAAAACCAAACCAAACAAAAACAAAAACAAAACCAAAACCAAAACCAAAACCAAACAAAAACAAAACAAAAACAAAGCAATTAGAAAGATCCTTTTGCAAGAAAACTGTTAACTACTAACATTACGTTTGAAAACAGTGATACAACAGTTTAATAATTGGCACAATATAGACTATAACTAAACACAAAACAATTATTAATCTAGTAAGAAACTTCGGGGGAGGAATTGAATCAAGGTTGTAGGGTCTGTGTTTTATTACTGTACATCACCTTGCATCACATAGAGAATATCCATGGTAGCTAATTGCTGTCCAAAGTAAACATATTTAAAGCCATATGATGGGCCCAAAGTGCATTTTGAATTATTGATAAATGCCACCCCAAGCTTTTGCTGAAATATATGATTGATGCACTCTCATGAAAGGTATGATATATGTACACGATAATGCGATCATTATGCAAAAGTCGTCATAGAAAAATGTATTCTGTCATGGTACATGTCCCCCACTTCCTGGCTTATGAAATAAAAATTCTATATGAAAACAGGCAGAGGCGCCATTATGAGTATATACCCACTATAGAAAACTAATGACAACAAACCTAATTACTCCTCTCTTCCTGCAACATAACAAAGGGAAATTTATGGGCTGAATATTATTCCTGACATGTAAAAGCTCGCTGATGTGTGAGGAATGGAACTCATTTATTTAATAAATGCAGCATTAAAAACCACACCACCCAGCGGGCTTCATTATTACGATTCTTCAAATGAAGACAGAGCTCCCGCTGATTATATTGCCTATAGGTTTGTATTGCGGTGCATCTTACTGGGCTAATTAGAAACACATGCCCGTAATTATACGCACGCCTTGATGGACGGCTCAACTCTCACGAATAGGATCCGTCAATAAGTTTCCTGATGCCAGCAGCCAGCCAGCAGCTCCATCTCATTGTGTCTAGATATCGACGTGTCCTTGCATTTAGGAAAATTTTGTTGTTGGCACTGGCAATGACAGTTTGAAGTGACAAGGATACAATTATTAGCACTGGCAATGACAGATGGCACTTTAAAGGACATTTGGCAGTGGCAATGACAGTTGACAGTGGTAATTCCAGCAATGGCAAGGATACTTATCAATGGTAGTTGGCAATGACAGTTGGCACTGGTAAGGACAGTTGGCACTGGCAAAGGCAGTTAGCAGTGGCACTTGTAGTTGCGACATCGACTGCTATCACGGCTATTTAACTAAACGCTTGTTACCCTAATGCATGTTTTTCAATTCATCGTCAAGGTTAATAATATTGGACATTTATATTGCGCAGCTACTATATGAATATTATCTACTGCGCATTACAAATTTATTTTTATCCCTGGTCATCGGCGATAATTTACATTCCTGAAACCATCTCAACTCCCTGGGGAGTATACAGCCCCGCGCTACATTAAGGTGCACAGACCCTAGACTTGGGGCCAAGTCTTTAGTCCGCGCGGTTTGGCGAGAGTTGCGGGGAAAAAAGAGACAATCACCGCGCGGACTAAAGACTTGGCCCCAAGTCTACACAGACCCCAATCAAACCACAAAGGCATCTCTACCCTCCCATTTACACCTGGGTGAAGAGGAGCAATAATGTGATAAAGCATCTTGCCCAAGGACGCAAGCACCATTAACCCATGGCTGGATTCGAACCCACAATCTGTAGGTTGACTATACAATAATTTGAGTTCAACACGCCAGACCAATAGGCCACAGCACCCTACAAGGTAGAATAATTTGAGTTCAACACGCCAGACCAATAGGCCACAGCACCCTACAAGGTAGAATATCTAATGATAGAACACTGGTTTATTTACAAAAATTGTTCTCAATATGAAAAGTCAAATTCATCTTCCGCTGCATGACTAACAGGTAAGGAGCTTTGGGAGAGTGTCGAGTTGAAAAAAAAACAGAATATAAAACAATCTCCCTTTTTCAGGAGTGGGCGTGGGGATGGGGGATTTTCATATCAACCTTGACCAGATACTTAAATAAGGTACAGGCTCTCCATTTTGTCTGTGCTTGTGAAGATGGCCCATCCAAACCTTACCGTCTTGGTTCAGCACTAGAAGTTAATTACAGACACAGAAACATGACTTCACGATGTAAATCTGGCTTTTGTTCCCCATTCCATTATAAAATGATTACAGTGGTAGGCAGACAATAGGTAGCATTATCTTGTTTATCGATATCACTGTCTCATTTCTGCAATATCACAATATAATCATTTAGTGGCGGAAACGGAGACCATTAATAGATGAATGGTTAATTGAATGACGAAATAAGACGACATTTGAAAGCAATAAAAAGGTCCTCTATTAAAAACCTTCACTGGACAAAGGTAGGTCCATGAAGATACCACGTAGTTCCATTTATTTGGCAAGTGGGAGGTGAAATCCGGCAATTTCGTAACTGAAAGTGGATCATATCTCGCACGTGGTAGATCAAATGGAAATCGTGTTGTTATCTGTGCGGCATTCGTGGCGCTCCCTACGTGGCACCACAGGGTTGGGCTTCTCTACTGCCTAGGCTTGGCGTGTCCTCCTGTGCGGCATGGTGCGCGCGCAAGTTGTGCTCTGCAATTCGCTAGTACGTAATTGGTAAGCAGTGGAAAATCCAGAGACACATTGATTGAACAAAATTATTGGGTTTTCCGCGGAAGCGAAAACCCTTTATTTTTGTTCTGTTTTTTTTTTTGGCTTTTTCGCGGAAGCGAAAAGCCTTTCTTTTTGTTCTGTTTTTTCTTTTTTCTTCTTCTTCCATTTTCATTTCCCATAGACTTAACACAGGGGCATTCTACACGCCACTTTGGTCCCTTTAAAAAAACCAATCTTAACCAAACTTGGTCTAAAGGAAGTCCATATAGGGTAGTTGTCTCCCGAAACTTTTCGCCATGATGACGTCATCAGGTGTCACGTGACAGTGTCTTAAAGGGGCAAACTCCAGACATCAATTATGAACGAACCCTGAGTTTGATTGAGTTGAAACTTGGTATGTATCTAAGTCGGGAAGTGTTATATCGAAAAATTGCAATGACGTCATCATGACGTCATCAGGTGTCAAGTGACAGTGTCTTAAAGGGGCAAACTTCAGACATCAATTATGAACGAACCCTAAGTTTGATTGAGTTGAAACTTGGTATGTATTTAAGTCAAGAAGTGTTATATCGAAAAATTGCAATGACGTCATCATGACGTCATCAGGTGTCACATGACAGTGTCTTAAAGGGGCAAACTTCAGACATCAATTATGAACGAACCCTAAGTTTGATTGAGTTGAAACTTGGTATGTATTTAAGCCGGGAAGTGTTATATCGAAAAATTTCAATGACGTCATCATGACGTCATCAGGTGTAACATGACAGTGTCTTAAAGGGGCAAACTTCAGACATCAATTATGAACGAACCCTAGGTTTGATTGAGTTGAAACTTGGTATGTATCTAAGTCGGGAAGTGTTATACCGAAAAATTTCAATGACGTCATCATGACGTCATCAGGTGTCACGTGACAGTGTCTTAAAGGGGCAAATTTCAGACATCAATATGAACGAACCCTAAGTTTGATTGAGTTGAAACTTGGTATGTATCTAAGTCGGGAATTGTTATATCGAAAAATTTCAATGACGTCATCATGACGTCATTCTCTGATTTTTTATGATTTATTGAAATTTTGGGTTATTAAAGTTCTTTTTACGATATCAAGTAAACAAAACAAGATATCTTTGAATTTCTTTTTGATAATTATTAAGCATACACCATAGATGAAAACTACATAGACAAAAAATTGGTGACGTCATCATGACGTCATAAAAATTGCATTTTTTATAACACACAGTAGGAACGGCCGATCGCCTAGAAAATTGGTAGGTTGGGGAAATGGAAGTTGCGGATCGTAATTATGAAGTTATGTCACGACAGCGTCATCACTTAAATTTTTATGATTTTTAAATTCTTTCTCACGCTTGCGCCAAATGACTTGTACAGAGCTCTGTACGTGAAAATATTAGTCATAAAATGAAACATACGATTTAAACACCATTCATGCCAGGCGCTCGAAAGGTTTTTGCCTACTTTATATATGCCGTGTTCTCCTTTTTTTCCTAATCATAGTTGCCTTCAGCGTAAATGCTGTTTTCGACAAGACAACCGCGCACTCGCAACAATCTACATGTACTTAGACTGTTTTCAGTAATGCATGAATCGGTAATCCGAGCAGACGGTTTTGAATGGCGCCCTCTTTTGATTAAACAAAGTACATAGTTGCTTGTTTTGATCAAAAGAGGGCGCCATTCAAAACCGTCTGCTCGGATGACTGTTATTCGTTAGGCCATGCCAGGGCCCAGGGGTGCTTTGTTTTCAGACAGCAGTGTTTACCCGTTTGCATCTATATGGCACACAGTCGCACTTAGTTTTATAAAACCACTTTATGTGGCCAAGACACGTGAGGTAAGATTAAAGGTGCACACTTCAAAACTCCAAAAGTGATTTGTTTAACTCAAGTTTTCTACATTTAGATACGGTCACTTTTAAACCATCTGTCTCAATCAAACAAAATAAGTGATGTGTTTTAATTGGAGAAATATTTTATATCATTATGCGGAAAAGCCATGTGTTCTGTTTTAAACAGACACAACCTCTAGTTTTTTCTTCCTCTTCTTCCTGAAGATTTCGTATAGACTTTGTACAGGGGCATTCTACACGCCACTTTGGTCACTTTTAAACGGCTGATCTTAACCAAACTTGGTATGTAGGAAGTCCATATAGGGTAGTTGTCTCCCGAAACTTTTCGTCATTATGACGTCATCAGGTGTCACGTGACAGTGTCTTAAAGGGGCAAACTTCAGACATCAATTATGAACGAACCCTAAGTTTGATTGAGTTGAAACTTGGTATGTATCTAAGTCGGGAAGTGTTATATCGAAAAATTTCAATGACGTTATCATGATGTCATCAGGTGTCACGTGACAGTGTCTTAAAGGGGCAAACTTCAGACATCAATTATGAAAGAACCCTAAGTTTGATTGAGTTGAAACTTGGTATGTATCTAAGTCGGGAAGTGTTATATCAAAAATTCCAATGACGTCATCATGACGTAATCAGGTGTCACGTGACAGTGTCTTAAAGGGACAAACTTCAGACATCAATTTTGAACGAACCTTAAGTTTGATTGAGTTGAAACTTGGTATGTATCTAAGTCGGGAAGTGTTATATCGAAAAATTTCAATGACGTCATCATGGCGTCATCAGGTGTCACGTGACAGTGTCTTAAAGTGGCAAACTTCAGACATCAATTATGAACGAACCTTAAGTTTGATTGAGTTGAAACTTGGTAGGTATCTAAGTCGGGAAGTGTTATATCGAAAAATTTCAATGACGTCATCATGGCGTCATCAGGTGTCACGTGACAGTGTCTTAAAGGGGCAAACTTCAGACATCAATTATGAACGAACCTTAAGTTTGATTGAGTTGAAACTTGGTATGTATCTAAGTCGGGAAGTGTTATATCCAAAAATTGCAATGACGTCATCATGACGTCATTCTCTGATTGTTTATGATTTATTGAAATTTTGGGTTATTAAAGTTCTTTTAACGATATCAAGTAAACAAAACAAGATATCTTTGAATTTCTTTTTTATAATTCTTAAGCATACACCATAGATGAACACTGCATAGAAAAAAAATCGGTGATGTCATCATGACGTCATAAAAATTGCATTTTTTATAACACACAGTACAAACGGCCGATCGTTTTGAAAATTGGTAGGTTGGGGAAATGGAAGTTGCGGATCGTTATTATGAAGTTACGTCACGACGGCGTCATCACTTGAATTTTTATGATTTATTAAATCTTTCTCACGCTAGCCCAATGACTTGTACAGAGCTCTGTACGTGAAAATATTGGTCATAAAATGAAACATATGATTGAAACACCATTCATGCCAGGCGCCCGAAAGGTTGTTTGCCTACTTTATATATGCCGTGTTCTCCTTCTTTTCCTTATCATAGTTGCCTACAGCGTAAATGCTGTTTTTGACAAGACAACCACGCACGCGCAACAATCTACTTAGACCGTTTTCAGTAATGCATGAATCGGTAATCCCAGCAGACGGTTTTGAATGGTGCCCTCTTTTGATTAATCAAAGTATACATAGTTGCTTGTTTTAATCAAAAGAGGGCGCCATTCAAAACCGTCTGTTCGGATGACTGTTATTCGTTAGGCCATGCCAGGGGTGCTTTGTTGTCAGACAGCAGTGTTTACCCGTTTGCATCTATATGGCACACAGTCACACATAGTTTTATAAAACCACTTTATGTGGCCAAGACACCTGACGTAAGATTAAAGGGGCACACTTCAAAACTCCAAAAGTGATTTGTTTAACTCAAGTTTTCTACATTTAGATACGGTCACTTTTAAAAAATCTGTCTCAATCAAACAAAATAAGTGATGTGTTTTAATTGGAGAAATATTTTATATCATTATGCGGAAAAGCCATGTGTTCTGTTTTAAACAGACACAACCTCTAGTTTACCTTTGCGCATGTGCGGTATACGTAAATCATGTTGGGGATTGGAGTCACCGGTCACCAAGCCTCGAATGCAAGGTCTACTGTTTAATACCAATATAGACATCGGACGAAGAGGATTCTTCAACATTTTCTCATTTTACCGAAACCAAGAGAGAGAGAATTCAACATCTCCTCTGAGATTAACGTTCTGGCTTTTCAAAGCCATACATGTACTTGATTTGACATTGCTCTTCAGTTTTTCGGGTACTAGCATGACATGCAGTACATATACGGCGGTTTCAAAGCCTAAATCCTCCTGAACGTTCAGTAACTGTTGATCGGTACAGCGTAGGCATCCAATTATTAAGCGGCACGTACACAGTTTCAAGCTTTTATCAATACACCATCGAGATTACTCTGTACATGAAGTTTGTATTTTCTGAAGAGTGAGCCATCTTTATATTGAAGACGAGTCTGTACTTAACATCGGAACAATAACTGCCAAGATGTTCTCGATGCACCTCTTCATCATCCTCTCTGGGCTCTTACTCGCCAGCTCCATCCTCGGCCAGAACTGTCCTTTCATCGAATGCCCGCCCGGCTGGAGAATGTGGCGCCGTGCCTGCTACCGTTTCACCCCGAGTCTATCTTGGGCTGAAGCCAAGGAATCCTGCCAGGCGATGGGAGGAGAAATGATTGCGCCCCGGTCACAGGCGGAGAATGATTTCGTGTGGGCATATCGTGAAGATGGAGGGGCTGCAGGGCAAAACATCTGGATAGCCTGCGATGATCTGGAGGAAGAGGGCCAGTGGTTCTGCAATGGAGAGCAGGCACAGCGTACCTTCACCAACTGGGCAAGTAACCAACCAAACCAATATGGTAATCAGGATTGTGGCGAGATTTATGCAGGGAAATGGGGTGACGGGCCATGTGGCACTGCAAAACCCGCTATTTGCAGAAGGGCCCCCTAGGCATCTAGCTTATGTGCGTGATAATAAACATTTAAGCAAACTCTACGAACGAACACAGCAATACTTTCATTGTGTAATCGTTATGATCGTGGTGTTTTCGTGATGCACAGTTTTGAACACATCACATTGCAGACTCATTTACTATCATCCTGCATTAAAGGTACAATCCATGATTGGTAAAGGTCACAGGACAGCACTCATACTTTGTCTGATCAAACATGTACTTAACATGATAACCCTGTGAAAAATTTGACCTCAATCGGACATCTGAGTCACGAGAAAGTAGGGAAAATCCGACTCAATCTTATACCCCGAAATCAAAACTGTTGCATTAAAGGTTTGCGTTAGTCATATTGCCTGGAAGGATCACGCAGCAGCACTTCAAAACTTGAACATTGCTTGAACATGGTCGTCCACCGCCTTCTACGTTTGTGGATGTGGTCCGATCTTATGAAGAGTTCTACTGGGAACAATAGGTATCAGGAAAATGGCACGGTTAGCCCGCCACGTGGTCATGACATTAAATAGATTGTGTGGATGGATGTCTTAGTGTTAAATATGCTTCTAGCTTTCACGAATCAGAAAACTGCCGCGTGTTATCGTCATTGTATTGTGTGGAAAATATAAGGCAATAATTGTTGCTCGATGTTGTTTGTATGACAACATAATAATATATAATATATACTTCAAGTCGAAGCTGTCAATTATATGGCTACGTGGGAACCAAAAATGTTGTAAGTTTTCTTGAAAAGGGGATCCGTTGGTTATTTGAACAAAATGAATAACCTAAACAAAATGATACCAAACAAAGGAGAAACAAAACAAAACAAATAGTTCCATTTTTATGAGAGAAAAAAACCAAAATCAAATCTTTTCAAATTTCAAAATTGATTTCAGCTCAAAGTGTATCAACTTTTAAATTTTATTAAAACAGAAACATGCTTACAAAAAAAGAACTTAAACTACAACTTAATATAAATTTTACTTTGTTAATAATATTTTAAATTGTGAAATATTTTTCGACGTGGTTGCTAATATGAATACATTATGATAGTCCGTGTACGTATCACCTGACTACGTTCCAATTATTTTGCATGTGTTGTGAATGTGTCGTGTTCCTTTACAATTATTGCTTATTTATTAAGTGGATTCATTTTTACCACTAACTCTAGGACAATCGGTAACCAAGGTGACCTGATCTCCGACATGTTGATTCATGCTTCTTACAGTGTCGCATCAATCAGCATGACAGTGACTCCTGAAGCATTTCCCGGCTGGTAAATGAGACTACGAGACAAATGAAACAAGAGCGTGAAATAGTTTTCAAAAGGAATTTTGCATTTTGCATTCTTTTGTTCAGGTAGTTTTGGCATTATAAAAAAAATAACTTATATTTCATTTTTCAAATAGCACAGCACAGAGAGCTATGTCCATATGAATTACCACGTATAGTCTACAGGGCTGGTGTTTATCTCACAATTGGGATCAGATCCGGCAGGAAGATCACCGGTCCCAAAGCCTTGATTGCAGGGCCGACTGCTACCAATATAAACATCTGATGGGCGAATATTTCAACATTTCCTCACTTAACGAAAAACAAGACTGATTATAACAATCATTGTTGCTAGATTATTACATTACTAATCATCACCATTGTAAATCAGTCATCCTGGTTCACAAACACACTCAACGCACCATCCATCTAATCAATCCAGTCAGCACAACCATCTATACTCATCATATACATCACTCCCGTTACTCGCTTACATGATCATTCCATCACTATAACCATAACCCTCAACTCCACACATTGAACGTTGACCACCACACAACATCATCCAAGTTTCTCACACTCCCTCCTCCACCAACAACCACTCCATCCACCAACACTCGCTCTTTACCTTCCTCCCAAATAACCACGTCCACTTGAACCGTTTTAACACACGAACCACCCTCAGGCGCAGCTTTCGCCTCTTATACTACTGACAGTACTGTTCAAATTGTATTTGTTCTATTATTGTTTTGGTTTTTATTGTATGTGTTTTTTGATTTTTTTTTTTCATTTTCTTTTATATTGTCTTATTTTATTCGAGTTTGTCTTTTTTGTATTTATTATAGGCCTACCCCTCGACATTTGTGTGCAACGTTTAGTTCATGACACATGTAATTTTACCGTCATCAAGGTTGAATATTTAATCAAGGAGACGTGGTGCAGTAGATTAACGCAAAACATAACCACGTTGCATGGCATATAACAGAATCCCCGAAGAGACGGCCAAAAAAAGATAATCAATAGATGACAACAGAAATGGGGAAAAGGGGAACAATTAATTAACTCATGACTGTATAGAATTGCCAGGTATTCCATGGTAAGAGAACAAACGCTGAATTCCCATGATCTGTTTGCTGTCATTCTACAAAATCCCCAATGAACCAGAGCCTCAAATTTAGAAGATTACATTTACTCTTTGATAAAAAAAAACCACAGCTCCAGCATACGCGAACGTAGGCGTTCGAGACCTAAATTACGAACCTGTTATGTTGCCATGGCACCCGGTTTGTTGTGACCGGCAAGCGCTTATATTTTGATTGATTTTCTTCTTTATTCCTATTTTTTTTCGTTTTTTTTCCTTTCCGTTAGTATATTGAAAAGCCAGGATGAAAGACAATTAACGTTGGTTGGGTTGAGTTGGCGGCAGATCAATTATCGCCCTTCAAATAACGCCGCATAATACTGCAGGCCTGTGTGCAAAGCGCGGGAAAGCCAGGAAGTCCTAATTATGGCTCAAATAATAAACAGCCACCCGAGCGTGAATTCACAATAGCTTTTCAAAGCTTTACGTTTATTGGGGACAATCAGAGTGCTCCAATCTGATATTACGAAGCCTACGTGTGCCAAACCTCTTATACCCAGATAACAACTGAATTATTCATCCCGCCAAGTCCATGCATTTATTGCTGAGGGTCAAAGTTCACTTATTACTTCAAACTATCTGGGCATGATGACTTAAAGAATCTGTGAGAATTTGAGACTTATTCCGTGATGTCAAGTGGATTACTCACTGAACTAAGTTATCCAAAAAAATGATAATTATTATCTTGCCAGACGACTTTATGGAAAGAAAAATTTGACACATCTCTTTTGTAGATGTATTAAGCCGACTTGCTCATTTCAAAACGTCGTCTTGGTAAGGAGGATTGGTAAGATAGACTTGCATGACAACTCGACATCTTTGATTTATTTCGTTAGCCTCTTACATTAAATTAAATTTTAATAGAACGTAGACTTGGTCAGATGAAATAATAGCACAAGTAGAATCCTCATTTTCAGTATCAATTCGGGTCGAGTTGACGAAATTAATCGTCTTGTTATCTGTGCGGCATTCGTGGCGTTCCCTACGTAGGCTACGTGGCACCACAGGGTTGGGCTTCTCTACTGCCTAGGCGTGTCCTCCAGTACGGCGTGGTGCGCGCGCTCTTATGCTCTGCAATTCGCTAGTACGTATTTTGTAGGCAGTGCAGTTTCCAGAGACATATTGATCGGACAAAATTATTTACCTTTGCGCATGTGCAGTATACGTTAAGCATGTTGAGAATGAGAGTCACCGGTCACCAAGCCTCGATTGCAAGGTCTACTTTTACCAATATAAGCATCTGACGGAGGGAAATATTTCAACATGATTCCTTCACTTTACCGAGAGCAACAGACAGAGAATCCAACATCTTCTGTAGGATTATCGCTCAGGCTTTTCCAAGCCATATTTGATTTGACATTGCTTTTCAGTTTTCGGCAAGTTACATGACATACTGTATACAAACGGCGAAGTCAGAGCATAAACCCTCCTAGACGTTCAGTAACTGATCATCGCTCCAGAATAACGGATAGTAATTATTAAGCGGCACGTACACACTAAGAAGCGTTGAGCGAATCACCTATCGAATTCACTCTGTACGTGAACTAGATATGTAGGCCTATAAGGCTGAGGAAGAATCTGTACTTCTGAACAATAACTGTCAAGATTTTCTCGATGCACCTCTTCGTCTCCCTCTCTGGGCTCGTTCTCATCGGCTCCATCCTCGGTCAGAACTGTCCTTTCATCGAATGCCCGCCCGGCTGGAGAATGTGGCGCCGAGCCTGCTACCGTTTCACCCCGAGTCTGCCTTGGGCTGAAGCCAAGGAATCCTGTCAGGCGATGGGAGGAGAGATGATTGCGCCCCGGTCACAGGCGGAGGATGATTTCCTGTTGACCTATCGTGATGAGGGAGGGGTAGGAGAGCAACACGTCTGGATAGCCTGCGATGATCTGGAGGAAGAGGGCCAGTGGTTCTGCAATGGAGAGCAACAAGCACGTACCTTCACCAATTGGGCAAATAACCAACCAAACCAATATGGTAATCAGGATTGCGGCGAGATTTATGCAGGGAAATGGGGTGACGGGTCTTGTGGCAATGCAAAACCCGCTATTTGCAAACGGGCCCCCTAGGCATCTAGCTAATGTGCGCGATAATAAACATTTAAGCATAATCTACGAACGGACATGGCAATACTTTAATTACGTTATCGTTATGATCGTGGTGTTTTCGCGATGCAGTTTTAACGCATCACATTGCTGACTATCATTTTACATTAATACCGAACCAAAATAGGCCATGTGTAGGGCTACAGCACAGCATGCAAGGCTCTTCATAAGCGGCACCACTGGGTACACATTAATCTTAGAGGTGAGATAGTTAAGCTTCGTCAGACATTGCACCTAAACAGTCAACACAGTGCTGCCCAACTACGCCAAAATGTCACACTAAACATGCAGTACTGATTGTTGGTTAATGCGCACAACCCTAGAGTGTCACACTCTATCACATAATTATGTACTAAACGTTTGCGTCAGTCATATTGCCTGGATGGATCATACAGTGGCACTTCAAAACTTGAACATTGCTGTATGTGGTCCGATCTTATGTCGAGTTTTACTGGGAACAATAGGTATGAGAAAAATGACACGATTAGCCCGCCGTGTGGTCGGATCAGTTCAAAACTCATGACATTAAATGCATTGTGTGGATGGACGTCTTAGTGTTAGTGTTAAAATATGTTGGTAGCTGCCATGAAACAAAAAACTGCCGCGTGTTATTGTCAATATTAAGGAAAAGTAGGATGCAAGAATTGTCATGAAACAAAAAACTGCCGCGTGTTATTGTCAAAATGTTGTGGAAAAGTAGGATGCAAGAATTGTTGCTGTCGGGGTTGCTAGTAGGACACCCGTAAATATAATGCTTCGTGTAACGCTGTCAATTATATGCCAATTATGTGAACCAAAAGAGCAGTAAGTATCCTGAAAAGGGGTTCCGTTACTTATTGAAAACAAATTATACCAAGGAAGGAAAAAACAAACATTTTTATTATCATCAACATTCCCCCCACCCCCCCCCCCCCCAATTTTACCAACTATTCATTTCAGTGGAAAACACTAGCGGAAAAAAAGCTCAAATTGAATCCATTTTCAATTATATAAAAACAGAAAAATGCTCTCGACAAAGAACATTAACTAAACCTGAATTCAAATAAGGATTTTTAACAATACTGTGAACTGTAAAATACCAATTTGTCGATGTGTTTGTGAATATGAATAAATTATGATAGTGCGTGCACATTTTCGCCTAACAGTGTAATTTTTTTCCAATTATTGTTGTAATTGCGTCGTGTTCCTTCACTGAAAATGTATGCTCATATTATAAATTAGATTTATTTTTACCATCAAATCATGGACAATCGGTACCAAGGTAACTTGAGCACATAAATTTGGTCATTTTAGTTGACATCGTGTATTTTTTGTGGCATAATGAAAAAAAGGAAATAAATGGTACATCATACGCGAACGAAGAAGGCATTTTAGTGGCACACACCGAACAAACGTTTAGCACGAATTTCCTCTGTGTGGTGACATTAAGAAAAAAATACTGATGACAATTTTATGCTAGGCCTATTCTGAATTTCATCAATAGCGCAAGAGTCAATATTCTTGACTGTAATTCATATTGGACGACAGTTATTCAACGTGTTCTGACAAATACAATGATCACAATGAAAGTCAATAAAGCCACAATGAATGATTATGAACGGACCCTCCATGTAGCTTCATGCTTGCAAACATGGCGCAACAAATTAGCCTCGATTTGCTATACAATGTAGGAAATAATTACAGCCATAATACGTGACTATACAGAGTTAATTATAATGAACATATTCCATTATAAAATGAATACAATGGTAGGTAGACAATGGATGGCATTATATTGTTCAGTAATGTGGTGATCTGGGGTTTTCCCATTTTGTGTAATGTCAAGTATATTATTTGACCTTTAACCTTCCGGTGCATGTGAACAGTGCGTGGCCATGTGTGGTGCATTGCGTGTTGCATGCACTGAGTGTTGCTATGGGTGACACGCGCTTTCGGCCGGAAGTGGTTGTACTTTGATACATTTTGGCGGGTCGGAGGAAGTTTTTTGGCAATCTTCCCACGCTTTGGCGGGGACTGCAGCTTGGGACGTGGGGGAGAAAAGACGTGCAAAATGGCGTCTCTGCCTGTGGGTATCACCTAATTGTCTCTAGTATTTTTGATGATGATGATGGCGTAAAATAAAGATCGTGATCAAGCCCAATTGAAGTTTAACTGCACCGTGTCCACTGGTCCCTTCCTTTTTCTGCCTGCCTGACGTTCCCTTTTCCCTGCCAGTAAGATCTTAGCCTCCGCATCCACCTTCAGTGGCGGACGAGCCGCCGCCTCCGAGCGATCGGCCTGGGGCCGGACCGCTACAGTAACAAGAAGGTTCTCTATTGTCACTGGTTCCTTATGGAATCGGATAAATAATACCACAATAGAATTGCTCAGAATCTACAAGGGGACCATTGATAGACGGATAGTTAATTAATTGACAACAAAGGAGAAATTTGAAAGTATTAAAAAGCCTTTATTGGAAACCTTCAGCTCAGAGAGCTATGTCCATTATAATTACCACGTACAGCATATAGGGCTGATGTTTATATCGCAATTAGGGATCAGATCCGGCAGGAAGATCTCATGGTGGAAATCGTGGTGTTATCTGTGCGGCATTCGTCGCGCTACCTACGTGACACCACAGGGTTGGGCTTTATACTGCCTAGGCGTGTAATCCAGTGCGGCGTGGTGCGCGCGCACTTATGCTCTGTAATTCGCTAGCACGTATTTGGTAGGAATTAGAGTTTCCTAAGCCATATTGATTGGACATAATTTTCCTTTGCGCATATGCGGCGTAAGTTTAGCATGTTCAATATGAGAGTCACCGGTCCCCAAGCCTCGATTGCAAGGTCTACTGTTACCAATATAATCATCTGATGGAGGGGATTCTTCGACATTTTCTCACTTTACCAAGAGCAAGAGAGAGACAGAGAGAATTTAACATCTTCTCTAGGATTGACGTTTAGGTTTTTCCATGCCGAACTTGATTTGATATTGCTCTTCAATTCTTATGGAACTGACATCATAACGGCGGATTCAGAGCCCAAACCCTCTTTGACGTTCAGTAACCGTTGATCGGTACAGAATAACGTACATGTAGGCCTACAGTTTATTAAGCTCCACGTACATAATTACAAGCGTTGAGCGATACATCGAGTTAACTGTGTAGGCCTACGTGAAGTTTGTATTTTCTGAAGAGTGAGCTGGTCATCTCTGTATTCAAGACGAGTCTGAACTAAACATCGGAACAATAACTGTCAAGATGTTCTCGATGCACCTCTTCATCATCCTCTCTGGGCTCGTACTCGTCAGCTCCATCCTCGGTCAGAACTGTCCTTTCATCGAATGCCCGCCCGGCTGGAGAATGTGGCGCCGTGCCTGCTACCGTTTCATCCCGAGTCTGCCTTGGGCTGAAGCCAAGGAATCCTGCCAGGCGATGGGAGGAGAGATGATTGCACCCCGGTCACAGGCAGAGAACGATTTTGTCGTTCGCTTCGACACTGAAGAGGGAATCCCTGGAGGATCCGCGGTGTGGATAGCCTGCGATGATCAGCTTGTCGAGGGGCAATGGATGTGCAACAACATCGGGCAATCCGCTGCATTCACTCTTTGGTTTTTTACTGAGCCCAACAACTACAATGGTAATGAGGACTGCGCCGCCATTTACAAACCATTCGATGGGCAATGGGCTGACTTGCCATGCAACGAACATCACCTCGCCGTGTGCAAGCGCAACCCCTAGGCGCATAACCATCCTACCCGCAATACTATCCACGAGAACATGGTACCGAAACAAGTAAAATCGGAACAGTTTCTGAGCTCACATAGAGCAACAGTGCAAAACGTTTCTGAAATATAGTTCGTCAGGAAAGGATATTTGTTTTTAACTGTGGCATCATTAGGTAGTCTGAGTATCACCCTTTCTACCCGTGCCATTATCACTACGTACGAACTCGCTGTATGACGAGTGCGTCTATAACATAGACTATCTTTAGAATGGAGAAAAAGACGTCATATTAACGTTTCTTAAGAAGGCATAATTTAAAAGATACAGTTTGGACAATCGTTCTTAGACAAATCGCTCGAAGCTCATGTTTGATGGAATCCTCACATCAAGTTCTCATCTATGTTTATCAGTCGGTACGGTGAGCAACAAACGCACCAGTAGGTGCGTTCGGTAAGCTTCCATGGGGCAACCCTGACCTTAAGAATGGTCGTGTATATGGCACAAAACAAGCGAGCGTTTGGATGACGAGGTTGACTGGTGTTGACTCCTGGAAGCTAAACGAACGCACTCAATGTGGTGCAAGTTGAATCAGTGTTGGTAAGCATACTTGCAATATAACGTGTAATATACCTTAAATTGCGGCTGCAGTGCTTTTTTCAGTCAGGTTATTTTATTGCCTTCATACAGAGAATATACTTACAAATAATGAATGGCAAGTCTTATTTTGGTTTCAAAACCAGCATTTGGTTTTCCTTTGAATGGCTTTGTAAAACGGTGGATTTTCACCTATACTCATGTAGGGAACCAACAGCCAAAATATAATTAAAAACATAAGAAATGAAGAGGCAAACTTGACCTACAGAAATGGTTTGGTAAAAAAATTACACCACCAGTTGAGTGAAAGGAACATATTTGGCAAAATAAAACCACTGAGGAGGAAAAGGTCTGTCAGAAAATCTATGAAACAACTGCAACTTTTTGTGCACAAATCAATTGGGTTACTGCTCTCAGTTCCCCAGATGACATCACAGTTTTGCTCATGAATATGGAAATGCTAATTAGCATACAAACCAAAAACCTGTTTTTAACCCTGAATCAGTGTGAGGAAGTGGGTAAAATTACAATCCCCATGTACAGTTTTTCTATTGACTCATGTTAGAGCCATAATATTCCCATTGCAGAGACCCTTTAATGATGAATGCTTTCGTTTTAATTGTTCCTCCATTGGCTTTGATTAATGTGTGGAAATTGCCTAAAAATTCATGAGTACGGTATGTGATTTCAAAATCCTGGCATAACCTGGCATAACTTAACGTCAAAGTCTAATAACCAGATTTATTTACAGTCGCGGCATGTTTCAAGCAGTTAATCTAACTTTGATTTGGGTACAAAATAAATCATTTATCATCAACCTATAACAAGAAGAAGAAACAAATTCATTCTTAATAAAATAATTACTGTATTCCTAATATTCGTTTTGAGTTTACCTTTTTTCTGTCTCTTGTTTTTATTTTGTTGTATTTCTTGTGCGTTGTGGGTGCGAACGCGACGTAGATTAAACAAATAAGCATTTTGCCAATGCCAAATGACAATTGGCATCCAGCAATGTCACTTAGCAATGCCAATGGAACTCGGTAATGGAAGTGACAGTCTGCAGTGGCAATGACAGTTGGTATAGCAGTGACAATGACCGTGTTGGCAGTGGCAATGTCACTTGGCAATGACAATGACAGTATGCAGTGGCAATACCATTTGGTATAGTAGTGGCATTGTCACTCAACAATGTCAATGGCACTTGGTATTTGCAGTGACAGTCAGCAGTGGCAATGACAGTTGGCAGTGCCAATTTATTTATTTTTTTATTTTTTTATTTATTTCTTATTTCTTATCAGGGTAATCTGTTCACATATAATGTGGTCTCCCACAGGGCCCTGAGATACAAACAATCAAACAATAAAATAACATTAAAACCAATGGCAGTTGTACATGTAATTTACGTGACATCGACTGCTGCCAATATGCAGTCTGTGATTAAATTAACGCTTTTAACCTGGTAATAGGCCTACATGTCTTCAAATCCATCGTCAAGGATGAATAATTTAATAATAGAGCACTTGTGTATTTATAATAATTTGTCACGACATAAATTTTTCTCATAATTATTTCTTTGTTGGTAAAAAAACCCTCTATTTTGGTGGGATTGCGAATATCAAACTTGACCCAATCACGGCGCAACAGACTTCGCTCTCTTCAGCGAAGTAGCCATTATAACGTAACCGTAAAGAGCAAATTTAATAACATTTTTGTCCCTTTGTTTCCCATTTCATTAAAAACTGGATACAATAGTAAGTATAAAATGGATGGCATTATCTTTTTAGCAATATCAAGGTTCCCTATTGTCACCGTGTCGTTTCTGAAATTAGATTATTGGTATATAACAATAGAATCGCCTAGTGGCGGAAACAGGCCTGTGAGCATTAGGCCTAATAGATGAAAGGTTAATTGATTGACAGTGGCAATGACATGCATTTGGCAGTGGCAAGGCCAGTTGGTAGTGGCAAAACAATCTCCCTTGTTCTGGAGTGGGCAGGGTGAGGGGTTTCCATATCCTTGACCGGATTATTACTTAGTGACGGGATCTCCTTTTTGTTTTGTGCTTGTGAAGATGGCGCTCCAAACCTTACCTGGTTCAACACTAGAAATTAATTACAGGCACAGAAACGTGACTGCATGATGTAAATCTGGTTTTTGTTCCCCATTCCATTTCGAAATTAATACAATAGTAGGCATACAATGGATGGCATTATCTTGTTCAGCGATATCAAGGTTTCCTATTGTCATCGGCTCGTTTCTGAAATCAGATCATTGCAATACCACAATAAAATCGTTTAGTGCCGGACCATTTCCAAAGACATACTGATTGGACAAAATATTACTTACCGTTGCGCATGTTCGGTATAAGGTAAGCGTTTTCAATATGAGAGTCGCCGGTCACCAAGCCTTGATTGCAAGGTCTACTGTTACCAATATAAACATCTGACCGAGGGAATTCTTCGACATTTCCTCACTTTACCGAGACCAAGAGAGAGGAAAATTTCAACATCTCCTCTGGGATTAACGTTCAGGCTTTTCCAAGCCATACTTGATTTGACAACGCTCTTCAGGTTTTAGTGAACTGAAATAACATGCAGTAGGCCCTACACATACAGCGGATTCAGAGACCAAATCCTCCTAGACGTTCAGTAACTGTACGGCTGTTCTGTTCATAATCACGTATAGGCCTACAATTATTAAACTATGTACGTGAAGTTTGTAGTTTCTGAAGAGTGAGCCATCTCTATATTCTAGACGAATCTAAACTTCTTAACAGTCTCAAGATGTTTTCGATGCACCTCTTCATCATCCTCACTGGGCTCCTATTCACCAGCTCCATCCTCGGTCAGAACTGTCCTTTCATCGAATGCCAGACCGGCTGGAGAATGTGGCGCCGTGCTTGCTACCGTTTCACCCCGAGTCTGCCTTGGGTTGAAGCCAAGGAATCCTGCCAGGCGATGGGAGGAGAGATGATTGCACCCCGGTCACAGGCAGAGCATGATTTTGTCGTCCGCTTCAACACTGAGGAGAACCTTGATGGATCCGCGGTGTGGATAGCCTGCGATGATCAGCTTGTCGAGGGGCAATGGATGTGCAACAACATCGAGCAATCCGCTGCATTCACGTTTTGGGATGATGATGAGCCCAACAGCTGGAATGACAATGACGAAGACTGCGCCGCCATTTACAAACACTTAGCTTGGCAGTGGGCTGACATGCCGTGCAACGAACATCACCCCGCCGTGTGCATGCGCACCCCCTAGGCGCCGCTACCACCACTACCCATCCTACCTTCAATACTATCCGCGAGAACATGGAACCGAAACATGAAAAATTGGGACAGTTTCCAGGCTCTTATAGGAAGGGTGCAACAGTGCAAAACGTTTCAGGAAAACAAATACCTGTAGTTCGTGAGAAAAGAAATTTGTTTTCAACTGTGACTTTGAGGTAGTCTGAGTATCTTGTACTCCGTGTCGCTAGCACTACGTACGAACTCGCAATATGGCGAGTACGTCTATATAGACTAACTTTAGAATGGACAAAAAGACGTTATATTAACGTTTCTTAAGAAGGCATAAGATTAAAAGATACACAGTTTGGTAAATCGTTCTTAGAAAATCGCTCGAAGATCATGTTTGATGGAATTCTTATCAATGTCGGTACGGTGAGCAACAAACGCACATTAGATGCGTTCGGTAAGCTTCCATGGGGCAGCCCTGACCTAAGAATGGTCGTGTATATGGCACAAAACAAGCGAGCGTTTGGAAGACGAGGTTGACTGGTGTCGACTCGTGGAAGCTAAACGAACGCTCTCAATGTGGTTCAAGTTGAATTAGCGTTGGTTATAATACATATTTCTGTTATCAGGGGAACTGTTTTTACCTGAATGATGTTTTTTTCGTTTAAGAATTTCCTCCATGACATGGATTTGATTTCTCTAGTGGAAATTGCCTAAATAGTATGTGATAATCCATGCATAACTCAACGTCAAGAATAATACGGGTAATTGTAACTCTGATGAGCATAATTTATTTGCATCCGCGTCAAGTTTCAAGCACTTAATCTAACTTTGGTTCGGATAAGAAAAACTATTCTTAATAAAATAATGACAGTATTCTTAATATTCGTTTTGAGTTTACATTTTTTTTCTGTGTCTTGGTATTATTGGTTAGTGGAAATTGAACTTGGCAGTGGAATGACAGTCTTCAGTGGCAATGACAGTTGGTATAAGTGACAATGGCAGTTGCAGTGACAATGGCAGTTGGCATTGGCAATGTCACTTGTCAATGCCAATGGAACTCGGTAATGGCAGTGACATTCTGCAGCGTCAATGCCAGTTGGTACACTGTAGCAGTGACAATGACTGTTTGCAGTGGCAATGTCGCTTGACAATGACACTTGGTAATGGCAGTGACAATGGTAATGCCAGTTGACACGGTGGAAATGGCAATGACAGTTGTACATGTAATTTAAGTGACATCGCTTGTACCACGATTAAAATAAACGCTTAACCCTAATACATGTCTTTCAATCCATCGTCAAGTTTGAATATTTTAATAATAGAGCACTGGTGCATGTATTGACAACAATAATTTGTCAAGAGGAAAAAGTACCTCATTTTTCTTTGTTGGTAAAAACCCTCTATTTTTGGTGGGATTGCCAATACCAACCTTGACCCAATCGTGGCGCAACAAACCTGGCTCCCATGCTCAGCGAAGTAGCCAAAAATACCGTGACCATAAAGAGCAAATTTAATAGCATTTATCTTCCTTTGTTCCCCATTCCATTATAAATTAGATGCAATAGTAGGCATACAATGGGTGGCATTATCTTGTTGAGCGATACAAAGGTTCCCTATTGTCACCGGCTCGTTTCTGAAATCAGATTATTGCTATGCCACAAAAAAATCGTTCAGTGACGGAAACAGGGACCAGTAATATATGAATGGTTAATTGATTGACGAAATGAGACGAAATTTGAGACCATTAAAAAGAGTCCTTCATTACAAACCTTCAGCACACAGAGCTAAATGCCTACAATAATTACCACGAAAAGACTCGCTATAGTTCAAGGTAGTATCATACTTTGGTAGCATACCGGTAGCATACCGAAACAGACTAATCTTCACAGATTTACCTTGAACTTACAGGGTATAAAGAAAATATAGAAACATCCGTTAAAACTGCTCTGCCTGAAATGCTGTATTTATCCAGAAAAAAGTGAAAACCAATGACCAATTGTTAATATCATTAAGATCAAAAATGAAAAATAAAAGATTTTAAGAACTACTTTGGCCGTTTTTCACTGTTTTCTCAAAAAGTGGGCACGGTAAAGGACATTGTGTTCATCTGCGTTTAATTTGGGGTAACAACTTCTTAAAGGTAGTATCATACTTTGGTTTTGTCAAAGAAATAGAGATTCATGGGCAAAAATATGAAGGAAGATACAGTAACAGTCATCTGTGAAAATTTCAGTCTCATATTTTGAGAAAACAGTGAAAAACGGGCACAGTATTTCTTAAATATTTTCTCTTTTATTTTTGATCTTTAAATTGTTTTACTCTTGTCTGGATAAATACAGCATCTCAGGCAGAAACATTTTAACGGTATGTTTCTACCATCGCCATCGTTATACCCTGTAAGTTATAGGTAAATCTGTGGAGATTTCTGTTTCGGTATGCAACCAAAGTATGATACAACCTTTAAAGAGTCGGTTTAAGTCGGATAAGAAATGCAGATTCGTGGGCAACAATATCAAGAAAGATACAGTAACAGCCATGTGAAACTCCCATACCCATTAGGTGCCCACTTTTTGAGAAAACAGTGAAAAACGATTAGGCCTACGGTATTTTAAAATCTATTCACAGCTGGTGTTTGATTTTGGTTCCTGAAAATGATATTTATATTATTCATAGAAAATAATACATAATTTTTCAAGGTACATTTTGTACAGTAATTTCGTCACATCGAATGAGTATTTCAATGCGTCGAAATATTATTTCGTGACCTCGAAAGTTTTTCGTGACCTCGGAATATTTTTTCGTGACCTCGAAATGTTTTCCGTTACCACGGAATAAAATTCGGTTCCCTTGAACAAATACTTCAGCGCGAAAGCTCAGTGTTTGCAAATGATTACAAGAACTACAGATTCTCACCATCTTTGGGATAAGGACAGCACATATACCGTAACTTGCAAACGGCTAAAACCAAGACTAAACGTACTGCACAAAACTTTAACAAATTACTACGCACCGATTTAGTTTTCATCTCTGGTTTGTAATTGAGTTGAACCCACTCATAAAGTCACCTTTATTTCGAATATATTATTACAACTGCACAAACAACCGATTATTAATAAGAAAAAATTAAAAAGAAAATATGAAAATCCCCATGTTAGTTAGCAAAATGATCTAATCCAGAGAATATACAAAATAACGGAAAAGGAGTAAATCTAAGAAAGCAAATATTGCGTAGAAAGTATTATTATTTTCTATAAAATACAAGTATAACAAGAAAAAGAAAAAATATTATTTACAATTCCTCAAGTTTCTATCAATCATAATTTAATAATCTCTTATTAATGTTGAAACATAATAATAACTTTATGAGTTGAATTAGTCTGAAATTTACAAACATGTTAATTAGGCCTAAGCCCATAGAAGAAAATATACACAGCCCATGTAACGTTCTGGCCTTGCTCTCAAGCCCCGCCCACCTTAGCAACGTCATGTATTTTACATACAGCATGTGACCGAGTTTGACTGAGGTAATGGACGGCAACGACTCCAATTGGTCAATGCGAACAGATTGATTGACAGGCCGGGGAGTCTATTCGATTCGATTCGATGGTCACGTCCGCCAAAACTCGACCATGTGAATCGTAAACAATCACATTCCCAAGAGCAGTGAATCCTGTAGTTGTCTACCAAAATACGTATAAATTATGCCACTCATAAGGGGCGCTATGGAGTGGTCATAGAGACGGGCAGAGTTGCGACATAACCGTAATTGGAATTTAACCACGGCCGATAGCTTGCCAAGTTTTACTTCTTTGGCCAAACCATGGTTTGCAAGATGGTGGAAACTACACTGAAGGCC